>WAAD01000439.1:6631-70179 GCA_013389945.1 Fregata magnificens | reverse complement strand
ATACCTCTGCCATCTAACAAAATTTTCCTGTATCTGTTAATTGTCTAAATTGTGACTATTTTGTATTTGCTGAGCAAATGAGCGTTGAATGGCATTGCCCAAGAGCTTACCAGCAAATACACAGTGACCAAAATTTTACTCTGAATTCTGCCCTTACCTGCTCTGGTAGGGAAATGAGCTGCTGAAAGCATGGGGAGCTGGTTGGCACACTTCCCCCCCACCTGCCAATGTGCAAAGTCTGCTTCCATGAAGACAGATAGAACATGGGCCCTGCACGCTAAAAGGGAGTGTTTAGCATGTGGCAGTAGCCACAGTATAGTCCAAAATTTTTGTCCGAGATGTCATGTGGTAGGCCAAATGGCCAAACATAGCTGCTTTTTGCCAAGAAGACAAGATGCTGTCTACTTGGCTCCATCACTCCCTGCAGCCCAAAGGTACCATCACCTCAAAGCGACAGTGCCTTCGGCTCTGCAATCAAAGCCCCAGAGGGAGCGGTGAAACAACGGCATAGTAGGTTTCATAGGCCTGGACATCATTGCTTCCTCCATAAATTACACTGGCCCTTTCCATCCTGGGTTTCAAAGAAAGCAAACACACTACCAATAATACTGTATGCTCCACTGGAGCACGACTGGCTGGCGGATCATCCCCAACCCTTTAGCTCAGGGAGAAAACTGTTGCTCCTCTAGGTGCCGTGTTCCCTCCCCTAGGATAAAATTTTGATTTTACAAAATTTTTGTTTTACACAAACAATAAATTGATTGTCAGCGCCAAAAGATGACTTCTTACAAATCACGGACATTACAAACTATATCCTCTGAATAAGAGCAATACAAGGCAATGCCATCATTAAATATGCCTAACTGCCTTCTAGCAGCTGGGCTAGAGAAATGCAGAGAAACGTTAAGCAGCTGATATCGCTCTTAGCCAGCAGAAGTGTTCCTCACTTATCGGAGAGCTCCAACGTATAGGCAGAACTAAAAGGAAACCAGGATAAGCCAGCTTTCCCCTTTTGGGTCAAAAATTTAACTGCTAAAATTCAGTCAAGCCTTACTTTTATTTCAGATTTCCTTTGTTCACAAGCAGTTTTTAAAAACTTTTTTTTTTTTTTACGCTATTAAAGACAGAGCAGTATATAGCTCCCGTAAGAAAACCCCTTGTTCCCAGAAGTCAGTTGCTCGTTTCCAGATCAGTTTGTTGCACTGCCAGCAACAGGGACAGAGCAAATTCACTGCAGCCTTGAGAGGTGGAGGAGGAGAACATGCTTGTGTGCAGCTGTACCCTCCAACACCAGATATCATAGGACGCACCTGCGAGGAGCGCAGCCAGTTCTCACAGGACCTCAGAAACTGTCTGCCGCGGTTCACGTACAAAGTCATAGATACGACAGGCAATAAGCAATGAAACCAAGAACGTTCTTTCAGTGGCCCTATTCCAGCTGCTAGAAGAGCTGCAACCACAACCTTCGCCCCAGCAGCCCCACTGGAGTAGAAGCACAGCCAGAGTGCCGGTGTTCGCAAAACTTCACGTAAAGATTGTTTGATTCATGCACATGCCAAAATAACAAAGGAATAATTAAATAAAGCTGAATGATTGCATGCTCAGATGAAAAAGTCAGACTATTTGCCAGAAGCTAAGCATTACTCCATCACCTTTCCCTGCACCTTTTGCACAGCACCTTACATGCGTGTGGAGGAATGGTAATTGCTTTATACTGTTCTCGCTGTGGAGCAAACTGCTTATTCTGACATTTCAAAAGAAAGGGTGTATGCTCTGATGAAACTCCCAAACTGCAAATGTTTAACATCCTGTCGCAACCGTATCTCTGTTCTATTTAACATCAGTTTGAGGTTTCCCGCTCCCAACAGGCTTCAGTGCAAACTCCTGGGAAAATATTAATATTAAAGGTGGCGAGTAGGACTTGGTATATATAAAAAACAGGAAAACTCTGACTTTTGTTCACTTAGTGAATGATTTATAAAGCACCTCAATTCATGAATGAGAATTTTTACGTATCCATCAAATATATGAAAAAAATTATGTAAAATAACATATCGCTCTCAGACTGCTCACATCAACTTCTAGATAGAAGTCGATACCTGATTACTCACATGAAGTACTTTCTTACCCAAGCCAGGATGACCAAAATGCTTGTGTACAAAACTGTCAAATTAGATTCCACAAGCAATAAATTATTGTGGGACTAGGGTCCACTTTAAAGGCAATTCTAATTAAGTGTTAAGAATTTCTAATTAACAAGTTTCAAATATTGCCAACGCGCATTTCCCACAGATTCTCAGAGAAGCTGTGATTCCTCAAACACGTTTTTAAAAAAGTGTACTGCACATGAACAAAATTACTGCCAATAATTAAAATAACTGCACAATGTCAAGATTAAAAGAGTATTTTAAGTAACTATGGGTATAGTCATAAAAATGACAGAAAAACATCAGAAAAAGAGATATGAGTAGCACATATAGCACCACATTAACAGATGCTTTGAACTTTTATTATAGCATCTTCAAAATTCAGAGATACCAAATTTGCTATATACAGCCAATCAAACTGGGCATATATATTAAATTTAAGGTTATAACCAGAATACATGAGTGTGTGTCTAGGGGAAAGACAAGATAAATGAGTAATTAATGTATAACATATCATTTTACAGCATGAAACATCATGTAACCTTGGAAAAATTCGGGGAAGAATGAATGCTATAGCCAATGGGTCTTCTCTTAGGATCCCAGGATAATTCAGGTGGGAAGGCGCCTCAGGAGGTGTCCAGTCCAACCTCCTGCTCAAAGCAGGTGCAGCTCAGAGGTCAGACCAGGTTGCTCAGGTTTATGTCCAGTCAGGTCTTAATCTCGAAGGATGGAGATGGCACAACCTCTCTGGGCAACCTGCTCAATTGGGAGACAGCCCCCATGGAGGGCACAAAAGGTCTTCTTCACACCCAGCCTGAACCTCTCTTGTTTTCAATCATTCTCCTACCACGCATGGCTATGAACTGACCAAGACCCCACACATCCTTCACCCATCTTACTGGGCACCCATCCAGGCTGTAATAACTCTAACTCAGATAAAAGGACATTGTTGGAGACACTGTTGAAAGCCTTGCAGAAGCTGAGGTGAATGATGTTCACCTGTCTTCCCTCACTCACTATTCCAGTCACTTCACACTGCAGATGGCAATTAGGTGGGTCAGGCATGCTTTACCCTGGGTGAATCCATGCTGACTGTTCCCAGTCACCTTCTCCTCCTTCACGGTGCCCAGAAGTCTGTTCCCAGATGACTTACTCTATGATTTTTTTTCCACGGACCAAAGGGAGGCTGACTGGTCTGTAGTGCCCCAGATCACCCTTCTGGTCTTCTCTGGAGTGCACCATTTACTTTCTTCATCAGGGATCTCCCATGGTTTCCAGGACCTTTCAAGCACTATAGAGAAGGGTGCTGCAAGGACACTGTCCAGCTATCCCAACGCCCGTGCATGCAGCCAGGTGGGTCCCATGGGCTTCTTCGGGTTGAGTCTTCTCGGGTAATCCCTGGGACTTGGTGCTCATTCATGACTGGTGGTAACGCTTCTTGAACCCTGTCTGTGAGCACAGAGGCCTGTGAGAAGGCCACGCAGGTGAAGGCTGAGGCAGAGAAGGCAGTGGCGTACCTCAGCCTTACTGGTGCTCGCTGTCAATAACTGACCCACGCCATTCAGCCACCAACCCACATTTTCCTCGTGCAGCCTTTTACTGCTGATATAGTGATGGAAGTTCTCATTGTTGCCTTTGATATTTCCTGCAACTCTGAACCCCAGCTGAGCTTTGGCTTTCCTGGCACCATCCCTGCGTGCCTGCACGGTATTTCTCTGTTCATCCTTTGCAGCCTGTCTTTGCTTCCACCTCCTGCTATATGCTGCCTTTTTGCACTGGAATCCATGGGTTTTGCACTGGAAGCCATGACTTCCCCACTTAGAGAAGCTGGTCTCCTGACAAGTCCCCTCATCTGATGAGCTGGAAATTGGTTCAAAAACAATTGGACTTTCCTACAGATTTGTTTATCAAGAGCTACCAAGCACAAAAATGCAGATACAACCTCTGGCTATTGCAGTATTTGTGCCCTCGATTTTTTGCTAACTTGGAAGATGTACCGGGGCAACACCATCGCTCACCCACAGCCTTGCTACACCCTTTCCCTAAGCATCCGTTATTGACTATTGTTAGAGGAAGCATACAAGGTAGATGGTCCTTTGTTCTGACAGAAAATGGCCACGTTTATATTCCTATGTGTTTTCTTCAAGTATAATACATGCCAAAAACATGAAAGCTAAACCAGCTCTAAACCATGGGATTCCAGTCTCAAGACTCGCACTCAAGAATGAATTGACATTCTTCTGCCAAGTACCTGGTACGCATCACTGCCAAAAAGGGACCTTAAGCTAGGTGGGCCACTGTCTATTTTTCTGCAGCATTTCACTCCCTGTGATTTATTCCAGACGTAAATGATGGTCAGCATACGGCATCTTCAGCTTAGCACAGACTTCAAATGATACCTTCAGAGCCCTCTTCCTTTGTTTCCCTCAGTCATTACTCGATCACTGAAAATGCAGCAATACAGTCCGTTCATGCATACCACCATTCCTGGCTGATTTCATGAATGGTAAAAATCACAGCCAAACGATAGTGCCTAGCAAAGCACCAGAACTTTTCAAGTTATTGTTATTCTCACTAAAACATATAGAAGTATTACACCAAGTTATACAATGAAACTATACATTCCTACCTGCTGTTGAACTCTACCTTGCATCAAAGGTGCCCTATGCAAAAGCATTTGACAGAATTGTGTGCGACTGCTAAATGTGCCCCTGCTGGGTCTTCAAATCCTCATTAGTGTCCTTTAAGTCAGTGCACCTGATTATACATTGCACAGCAGGAAGATCTAACAAAGTATTGTTATTTGTATTATCTTTTTATAACCTAGCATCACGCTCCCATTAAAAATGTAGAGTGACCTTACCCATGTCAAGGCTTTGAAGAAATAATGCACCAAGATAATTGGTTGTTTGGCATCATACACAGCCTTTATAGCATGTGTCAAGCCCTGAGTCATACTAATATATTTAACATTTCTCATTAGGACATAATAAGAAATTGTGCCTGTATAAATCACATATTTATTCCCAACACGTGGCTTAGTTACGCTATGTAAAATGATGAAAATGATTTCCTGTCCACACTAGCTGTGTCTCACATAGAATAAAATGCTTTTATTAGATTTACTTTGCACCACAAGAACTGGATGGGTTAAGCTGCTCATATTTTTAAGCAACAATTTCTGCACAGGCATAGAGCGTTATGTGCACTGCATCTTTCTGAAGAGATCTGGACCACTAACATTAATAATGTGACAAACTGCCTCCATCATCATTCTGGATGCTGAAATTCAATAAACATTACTAAAATATTCTAACGACTAAAATCACAGCCACAGTGGTTTCAAGAGCAGTGTTTATCAGACACTGAACGATGCTGGACACAAATCCGAGGAGTAATTCCCTCAGTCAATGTAGATGATTCACAAGAATGCTTTTCACGTTGAAAGCTCAAGCCAAGTCACCAGATCACAGGTAAAGTAAAAAAGAATTCTAAGAATTCTTCCAGGAAAATATACCTTTTCTTATAAATCGCTCCTCACAGGACTTCAGCTTAAAGAATCTATGTTAGGTACCCAGCTCATGTTTTGTGATGAAAAACACCAAAGCTGTGTCATTGTTGGTGCTGTTTCTTCAGATGTCCATCCCCTGGCTCAGTGCAATCAAGACAGAGCCTCCATCCAACTTTTGTGTGCGTGTGTATGCCTTATGTATGTGGAGGTATACTTTAAATTGTCTGAAGACATTAATAAATTCTGTATTTCAAGAATTATAGAAAAAAAGCACGGTATTTCTATCACCTGTTTGGTGCCAGTAATAATAAATTATCCACTCTTAAGTGAAAATTGTGAAAGTCTATCATCATTTATTCTTAAGTTTAAAATAGTCTCCGAAACATTCAGGTGGGGTTTTTTGGTTTGTTTTTGTTGTTTGGGTTTTTTTGTTTTGGGTTTTGGAGTTGTTTTTTGGTTTTTTGTGGGCCATTTTTTTGTTGTTTTTTAAAGTAATGACAACTGTCTGTGAGTGGTCATTTGCCTGAAAAACAGCAGAGCTCTGAATTTATTTTCAACCTGAAAGAATACTCGCAAGATCAATGCAGTATGTTTATTATTCCAAAACACAAAATTAAGTAATAACCTGAATACACTAAAACTGGGAAGAAAAAAAAAAGAAGTCGTACTGCTGATCAACTGTGAGGAACTACTAGACTAATTCAAGAGATCACTGTTAATACTGTTATAACTATATGTAATTATCAAGCCCTGTAGAACCCTACTCGGGCAAAGCGAACATTTTAAAATAGGTTACTAAATAATCCATCACATTTTTACCATCATCAGCTGCCATACAACTGCTCTAGGGTCAGAAATAAAGGTTCATGCCTGGACTGGATAATTTTTGTTGAAATTTTGCAAGGCGGATACCAGTTAAGTTCTTCACATGCTCATCATGTTGAATGGCCTACAGAGAGGTTAGTAACAAGTGACTGTGCAGGACGAAATCTTGGCTGGCTACCTGGAACAACCCCCACGGTTCAAAGCAGTCCAAGCCAATGCTGGATGGAAAAGCCCAGCTTCACTGCTCACTAGCAAGGAATATGGGTTCATCAGTTTAAGTGTAATAGGCATTCTCGAGCTGCCATCTCAGAAAGAAGTAAGGAGGCAGACACTTCCATGCTACCACAACACAACAAGCAGTAGATGCTCACTCTTTTCCTCCCTTTAAAACGTTTATAACTTGCAAAATTTTCCAACTGAAAGCTTCAGGATTTTTAACTAAATGAACAACAGCTTAACAAAACAACCACAGCCATGCTAGCCGGCACTTAGGCTCCCCTGCAAAAGCAACCTTATCGCAGCCACACGTGGAAAAACACTTTTTTTTTCTCCTGACTTACTAGATACACATGTAGGCATATACTTTTAGGTCACTTATGTTTGAATTAGAAATGAGAGACTTCTCTCTGAGACGAATGTACACGCATCCCAAAGTAGGGTAAGCTGTGGAGAAGCAGGGCGTGAGGAAGCTGTCCTAACTAGGGGGCTCCTTCGGACACTACGACTCTTCAGGATCCTCTTCTGCGTCCTTAGGGTCTGGTGCTATGTAGCTACGTAGCGCGTTGGAAAGTCTGGAGGTTGAAGTGAACTTTTCCCCTCGCTTGCCTTGCTCATATCTTATTTAGGATTTTAGCACCGTTTGGGGAACAGTTACAGACACTTTAAATCACATTTGCCTGGTGTGATCTTTTATTTATTTACTCTAAAGATCCCCACGTGGGAGAGTTCAGAGCCACCGTAGTGGAAGAATTTCAGTGTTTTAAAACACTTTCTGATGAAAACAACTCTGTATGTCCTTATAAAACATTCCTCAGTCTCTGATCCCACCAGGCCGCGACGTGGACAGACTCCAGCAAATATAAGCAAACGGGTTACTACTTTGGTGCCCTCCCTTGCATACTGCAGTAACTGTTAGTGATATAGACTTACGACTAGACAAAAGTAACTGGTTTACTAGAAACCCAGCCTAAAAAAGAAACTGGTAAAAAGAAAAATCTAACTTTGTACATCAACTGATAAATAATCATCACTATCCAGTATCCAGAGTAAATTTAGCAGAGCTAATCCCAGCCTGCATCCTGGAATTAAGAGTGGAGCACAGCATATTTAGTAGACCAACTAGGTATTGTCCATCACTACTAAAATCACTGGGAATATTTTAAGTTTTTTCATGAACAAAAGCAGAAACTAACCCTGGTCATGGAATGCTACATTCATGAAACTATCCCTTCTTTCCAATAACCTGGTTTCATATTAGGCAAGTAAATGCCTATGTTTCTGTGCAACACTGTATGATGAATTACTTGCCCAGACTTTTCTAAAAGAAGTCGCAACTGACATCAGGTTACTACAAAAGGATTCTTAAGCTGCATATAGCTCACAGAAACCAGAAACTAAGGACATAATTCATTCTTTTGGAAACCTGCTATGCCCAACAGTAAATCTTTTCCTTCAGGCAAAAGTGGTTAAGTAGCCTTGATCATAACAAACTGTTGCTACAGATCAAAGAGTAATGGCACATTTATATTCAGAGTAAAGTAATAGCCAAACTCTTGCTTGAAGTCTAATACACAGTTGAGAAGACGGTTGAGAAGCACACAATAGGAGCTGGGTGTTGTTATTACCATCTACATTTAACTATCCTACTTTTCCAGTGTTTCTTTGCCCATTTTCCATGCTGAAAAGATATCATCAGCTGAGGTAGAAAAAAAACCACCCACACCAACCAAAGTGGGTGAACTGGTTTGAGTAAATGAAAGCCTGAAACCTCTTAATGTTAATATTAAAACTTCCTTCCAACATACACCCACTTTGAAATTATGAAGGTTCTAAAACTTTTGAAATTACTATTATTACCACTATAGAAATAAATAGCAGGTGAGCTTGTTTCATAAATGCTTTCCATATATTTAAACACGTAGCAGTCAGGATAATTATCCAGCCTCTTATGAGCCTCTTTTATCAAGCCATGAATTATCAGCAGATAGTGTATTTTTACTGCGTAAAAGTCATATTTTCACAGAGAGATGCACGTTGCTTGCCATTCCTGAAGAGCTTTAAAAGTCCTGAATAAGACACTGTGATAGTTAAAGGGATCCAGATTATTCAAAAGAAAGGTTTTGGCTCCTTGCACATGAATAGCCAGGATGTTATGAACTCTCTGGCTCTCTTTCTGCATGTAAAAAAAGATTATCCTTGCTTTCTGCAGAGATTAAGGCAATTCACTTGTTTTACATTCTGCAATAAAATAAACTCCACTGTCATGCCGCCTGGAGCTCCTGTATCTCATCCATTATGTAAATCTCCAAAGAGTAGTTCAGCAAACATCATCTCAGTTCCACTGCACTTAAGACAACCTACACATCTAAGTTAATTTCCATCTTCCTAAGACCAACAGAAACTCCTTACTTCTTAATTTGCAAGAGATATTCTCACTGTCATCTCTCTTCATAATCACCAAAGCCCAAGCTCATATAGTTTTAAATGAAACTCAGGCTTAACTCCAAATGCTTGGGTTTTGGGGGTTGTACCATCTCCTCTAAAAACAGGAAAATAAAGCCAAGGAAAAATAATGTTTTGAATCTCACTATTTCTAGGACATCGTTTTGTTGAGGGGTTTGGGGTTTTTTTTTTGCTAATACAAATACTGAAACACTTCTATATTACTTAGAAATTAAAGTGGAAACTCAGTGCATGTTTACCTATAATGTTTGAAAGCCAAGGCTTTTGTTTTCACTTGACCTACGCCCACATGTCCATCACAGCTGACAGCAGCAATCACAGCTGTAGCGGACTGCTATCAAACTGAACTGAAACAACAACAAAAAACCCTAAGTAAATAGCAAAGTTCAAAAGAAGCAAAGCAGAAAACTTGCCCTTTCCTGACTCATCACCGAACCTCTGCACAAGAAAGACTTAATGAATCACCAAGAGTACATATGAAGCGCCGTGTGGGAAGCGTAAGAGTGGGTCAAGATTTAGATTAATACCAAAAGCTTATTTTCTCTTTTAGGCACATGTCCTTGGGTATATGAAATACTGTATCCAGTGGAATCATTATTCAGGTCTGTTAGCAGTGGATATCAGTATTACAATAAGTGCCTTCTCCTTACGTGCTAGCTACTGAATTCTTACACGTTCTTCTACGCCTTCTTATGAGAAGTGACAAATTGCCATTGTTTGACATAATTCTCTCCACGGCATGTCAAAAATACTAAAATCCAAATGAATTTACTTCCAGCACTAAATGTTTATTGTCAGATATGTAGGAAAAGGAAAACAAGAAAGCATATATAGTATTTCAATTTCTGGTTCAATGTATCTTAATCAGCATTGCTGTGCAGAACAAGAACCATGGTTTTTCCCTTCTCATTGAGAAGTAAAGATTAACTCTAAAATGCAGTTAGCTGTGCTGCTTCGTGATACTGAGAATTAATACCTCCCACAGCAGAAGTATCCTTTTTTCCCCATGCAAACACTTACATCCTGATAACTAATGACCAGAAACAGGTCATTAAGAAACAAGCAGAAGTAATAAGTCCTGTAAATCTCTGGTTTAAACTTGTTTTATTGGATGGATCATGCCCAACAGAACTGAACAGTATTCAGCTTCTTGGTAACCAAAAACCTGAGAGTATGAATTTAAACATTTTTCTCCCCATTAAGTGCTTTGGAAATTTGTGTCATACTTCTGGAAATACACACATCAAAATGGTCTTGTCAAACAGCTTTGAAATTAAATGCCTTGTGCTTCCCTCTCTGGAGTAGTATAAATTTAGTCATTATTAGAATTAGTATAATTGTTCTCTAAGTGCTCTAGGAATAAAAGGTGAAATGAGCTCGGTGACTGCTCTTTCATTCCCACGAGAATGTGTCGCAGCAGAGAAGTCATGCTGCAAGAGCAGGGATGCTCAGGGATGCTTTGAAAACTCAAGAACTGCAGAGTGAGTCCAGCAAAGTGTAGCCTGGTGTACTCCACCATGTCTGTGCCAGCATAGCTTACAGGCAGAGGAGATGTCTGTTCTTCCAGGGAGGACACAGAAATCCCATGGGAAGAACTGCCTGTCTGCCAACTAGTAGAAGATGGGAGCCTTCAAGCAAAATGCCTGAAGTTGAAAGGAACAGATCCAGGCCTTTGAGATCTAGCTCCCTGCAGACTATGTCCTGTCACTTATGACTAGTCCTCACCAGGGGTATCAAGGCTGAAAGAGGAACCAAAGAAGCTGGTTTGAAACAGAAACTGATTTGGAAACACCACTAAACAAAGAGGGACATCAACCAATCTCAACTGGGAGGTCTCTGAGCGTTCACCTAGCAGAACCGCAAGTCTGTATCTCCCTCAGCAAGCAGCACTGTTGCAACAGGAAGGGATCTTCTCAGTTTAGATGAAGATTATCCACAGCCTATGTCTTTCAACAGCCCATGAGAAATCAGAGCATGTTAGGTAAGGTTTTTGGAACACACCTCCTGGTTTGTTTTTTTCCCAAAAGCCACCTAGCTTGCGCAGCCCAAGGCCACGCTACAAGGTGAACCAAAGCACGCTGGGCCAGGACATTCATGGAAGCATTTCCTGATCTAAGCTAAACCAGTAATACACTCGACTCACTTCCCAGGGTCTGCTCCAGCCAGCTTCCTCCAAAACCGAAACTGGCCTGTGGTTTGGGGGACTGATCCTTCCAGGCTTTTCTAGTAACAGTGTGGACAAACCTCTACCAGTTTGACTGGTCCTACCAAGCCCTCCAAGCCTGCCCCCTCAGACCCCTAGAGCCCACAACATGCAACAGACACTTTCATGACATGGAAACATGACACTGATAGGCCTCCAATTATCTCCAACAACAACAATAACGAGCAACAGAAGCACCGCAAAGGTATGAGAGGACACCCAAACTCCAAAAGACAGTAGCACACCTGCAGCAAGCGCAGTATGGAGGGAGCTAACCCTGGCCGGTGGGCATGCAGGGACCTGGCATCGCTCGCACCATGGCCACAGTTTGCTCCCTGAAGTGGATGCACTCTGCAAGGCAGATATGGCAGGTCCTACATTTAGGCTTGGCAGTCCTCAGGTTCTAAAAGCAGCTGCAGGCAGAACTGAGGAAGTGGCTCACGTCAAAATTTCTGACCTAGATCTTCGGACTGCTTCCATCATTTTATTTCATACAGTCTACAACATGCATTTTGGAGACTGCAAGAGGTAGCGGCATCCGTTTCTGCTCCTCCTGAGAAGTGGGACCTCTGCTGGTAGAGCATCTCCTCTCTCTCCCAGCATGGGAACACCGACACACCATGCATTTCAAACACCACAAATGGGAACCAAGGGTGTCTGTGCCTGTANCCCAAAATCCCCAAACTTTAAAAACCAAAGCAACAATTACAGGAGGACGCTAATCACAGGAAGAGTTTAAGCTCTGTATGACTTAATCAGAAAAGTTAAACTTAAGTAATCACATCAAGCCTTACAATCAACAGCAGTAATAGAAGTGGTAGATGCCAACATATTTACTAACTAAAATTGTAAGGGGAGATCTATTAACTTTCAGACGTAGTTTAACAGGCACACTACTGCACTGAGTTATGTCAATAGGTGCTGAAGTAGGCCCATAAACACAGCTTTCACCTACATCCACCATTTACTAACCACAGACTCATCATCACCACCTATCTGTTTATGGAGGAGTGATCTAGACACCACCAGTAAGATCTACCTTTGCTTTACAATGACATTTAGTCATTTTAATGACATGAACTGTGAAAAGAACTCTAGTATTTTAAATATTCCGCATTTTTGGCACATTTTGTCAATTCTAGACTAATTACTCTCCTGTGAGCTGCACTATAATGTGGGCCGCCTTACTCCCACACACACCACCTCACATGAAGGTTGCCACCATCCTTTTTCATGCAATTCTCCATCCTTCCTGTTTCAAAAAACTGTTTAATAAATAGGATTTTAATTCAAGCACTACTGCAAAACCAATGCACCTGAAATATCCCACAGCAGCTCCAAGCAGAGCAGAAATCTGTGCAGCCACCGGGATGCAAACCCTGCACACCGCTGCTGAGCGTCTGCTGGGCTAGAGACATTTCTTGCAATTCTATGCAAAGCCTCTTGGGCAGCTCTGCACTGACTACCTGAAAATACAACCTTATTTATTATATATAAAAAAGATCTCTTTATTTATTGATTTTAAAGCAAAGCTTGAGGCTTTTGCAGTAGACCAGGCTTCGACAGGGAAAGTCTAACCAGCCCCTGTGCCTATTTCCATTGCCTTTCCAAAGTTTGAGGGTGCAGAAAGACCACAGGTATCTTCAACCACTAAAATAACACTTCTAAAATATATTGTATTTTTGATATATGAAACTTAAAAGCAATGGTTATGATCCTCTGTAGATGTCTGCCCCTTGATCCACACTGGCAGGAATGAAATAAAAGGACAAAACCCTCAAAATCTTAATCCAACTTGATTTAAAAGAGGTCAGATCACAAACCAAGCACTAAATATGATTTGGCCCTAACTCCGATGAACTGATTTTGTGGGTGTGTGTATGTGTGCTTTGGATACCTGCCCCAAGTCAGCTGCTGAAAACACACCAAACATGTAAACACACCAAAATAGTTGGGAAATGAGTGGAATGGAGCCAAGATTTGGGACCCATAAACAAGAAACCATTTAGGCTATGAAAGCAACTGCCAAGCAGAAATGAAGAAAGAAGGGGTGTAGAACAAATTTTGTACTGCTGTTCGTAAGGAAAGCCTAATAGGAACACCGAGGTCTTCCCAGAAATCATTCATTGATTTTACAAAGGCAAAGAGAAGAGGAATGAGCTCGTATGCAAACGCGTCAAGCTGAAGGGTTCATTGCAGGCACCTTAAATGCCTTTTTCTCCTTGGAAAAGATCAGTGTTGGAAATGCCCCCAGCAATTTTTCAGCCACGGGGATCAGTTCCAATTCTGCCTCACCCCACTCCCAGCGGGGCTGAGCCAACGGCGAGCGAACCTGGGGGCTACACCCCTCACAATGCACAGCCCTCCAGCAGCCCATCAGCTGCACCAGCACCTGACAGGAAAGGACAGGAGCAAGAGACAGCACCGTATGCGGCAGTCGATGTAAGGAACAGAGCAAGAAAGGAAATCTCTGCTGCTCCTCCCTTTCCTGAATATAAGGTTTGGGGAAAAGTCTTCCTCCCACTCTACAGTTTCAGCATAAGTTTTACATTTTTAAGTGATGGTAAGTGAAAGCAAATCTGTCCTATGAATATGACCGGGTTCCAGACAACAACTGCCTGCTATCTATTTACACTGTGAAATATTCATTAAATATCAACCACCAATCGACTGTTAAGGGACCCATCTTGATAAATGCTAGACAACAGATGAAACCGAAAGAACTTCAGAGTCTCCCTGCCTTACTGAATGGGGCCATCAGTCATTTTTAAGTGGTTGTTTGTTACATTGTTTTATCCAAGATATTTATAATCATAATGAATTGAGACAAAACATCAAACTACAGCCTCTTTGCCTCAGAGTAATCTAAACTGAAAAGCACATAGCAGAAAGGATGGATTGATGGCCAGTGCAAAATAACTCCCTTGAGATTAATATATTTCATCCTGTTGATGTTTCTAGTCATAATTATACTCCAAGAATCCACTGAATGATGTTAGATGTGAAAGATCACTTAAGAGCAGTAGCTTCCTTTCTAGGAAAACAGCATTTGTTTGTAATGGATACAGAGGGGACAGCAGAGGACAAAAACCAAGCATACCATCACACTGCTACTAATATTCTGACTATGCAAATAAAAACATAAAACTTCCTTGAAACACCCTCAAACACATTAAAAAAAAATTTTTATCATGACCAGACTTTAAAAATCACAAAAAAAGTAAAGACTGAAAGTCCAATGAGTCCAAACTCCATCCAAAACCAGGGTAGCTCCAAAGTTAGATGAGATGGCTCAGGGGTTTGCCCAGCCTGCACTGGAGCATGGGGTTGTTCCTCCCCAGGTGCAGGACTTTCCCCTCTGCCAAACTTGACGAGGTCCCTGCCAGCCCTTTCCCCAGCCTGCTGAGGTCGCCCTGAATGGCAGCCCTGCCCCCATTGCGTCAGCTGGGTACTGTTGCGCAGCACCACGCACGTGCACCCTCCTACACCCTGCTCCGCATGGGAGTCAGGGGAGGTGAGGCAGGGGCACATCAGAGGTAGGAAGACTCCTGAGACGGGACGAACTCTGGAGAGCTCAAGAAAGATCTCCTTTGTACCGAGTCCTTCCCTCTAAATAGCTGAGCCAAACTTGGCTTTTGTTTTTTGTTGTTGGTTTTGGTTGGGTTTTTTTTTGTTTGGTGGGGGTTTTTTTTGTTTGGTTTTTGGTTTTTTGTTTGTTTTGTTTTGTTAAGAGATGATGCACAGGTTACATTTGTGAGACAGAAGTACTTCTTGGGCTTATCACATAGACCTCTTTAGAAAATAAGCAGTCATCTCCTAACACCACTGTATTCAATACAACTCTGTGTTGTTTATAATTTTTTGAGCATTAAATAACTTAGAACATCATTAAGCCTGATCAAATGAACTGCCCAGTAGTGTTTCTGCAGGCTGTCCATGAAACCACACTGTGAGCAGGAGACTGTACCCAAGACCACTTGTTAAGTACAATGCAGACCTGCCTTTTCAATCTGACCAATCTTGTCTCCGCTTCAGTTTCGCTCTCTGACCTCCTTTCAGTCCTGCCCACTTCTTTTTGGTTTGAAGTCTTGATCTTTATTTGCCCAGGACTTTTTGAGCTATAGTTCCTCCCCGTCAGTTACCAATTTCCTTAGCAGCTCCCACCCTCGTCTCTAATCTCCATACATCCACATTCAATCACTGCAGACTGAAAAATGTACACTTTAAATGTCAGATCCAACAGAAAACTGAACCTGAGGCAGACCAACAAAGACCTAAAATCCACCAATATAACACACAGATCATGCAGCCCAAGTTGTTTACACCCCCAATGATATACCAACATAATCAGGTTGGCAACGGAAAGCTTTCAAAACTTGGTTAGCAAAGCAGCAATGAAGTGAAAGGCTAAGGCAGGGTGCTGGTTGAAATCCAATCTCTTTCCTCTTGGAGCCAGAACTTTATCAACTGATCTTAACAGTGACCACAGAGGAGCCCTCTCCACCTCTATTGCTTAAGTTTTCTGGAATCAGTCTTCCCAGAAAAGGAATTTTTACCCTCGAACTTTGAATTCCTCCACATAACCACATTTTTTTTCTCATTCAGTGATATGATTTAATCATGGTACTTTCCTAACAGAAAAGGTTAACAGCTGGATTCAGAGCCCGATGTTTGTGAAGACTGCCAAACAGAAAACACATAAAAAAATAACTCAGTATTCCCTTCCTTATCTGCACATATTTTGCACAGCTTCCCCACAATTACTGTGGGATGTCATCAGAAGGACTTGAGACAGTGGAACTATGGCTCGACAAGAAAGAGGTCACCCTGCTCTCCTGTTCTTCCTTTCTTCTGCCACCACTCTGCGCTGAACCAGAAAGGCAAAAGCAGAGAGCGGAACAGAGATAGAGAGCTAGCAGTGCTGCATCTCGTGCAACTACAGTCTTTCCCAAGAAATTTGGGAAAAGGCCACATGAGTCCAAGAGTCTTTTGCGTTTCCCTGATCTGGAAGCCCTCCCTCCTCTGCGCAGACTCTGGTTATGATGGACCCTCTCGAGGATCTGACAAATCCTTAGCGTTTTCTGCCCTGGTGTCACTTCCCAAGCCAAACGCCTAGGACTGTCCTCTAGCCTGGCCCAGTTTCTCCTCAATTCAATGCAAAACATTACCACGCTATGGTAGTACTGCTCTGTGCTGTCTTCTGGATAGTATGAGAAGTCCACTGTAACATAATGATATCCAGCAACTGCTGGTTCATATCTGGACATACGGGTTCTTGATCCCATAGAGAAATTGTGTACATTCCTGCAGAGTTACTAATACCACTCACTGTCTCTACTAGGGTTTAAATTTGGCTCCTGGAAGCTGGAGG
The DNA here is from genome assembly GCA_013389945.1 of Fregata magnificens. Taxonomy (NCBI): domain Eukaryota; kingdom Metazoa; phylum Chordata; class Aves; order Suliformes; family Fregatidae; genus Fregata; species Fregata magnificens. Next base: position 53,440 of record WAAD01000439.1, on the reverse strand, counting down.
TGTTTTCTGCGACCTGCAGTATATAAAGCACATGTTCTATGGATGCTTCTGAACTAAAGATTGTTTTGCTGGCTGTTATTTCGGGAGACTGAATTCAAGGACACAGATGATTCCCTCAAGTCTTATGCTGCTTGCGAATCCAGAGGTAGCTAGGATCAGCATGTCCACTACCTGTTGTAAACACTAAAAAAAGCGCACCCAGGAAGGAATTAAAGTAGACTCTTCTGTATCCAAGTCCGTTACTGATAAACTGTAAAACTTCTGAACCACTAAAAGATTGCTAACGCCAGATTATCACTGAGATAAATAAGAATCTTTGTCCTCCTGAACTACTTTGCTCAAGTTAATACAACTATAGAACTACAGAGCTGAGGTTTAACAAGGCCAAGTGCCGGGTCCTGCACTTGGGTCACAACAACCCCATGCAACGGTACAGGCTTGGGGAAGAGTGGCTGGAAAGCTGCCCAGTGGAAAAGGACCTGGGGGTGTTAGTCAACAGCCAGCTGAACATGAGCCGGCAGTGTGCCCAGGTGGCCAAGAAGGCCAACGGCATCCTGGCTTGTATCAGGAATAGTGTGACCAGCAGGACTAGGGAAGTGATCGTGCCCCTGTACTCGGCACTGGTGAGGCCGCACCTCGAATACTGTGTTCAGGTTTGGGCCCCTCAGTACAAGAAGGACACTGAGGTGCTGGAGCGTGTCCAGAGAAGGGCAACGAAGCTGGTGAAGGGACTAGAAAACAAGTCTTATGAGGAGCGGCTGAGAGAACTGGGGCTGTTTAGCTTGGAGAAGACGAGGCTGAGGGGAGACCTTCTCGCTCTCTACAACTACCTGAAAGGAGGTTGTAGTGAAGTGGGTGTTGGACTCTTCTCCCAAGTAACTAGCGATAGGACAAGAGGAAATGGCCTCAAGTTGCATCAGGGGAGGTTTAGATTGGACATCAGGAAGAATTTCTTTACCGAAAGAGTGGTTAAGCATTGGAACAGGCTGCCCAGAGAGGTGGTGGAGTCGTCAGCCCTGGAGGCGTTCAAAAAAGGTATAGACGTGGCACTCCAGGGCCTCGTTTAGGAGGCATGGTGGTGTTTAGTTGACGGTTGGACTTGATGATCTTAGAGGTCTTTTCCAACCTTAATGATTCTATGATAGACTTAGATTTCCGGTATTGAACTGACACTGTGCTTTTGAAAAAATCTGAGGGTTTTCCTGGTTTTTTGATTGTTCCCACCCCTGACTGGGACTCAGGGTTGAAGAAAGCTCTCTAGGAAAGAGGTTTTCCACCACAACTTATCCCTCCTTGACTAGTAGAGTTTCCAGAATGCCTTATTTAACTGAGCTGCTGCACAGCACCCCGCTGGACTGTGCCCTGTATCCCGCTGTACCGCACCCTGCATCTGTCATTACAATTCATTTGCTCTGGTGCAAACCCACAGGCACAGTCAGCTTTGTTTAAATAGCCTTGGCAGGAACTGGTTAACATAGCATCCCAGCCAAAGCCTATATTTCACAGTCAGATTGACAGATGTCAAGGCCTACTGAATTTTATCACCTTTACAAAGCATAACAATAAAGTCAGTAAAGCATGGAGGTCCACTAACAGCTTCTTCCTTTTTAACTAGTGCAGAAAATCCATGCTGTAAGACAGCCATCTCTCTATGATAAGAAAACAAAGCACCAAGATACTTTAGAAGATATCATATCCTATTTGACTTCTTAAACAGCATTTCTCAGCGTGCCGTCTGAGTGCCACTCCACAACGTATTAAGCTTCAGTAGCTCTAACGGAAGACAACGCCCCTCTCATTCTCCCTTCATCCTTGCACATAAGAATAACGAACACCACCATGTATCAGCCCATTCAAACACCTGGCTTCAGAGGAATTACCTATTTCCTTAACGTACTACTAGGTTTTCCTTTGAACATTCAGGTTTGGTCAGAAACTGTTGCGTTAAGCTACAGCTGTGTTGAACTATAGTATTCCCCTGCCTGAAAGGCAATACAGCATACGAAGCTCAGACCGGTTATTTCATCTATTATATTTTGTAACACAATATAAATTTTTGATAATAACAGTAATATGTATAATGCATATGGCTGTAAAAATGTCAACCAACTTTTATGGTTTTCCTCTTCATATGAACATTCAGTCATCCATTCGTCCCTAGATCCACTTCAATCCTGAAAAAGAAACGATGAGATAATTTAATTGATGTATTTTCTTACAGCTTCATTAAATTCTCAAATATTATTGTATATGTAAATAAAAAAACCTAACCACGGACATCTGTTCCATGGTGAAACAGAGGTCAGAAGAACAGTAAGTTTATAAACACTTTGAATAAAACTGGATAAATATGACTAAAAGTATATTGGAGAAAGCCTTATGTTTCCTCTTAACTAATGATTTTAGTCAATGCTTTCAGTGTCTTTAATTTCTGAGCTGCTACTTGAGGGCACTAAATCCCAACTGCTGTAATTAGTCTTCAGGACCCATTTTATATCAGTGCCCTGCATTTGTACAGGTAAACTTTGCAGCAGTTACCGAGTGCGAATATTCTTTACTGGTATTTCAAAACGTGTTTCCCAGAAATACTATGTGAGAGCTGGACAATAACGCATTAAAAGCTAAAATATGTTTATTAGTGAGTGCAGTCAATACTCCAGCCACAGGAAATAACTGTGCAAGACCATTAAAAAAATTTGAATACGTATTTCTTGAAGGGTTTCCTACGGATACATGATTATTTCAGTTATGTTTCCACGTGAATCTATAAAAGAAAAATTTATATAGAGATTTAAATACTATATTATACTTTTGGGAGGCTCCTTCAGGTTTAAGAAAATACACTAATCCAGTAGCCTAACTTATTTAAAGCCTGGGGGGGGGAAGGGGGGCCGAGCTTCAGATGTCCAAAATTTAAATGATAGACAGTATGTCTTAAACCTCTTGCCAGAATATGTACATTTATCTGGAAGCAAATGCTACTTACATATGTCTCTCTTAATAATGGAAATAGTGTGAAGTCAAGAATCTAAATCTGCTGTCAGAGTTGTTATAAACAATCTGCTGTTATTTTTATATCATTCAAAATAAGGTCATCGTTCAAATAGCAGTGGAGCATCACCTGCCTGCTTTCAAACCACAACCCAGTATTTCATTACTGCTGTATATACGACAACATGACTAACAGGTTTCCAAACACTAAGCAAACTTTTGCACTGAAAACAAGACAAGCTCCCTTAAGCACGTAAAATTAGTAAATATTCATATACTGTGCTATTATTATACTGACTAAACACCATGCACTTAATTTTATTTCTAAGAAGATATTAGGGCTAATAGAAAGAAGTCCCAAATATTCATATGAATCATAAAAGGTTGCAAAATCACCACAAACACTGACCTAACTAAATGTAACTAAATACTGTAGGCTTAGAGCATGCTAATTATCGTAGACCATTTGCCCCATCTCCCATGCATCTTGCAGACTCTCTTTCCTTTTTGTTGTTTAATCTCCCTTGGCATTATTGGATTGCTTCAAAATTTCCATTTCATGAAGCACTTTTTTTTTTTTTTTTTAATTGCACACTTGAAGAACCACCTCTGAGTTTCTAGCTGCTCTTTCTCTGTGCTGATGTCCACAAATGGGACAAGTGGACCAGGTTTTCCATATCCTGGACTTACACAATGTGGTTATCTAACCTAAGCTGGAAATTACTTAGTCATCAAGGTCTTTAAAATTAAATGTAATGTATTGAAAAGCTTCATGGGGTCTCTGCCAGAGGAAGACAGTTTGACCTGTAATCGTTTCCAGTTCTCCAGGTTTTCTCATCATTATTCCTCCCTACACGCATGCAGACACACACGCTCCTACAACGCAACTTAGCTTCAAGTTACACACACTGAAGTCCTATTATGTTACCGTGGCTATGGTGACAGAGCAAACATGGGTATGTGTTTCAAAACTGCTAACATACCGCTACCCAGCTAGCCATAGCCACAGCTGGTTTTGCATTATTAAATCATGTACAACAGCCCTCCTCATGAAAAAGCTACTTTGTTAGCAACGGCAAATAATTGAGTTTGCTTATTAATACTCTTCAGGCCTGCACAATTTATCAAGCACTGAATTGCCCACGTCCTTGCATCACTGGGGTGCTCTCCTCCACGGAAGGGCTTTTGCTTGTCCTCCTCTTCGCCAAGCACAAGCAGGGCACACCACAATCTCCGGCAGTACCACCGTCCCACAATGCTGCTCCACCATGATACACCCAGTCTGGGGGTAGGACAGGGGCTATCCCCTAGCACTGCCCACTAGGGTGACCAAGAGCATTGATTTTGGTGGGCAGTGCACACTTGCCACACATGCCACCCATACAGGCCACAGGCCTCTTCATTGCAACTATTTTAGACTGCTTTTGGGGAGACGAAGAGCAAACTGTTCATCTTTAAACGGCGTTTAACTAGTAACTCCATAAACCTGTTGTCCGATTTTCAGAAGAGCTGACAAGCTTCAGCTTCAGATGAAATGACTTTGAAATGCATATGAAAAATAGGACCATCTGTCCTTACAGAACTAGTGCATCCATTCTGCCACGTGTGTCACTGCTGTGAAACCTGCGCTGGGCTTTGGTTTTCAGCAGCTTACTGTGAAATCTCAGCTTCTACTATCAGAAATATGAAAACAGACATGAAAGTCCAAATAGAAGCATCTTCCATTTGTATCAAGTGGTTTTTATACCAGAAGAAAATCTACCCAACGAGACAACCGCAATATTCCTGATTCAAAATCTTTACGTCAAAAGGGCTCTTTAAGTAATCATAGAGCAAAGCACCTAACAAACCACTAGTTTCAACCAAAAGAAAGAAATTTAAGTAGCAAACACAGAATTATGTCCACTTCCAGCCAAAGGCTAACCATTGTCTTAAAATCATGTTTTCAGACCGCACTAGTTTATAAAGCTTATGACTGCCAACAAACATTAGATTTCTTCTCCTACAGCAAGAGAAAACCAAACAGAAATTACACCACCTAGTCCATTTTGAAAACCTGTCTTGATCAGAATACATGCCCTGGTAGTCCCACCCTAGCCGGCATCCCCACTCACCAGCGGAGCTGAGCAGGAATCATGGACCAGACTAAGGAACATGAGATGGGTTTCAGGACAATCATGCCAAGCATATTTCTAGAACAGAGGCCACTATGTGTGTAGAGGTGCCCTTGTCTCTACAAATAGAACATTTTTGAACACATAAACCCACATTAATTCATTAAAAAACAAGTTCATACTGCTATCGCTTTCACATCTCTCTTACATACTAACTTTTAAATAAATTCCCATTAATACAAATTATTCCTTGTGCTATTTTCCCCCTTTTCTAATTCAGATAGATATGGGAACATACATTTGGAAAAGACCAACTCATTCGCAAAGTTAAGTCATTTGCTGAATCAGGATTTATTAACTTTTCCCTCTACAAAGCAAACCCCATATTTGGGCATAACTGTGTTTCTTAATCACCTTCTGGCATCATTTATTTTACTTTAAAAGTATGCACTTTTCTTCTTGAAAGCCCTTAGATCTGCACTTACACTTCCGCAATCACTTTCAAAGGCCCTGAGTCATACCAAACTTCCCCAAAGACAGAGTGCGACTTCTCCTAAACTCATGAAGGCCCCCCCTGAACATCAGGTAAGGCAGGATCACTGAGAGCATGGTTTCAGCAGCGTTCAGAGACAAAGGAACACAGGTTATTCTCAACCCAGTGTTGAGGATGGCTACCTTTATATTAATAGTAGCCACATACTTGCCCTTTCCTCCTACGTTTCCGATTCTTGCAGGGCAATTCATAAACTCCATAAAGCAGACATTCTGCAGAAGCTACAGATAAAATACACATTAACCACGAGCTACAGATTTGCAACAGTCCTCGACATTTAAAATCGGTAAGGGACAGGAGAGGCTAAAATTCAGTGCAGCACTGCATTGAATAACCATACCCAAATATTCACCTAAATTGCACTTCGAGTGCCTACCTTTCTTGCCTTGGGCCTAGCCCCCAGGATCTTTGTAAACTGAGTTCTGTACCACCGTAACTGGAACAAGCGAAAACACTTTGCCACAAAGTTGTATGTGGAAAAGTTAAAAAACTTTAAATTCCAACATAAGCCACTGTCCCACCAACAGCCATCACGAGCTGCAAGATGAACAGGGCAATACAGCTTAAAATGCATTCAGTTTAGGTTTAGTGTAACTGCTATATACTTTACAGACCTCACAGGACCAAAGGAGCACTTGCTATGCATTCTGCTACTCACTAAACAACTGCGATCATTAGGTTTATTCTGTCCTCAGCTAAAGTTTTTGCTAGTCTTTGACTGTGACTTCTATGCGAACAAGGCAAGCGGAGTTACTTTCTTTAAGATGCCAGCCCCCCCATCAACACTTTTGTTGCTCTGATGTAGTCTCATAACAAAAATATCTTAAGCTGCTCAAAATATTTCTGAAAATTAACTTAATGCTTCAACTTCTGGTTTTCACTGGTATTTTAATAAAAGTAAAGAGAAGCAGGAGGCAGAGTGGGATGCTTGTTGCTAGGCGATACCTAGCTCTCCTGAACTCCTACAGACTGAAATATTTATCCAGACTCCCACGAAGAATGACATCTAGCACAGAGAAAGAAGATATGAAGGCACTTACTGAGGTACATCATGATTCAAGGTAAGAAGCAGCAGCTCTGCCACCAGCTTGGTCCCTGGGGTACCTAAGCCGAGGAGGCTGCAGGCTGCAACGGGGTGGGGGGGTGGGGGTGATGCAGCTCCTCCCAAACATCTACCTTGATTTCAGCTGAGCCTCATGGGGCGATGCCTCCAAAACGTTTATGCCAAACCAGAATGATTTCAGTGCCATTGGGCTCTTGGTAGCACGAGAAAGCACATCTTTTCGCTTACCTGACTGTACAGCTGTGTTGTTTTTCTGTTGTTTGGGTTTTTTCCCCAAAATCATTATACTCCGATAATAGGTTTCCATAGAAGAAAAAGCATGCAGCTGGCCAGATGTGGATGAATGATTTATTAACCAAACATACAACCTTCGCAAGAAGTCTGTGTGCCATGCACCTCCCCCTCCTCCTATTAAAAAGTTTATTCAGTGATTAAACTTTCAAGCAGTGCTTACACAGTCTTTAGTAGAGGCTTAGAGGAATAAACATTATTCTTTACAGGGTCTTTTATTTGACATTAATGAATTATTTTGAACAGCTTCAAGGATAAGTCCCAGACCTTCTGGGACTTAAAGATGAATTTCAAGAACTCTCTGCTTTCCCTAGAACTTAAGGGTCTGATTTGACAAAAATAAGTGTATATAAATAAGCTACATTTCATAATTTCAGATAATTATTACTCTGGGAAGGATGATGTCTTTCAGTAATATTTAAAAAAACCTGCGACTGTATCAATGTAGACAAAGAATTTTGGTATGGCAAATGAAATTAGAAAGTGTGTGTGCATGCTGTTATATTGTAAAGGTAAAAAAAAGATTTAGAAGTTAAAATCTGAAGAACTAATGGAGTCTTCAAATGCCTGGGTTTAGGTAATAATCAGTGGTCGATCTAGAAGAGTGCAATAAATTGCAGGGAGCAGAGAAAAACACAGCAAAATACTACATCCCCCTTGATTTTTCATTCTAAACGTAGCAGTTATCTTTGACACTCCATTGTTTGAATGGATAGCTCTGAAATCTTGATACTCCCTTCACAACTCTGGTTTAAATAGAATTACATTGTTTTTCATTAGATCTAAATAAAATAAAATTTTGATAAACACAGTCACACATCACTTTGGACAGCTTCTCTGACATAAGGAAATGTTCATGATACACAGTGCACACACTCAGCGCAAGGTCACTCAGTTCACCATCTTATCCTCGCACACAGTTCAAATTCCACATATAGAGTTAAAATTCTATTTACCCGCCTGTGCACAAAGTCAAAGGACTTAGTGGGCCTTTTCTTGTTACAAGAATTACAGCTTCGTACATATATACACACACACACTCATATATACACATATATGTATAAGAATATAAAAACATGCACACATACAGCCACAGATTTCTGGTGAATTGGTTAAATATTTTTTTGTAAATAACTGTCTTAAAGAATCTGCTGAAAGCACACTTTCTAATACATCATCAAAACACCACAGGATTTTCAGCCAAGCTGTAAAATGTTTCTGAACCCATAAAGAACTGGAATTAAAAAAAAAAAAAAAAACCCTGAAGTGGTCTTTTCCCCTTATCTTCAGATTTTCTTTTTCGCTTTATTTTCAGGCTTTCTTCAGCAAAACAGCACGTATTACTCTCCAGATAATGACTATTCAAGATTTCTACTCACAAGGGCTTATGAGCACCTGAAAGAAATTATAAAACAGTAATACTTAAAAACTGGTTATTCCTAGTTTCAGGTTGGAATCATGTATGTTGTATTTCTACATTTTGTTTGCACTTTGGACAAAACAAACGTGATTAAGTGTACTAAAAATTAAGTCAAAGTGTGAAATCCAAAAGGAAGGTATCCCACAGGAAAACTCCTCATGCTTCAAGTAGGATAAGAGGGAAGAAACTTGCCAGCGAATCTTCCATATCATCATGGTGGGGAAAGGGATAAATACCAACCTCTCCAGCAGATCTTTCATCAAGGGACTGTATTGACTATAGAGGTTGCACAGAAAAAGACCTAATTGCACAGGTTTCATACTCTTATTTTGCCCTGCTAATAAGGATTAGCATTACCAAATGCTACCACCCACTTACCCTCTTCTGGTTTAATACCTTTACTCAAACTAGGTTTATGCTCGGTCCAGAATCAAGCCGGCTCTACTTGCAGTACAGGCAGCAGTACTTATGCTCTCTTCTCAAAGTTGCAAGATAATCTTCATTTATACTCTAACCCATTCAAAACTAAAACAAGGATTTTCTTTATTGCCTGTTAAGAGGCTGCTGAATCCCAGAGACCATTAGAAGAACAAACAATCCTTGCACTTGTACACAGTTATAAATGAAATAGCCAGAGCTTAAAGACAAGGTCACCAGTTTCCTTAGGACACTCAGTGGAGCATCGGTTTCCATGTGGACTGTGCATCTGAGGTTTCTCGTGCTGATGGCAACCCTCCGACTACCTAATCTAGGGGAGGGTGGCTCAAGACCTAAGGCCCCGTGCTACAAGTCCAAAGGAACGAGCACAAATTTGCTGCAGACTTGTGCCAAAATCTGCTCTCGGTCAATCCAAGCTGTAGTGAGCACCCTGTGATTTGGTAATGAGCACAGGAATGCGAGATTTAACCTGCAAGAAAGTCTGAAACACGAATGTCTGAAACAGATGAATCCTGCCTCAGATAGCAAATACTACCCTTACATGGTTCAAAATATCGCAGAGTCTCCTCGTAGTTGCCTTCAGAGGGAACACCAGGACAATGGAAAAATCAGAGCAGGAAGAAAAAAATTTTAACACTGTTTATATGTAGCAGCTTATATAAACCCCGGCACGTCTTTTCCTTTTACGCTGTGCAAGATGTTGAAAATAAGTTAAAGAACGGCACTAACCATCATCCCACTGTGAACAAAATACCATGCAGCTTTCCCCTTACCACAGTGTCAAGCACGCTGAGCCAACTTTCACAGCAAAACCACTCAAAGAATAAGCAAAACCGGAATAAGCTGTGCCCATTACATTTATCTTAAAAGAGGGAACAAAACCACCCTCACAAGCAGCAGAGAAAGCTACACAAGCTGTAAGTTTATACATCACCAGAAGGTGGTTGTAAAATCGGTGTTGATGTCCCCACAGCTGGCACAGGCAGCGAGAGCCAACATCCCCTTTCACCATGCCCCAGCCTAGAGATGGGTCACCTCCTCAGAAGCACCTGCTGAGTTACGTGTGGAGAGTCCCACTTCACCGCGTCCATCAGCATACGGTAAGTTAGAAAAAACCCAAACTGCTCAAACAGACCTATTTTGCTCCTCCAAAATAGAGGTAGCATTGACCTCTCTAGCTAGCACAGCCACAGCAGCAAAGGGAAGACAGGCTCTCAAAATTTACCACAACGCTGGGAAAAATGAGCCAAGAAAACCAAGCAAACGCTGTTCAAAGCTGTGATATACACCAAAGAAACCCAACCATCCCCATTTCCAGGCTCAAAGTTATGCTTCCAAGAAAAAAGAAAGTCAATAGCTGAATGCACCCTGCTCTACATAGCAGGTAGTTACATTCAGCTCCCAGTCCTGCCCCTGCTCAACCCACAATAAATTTCATCGCTGCATTCATTACAATTTGGGCCCCTTCTTTTGCTCTCCGTTAGAAATGTACCAATAAAAAGCTTTTTTCAAGAAAACAGTACAATATCTATGTACGTGAAGGTGTAGGTACATATTCAGGTTCTAAACTGGGGGCACTATGTGACAGCAGTGATGAAATTGATCAGTTTAAGGACTTCATTTGGCTGGCATCCTACAAATGTGGCTGATGAGCATCTATTTTAATAGGAAGGTACACTCTCTAAAATTGATCAATTGACCATGAGTGTTTCCATTAATCATTTTTAATGTCTTTTCTCCTAGCCTGTCCCTTCTTGAAAGTGCAGACTAGCATTATTACTAATAATTATCCCTCAGCATATTGTAAGTAAAAAGCTCAGAAAAGGGAGAAATCCCATATGTAAGCATATAACGTTCCCATCAGGCATTGACCAGCTCAAAACAGCTCCACTACCAGATTCAGTAGGTACGAATCTTTCAATAATAATTTAAAATCCAGAGAAAGTCACTGAAGCATACTCATGCTCTTGATGTCTTTGGGATGAGTGAGAAGAGTAAAATTGACCCCAGTACTGTTCCTGGAGAATTTCCACTGCAAACTCCATCCCAGCATTTCAAACTTCCCAACACACTGTAAAGCTCAGTGCAAGCCACAATTAACCTTAGGAAAAGGTGCATCTGTTCAGAGATCCACCTGATACATACCTGGTCAAATTCCACCAGCCTCCCTAGCCCTCGTCATTTCTCTCCTTGTTCTAATAGCCCTCATATTTTTGACAGGAGACACAGTTGCTCTGGTTATTTTCCTGTCCTTGCTTAAATAGAAATATATTTGCTTCTCTCCTATCTGATAGTTCCCCCATCACTTAGGGTTTTTTTGGGGGGGCAGGAGGGCATTGGGGAGTACTTCCATGTACCATTTCATTCAGGACTCCAAGAGGGAATTCATCTGCCCATCTGACTACACATTTAAGTGCAAAACCCAGAAGTAGCCTGATTTCCAAAGGTAATTTGTACTTTCCAGTCCCCTACTGAGATCACTGCAGCAACCTGCAGGACTCACCATCTGCATGCAGTAAGCCAGTGCCATTTCATTCTGCAGACCAACATGGACGAACAATCCCCTTAACCGTGGCTCAGTAACTATTCACATTCACAGCCCAGAAACTATAACCTGAAGGATAACTTCAGTGGATAAAGTTCTTGCCAGTTGGCGGGTTCATCTCACCTACCTACAGACACCTACAGCTGTGCCAGCTGCCCTTCATGGCTCTGTAGTTAAAGGAGCGAAAGAGACAGTGCAAGGGCCTGAGTCACTGTCATTTCAGTCAGTCCAGCAATCGCTCTTGACCGAAAAGTATTTTAAATAAAATGGTACTTAGTCATCTGCAGAGTGAAGGGTACTACAAGTTTTAAGAGCTTTGGTTTTTTAAACAAGTCTTGGGTTCGTTGTTCTGATCAAAACCTCCAATTTTTAAGACTTTAAAAGTTGTCATTTTCAATGGAGCCAGGCAGACTTGGAAAGGCATTTCATTTTTAAAAGAGCTTGGAGGAAAAAGAAAAAGAAAAAGAAAAAAAAAAAGGAACTTGAGATGCTTAAATACTACTGTCAAGCAGGAATTGGCAACACTGCCCACGCTAAGCTTCCTGCATACCAAGGTGATACATAGAAGTTGATACAAGTACACTGCTCATCAGTTACATGGAAACCACCATAAAAAAAGTATTAAAAAAAAAATCAAAAACTAAGGATGGTAAGGAAGTCACATTGATTGGTTTATTAAACAGAGAGGAAAGCACTCCAAAGAAACAATCCTGTATTGCACAGAGGAAAACACAATTTTAAAAACCAAGGATTTTCACCCTGGGCTTGGCCAGGCTGGCTAGTCCCATACTCTGTGTCACCCCAGTGAAACCAACCAATCCCAATTTACACTCCTGCCATTCCCATTAGAAGCTTGCATGTAGACTCATTGTATTTCATTATCTTTCAGGGAAGAGGATGAAAAAAATAAATTAATAAATAGCATTAATAAATANCTTCCTTCTTTTGTGGACCACTCATCCACCAGCACTATTCCAACAACAACCCTCTCACGGTTTCACTGAGACTGGCTTTATTCCCATTAAAAAGACAAATGCCGGCTCCATCCTGCTGTTTAATCCACCACTAACTATGAAAGATTTCAAAGTTTTTTGTTTGTACAAAAGATAATTATTTCTTCTGTATCCTAAATTGTGCTCTTGATTATTCACTAGATACAAATATTCTCTGTTCTCCATATTTTGAGCTTTCAATATTCTGAATTCACTGCTAGCAGTACAGGTGGCTGGTGCTACCTACTCCAAGACGCCACTGAAACAGAACCTGTCTCACACGATGCTCTCCCGTTGAAAAGGTTTTGTTACCAAAGACGAAGCAATTATAAAAGCATCGCTACAGGAGCAAACTTCAGTTAATAACACCACCACACACAATCAAAGTACTGACAGTGGTTCAGAGGCGAACAGCAAATATCGCTGTCTGTTGCAACATTAAGACGTTCTGAGAACGGTTTTATTAAAAGCAGAGGTAGCTGCAATAGTCTTTGTAATAAACATAAGGAATACTGCAAACAACTAACACTCCCACAAGTGGCAAATGTTATCATCCTAATGATAACCCCTAGGGAGTTGCATCCTGTTGAGTTATCACAATTAAGATTCTGTTAAAATGCCCATTACAAATATCTATTTTTAATTAACTATAATTCAGTCATATAATACGAAGCAGGTTATAAATTGCTGGTTTTCATAAGACAATGAATTAAGGATTAGAAAACAAAACAAATGTTAGTCTCTTGGAGGGGGGAGAAAAATTAAACCAATTTTAATATACATGGGAGAAAGTAATAAAAGTCAATAAAAATAACAAATTGTGGTTACACAGACCAACTTTTATAGATAATAAAAAGTAAACCACTGAAAATAACACTCCCAGAAGTGTACATGTAGAGTTTAAAAAAACCAAAACACAAAAATCAGTGTTACAGCCCTGAAGTTAATACCGGAGAAAATATGGAAGTGAAAACAATGTCTACATATTGGATCAGGCTCTTCTAGATCCTTCACAGGTTAGTTTCAGAGGGGAAAAAAAAAGAATTTGCACATGGGCATGTGCACAAACCCACAGAGGGAATGCATATCAAAGGGTTAAAATCCAAACTGCTCCCACCAGGGCTATATTCAGCACAAGCCTATTACCATCCCTCCCTGGCCCATTAGGCCTTGGTACCCAACCGAAGGCTTACAGCTGGGGAGGGCAAACAGGGGAAGGCTTCTTGCATTTAAAGGCCATTTTCACCAGCTGCATCACTTCTATTCTTAGTCCCGCTGATGCATTACGGTCAGACTATTTTGCTTTTCCAGCTGCATTTTCCAATCTAACATTCAGAGGAAGCCCACTTTTCTCATCTCTTTCCCTTATCAACTGACCAAGTGACAATAACGCGAGATCGGTCCAGTGATTCATCTGCACGTCCGCTTTCATGTCCCGCTGCTCACAGCAGGCACGCTAAAATACAAGTGTCAAGCAGTCAGGGATTCTTGACGGGCCCCTAATCTTTAGGGTATAAAATATGGTAAGTCATCCTCTTGTATGGAAAAATCTCATGAACCGGGGCCAGTGGTTTAAAGGGCTTTGACATGCGGAGAAGAATTAGAACAAGCCAGCACCATTTCAAAATGAAAAAGCAGCGAGGTCTGGCTTCCTAACAAGCAAATTTACTAAAAAGCCACAAGCTTAACTGGAAAAATCTTAACCTGCAGTATGTCAGCAAATACAAAGTACACTCTTTTAAACACATACTGAAAGAAATAATGTCGTATTTTTTTCCATGTTGTTTTTCTTATCAGAGTTTGAAAAGAACCCACAAGGAAACGCTACACTGAATGAGTTCAGAAGGAGCATATTATCTAAATACAGGAGAGCATTTGTACTAATATCCAGGGATGACACTCACAGACATCTTGTTATTATCCTGTAAACGCCTCCAAAATACCCAAACATGTCTAGGCTGTATCAGGGATGCAGAAGTTTCACAGAAGCTGCTCTTGAGAAGTTTCCTGAAGACCAGCGCACCAGCGATGGCGATAGCAGTACCAGCCTTGTCTTCTGAGCTTTTTCACGCTTTGCACCCAGCGCTCTCAGATGAGCGCCATTTCCAGGTTCAGAAAAGAAAGAGAATAAATTTTCAAGATAGAAGATTAAACAGACAGTCATAACATGCCCTGCCCTCCTCTTGAGGAGGGCAATGAAAACAAGAAGTAGCCGTGTTGAGTTCCGTTACAGGGTTGGAGCAGTAGGTGGTAAGAAGGATGGAGCAACACAAACCTTTACACAGGTGATCATAAAAGTCTTTTGTAGGCATTGGAAAGCAAGATGGCCCTGAGCTGGAGAAGGTTTGCTATGGACCTCAGCAGGAGACCACTGCCGTGCTGCCTCTCCAGGGCTCAGCTTCCTGCCCACGTCATCCTCTCCCCTCACCTCCCCTCCTGTCCCCCAAGCTATACCAAGACAAAAGACCTCCTCCATAGGAGTGGGAGACATTAACACTAAATTAAACTAATACTGAGTTAAGCTTCAGGCAGCTGATCAACATTAGCTTGAGCTTAAGCTATGACCACCCTGGAGGCAAGGTCCAGCAGACCATGGCATCGTCTGAGCTGTTCCCAAACTGAAAGGAATTATCAAGAGTGGGATGGCATAGCTACGAAAGCATCAGTCCTCCTCCTTCACTCCTGCTAGGGGTGTGCCAGATCAGGGTCCTTATCACCCGGCCCTCCCCTGCTTTCACAGCTTCATTTTCTCTGTTGCCACCTAAAGAGCCATCAATGGAGAATTCACACAAATTGTAAAATAGGATGGAGGAAACCTCAAGAGATCATCTAGTCTCTCCCTAGCAATTCACACCACTGTGATTACTTCAAAAATCATTACATCTTCATTATATCCATTATAGACAAGCTTCAAGAATGGAATCACTGGACCTGCAAAGCAGAACTGCCTGTAGCACCAAGATTCATCCTGATTCATTCTGAAGGCAAAACATCTGCTTTAACTTACCATCAGGACTACAAATAGAACAAAAATAGTCAGTGTATGCAGGCTGGGAGTTTGCCAAGAGCTCTGATATTTACTTCAATTGTTCCTATAGACATCTATAAAGTAAACATTTTTCAGTGGAAAATTAGGACTAAACCTCCCACAAAATATGACTAATTCCAATAAATTCTATGCCTTTTAAGGATGTTTTGCAGATCAGCTATCACAGATGATGTCTGCAAAATGTTTTAAAGATGGAAGGCAATATGAATTATTATCACAAAGTTTTGGCTGTCAAAAACAAGAGGGAACATAAGAAAAATGCATTTTCATTCCTCAGTACGATATGAAATAATACAGTAGTCTTTTAAATGGAAAAAACCCAACCCATACACAATAGCAATCAGTCCTCCAATTTCTTCAAAGCTGATTTTGTACACAAGCTTTATGATCTGTGCCCCCCAAAAACAACAGAAATGGCAAAAGGCAGTTCTTTCATGTAGAAGTCCATGTTCCCCTGGCTAAATCTATTTTCTGAAAGAGGCAAGGCTGTTGCTAACCCTAGTCAGATGAAGTTTCCAGATACCACTGAACTCTAATACTGGCACATCTAGGTCATTACAAAGGTCCCCGGAGCTCATGATCTAATTTGTTGTGATCCCTAGTGAAATACAGAAGTCAGTATTTGGTCCATGTATTTTATTTTATTTTTTTATTTCAATGCATCTCAACTCAAGGTACATAAACGTGCAGTGTAAACCTGTACCACCAAGCGGGCCGTATGTTCATAAAGAACAGTAATGAATGCACTCAAAATAACACTATTCTCACCACTAAGATAAAAATCTTTTTAGTACAGTAAAAGGACACATGAAAATGTAGACACCCTCAAGGTAACCACTTACAGAAAGTGTTATTACTTTGTACAGACACTTCTAAATACCTCTATCTCTTGGGATTTCGTTACTTCCGATTAGCCACACCCAGACAATCACCATAAAGAATACCAGGATTTTTTTCTATTGCACACACAAAACCTTGCAAACTACTTTTTTTTTTTTTTCATTATTAGAATTTGGTCATACAATGTTAATATCATTTTAGCTATAAGGATCCTGATCATTATATATATACTCTAATTGGTAACGGTCAGACAGAATGCTTCACTCCTGTACTGCGCCATGGAGGTGCACTGTCTGAAAAAGATATTAATAAATCCATTATCGTAAGCATTCATCTATATGGAGCAATTAGGTAACTTATCTTCCCTTATATACTACAGTCACATAAGAAAACATGCTGTTAAAAGCAGTAACAAACATCAATACTCACTTGTGAAAGACAAGGGCAGACTAACAGGAATGGAAAGGAAATAGCAGGAAGGGAACCAGAAGAAAAAGACTCAAATGCCACTGAAAAGTAGAGAAGGGAAATGAATGCATGTTTACTGCAACTCGCCCTACTGCATTTGCATTTTCTCTGCTTCTCAGAAATGGAAGTGGAGGAGTATTAACGCTAGTGAAGACCATCTAGCTTACTGCCACCACGGAAGAAATCATCAAGCCCTAGAGTGTAAAACTCGGGTTATACACAGTATCTCTTTAAAAAGACTAAACAACTCTAAAATACAGCAAATGGAGAACTATCCTTTACATTTATTTTGCCCTGTTCATTTCTCTATGTAAGTCTAATATTTTTTAATGAGATTCTTTTCAGGGAAGCAGCAGATGAGTCCAGCAACTGACTGCTATTTTGTGACTGTGCACTCCTATTGACTTTAAGACAGGTGTATCTGTGAATTTTTGCTTGCTTGCTCACACTCCAGTGACCCGGCTTTGCCATTTTTAGCGATTCCTTCCTGTGTGAATGAGCTTGAGCGTCGGGTTTTATTTCACACGCCAACAGGAAGCCCTGCCACCGAAGTTGCAAACAGTGCACCGGGGAGAGGTGCAAGGCAGCGGCATGACAAAGACATAAGTTTTTCACATTAATTTATATTTAAAGAGAAAAACAGAAAAACAGGATAATAGATACAAAGTCTAGAAGAGAAAGGGTTAAATTTGCTATCTAGAGTAAAGCAAAGAGGAGATAATGGCAAAGAAGTCTCAGCATATGGTGGAACAAGAAGAGGACAGGACAAAGCATCAGTAAGAGGAAGCAAAATAGCATGACCTTCAAAAGCCAGGACTGCCTCCCATAAACATCCCACGTGCAAGTTTTCTGTATGTGAAATACAGGGGAGGAAGGTCTGTGGGGAGTTATGAAAATATGAGCTGAACGAGCACCTTGCAGATGGTTGACAGAAGCAGAGCAATTGAAATAAAACCCTTAAGACAGAGGGAACCAGAACGAAATCATTCTTCTAACTATACCTAAAAAAATCTGGAAGATTTAGAGGAGAGAAATATTACTACTATGAAACCCATATGATTCATTATGTATACCAAATAAATTGCCCTTCACCTCCAATTACTGGACTACAAAGTAGGTAGAAAACCAGCTGGACCACTGGCCTCAAAATATATTCACCAGCTACTCAAAGTCCTACTAGTAGCCAATTTCTAGGTATCAATACTGTATAGGACAGCTTTATTAACAACCAGTACAATGGGACAGAGCACACCCTCAGCAGGTTTGCAGATAACAAAATTCAGGGAAGCGGTAGGTACACTCAAGGGCAGCGTTGCCATTCAGAGGGATCTCAGCAAGTTGGAGAAATGGTTTGGCAGGAATGTGGTTGTTCAGCAAAAGTAAATGGCAGGTCTTCTGCTTGGGGAGGAGTAACTCCATGCACCAGTACATGCTGGGGGGCGACCAGCTGGAAAGCAGCTTGGCAGAAAAGAAGCTGGTAGTCCTGAGGGACGACAAGTTGACCATGAACCAGCAGTGGGCTCTTGTGGCAAACGTGGCCAACAGCATCCTGGGCTGCATTAGGAAGAGCATCACCAGCAGGTTGAGGGAGGTGATCCTCCCTCTGTGCTCAGCACTAGTGAGACATATCTGGAGTGCTGGGTCCAGTGCTGGGCTCCCCAGTACAAGACAGACATGAACCCACCAGAGGAGTTCAGGACAGGCCACCAAGCTGGTCACGGGCTGGAGCACGTGGTGCTTGTGGACAGGCTGTGAGAGCTGGGGCTGTTCAGCCTGGAGAAGAGAAGGCTTGAGGGGAGGGGGGGATCTTAAAGCTGTCTGCAACTACCTAATACAGTGCAAAGACAGCAGAGCCCAACTCCTCTCGGATGTGTGCAGAAACAGGACAGGAGGCAAAGGACACAACTGCAGCAAGTAAAATTCCGATTAAGGAAATCGGAAAAGGTTTTTATGATAAAGGCCATCAAACACTGCAACAGAGTGCCTAGAAAGGTCACAGAATCTCCATCCTTGGAGATGTTCAAAGCTTGACTACACAAGGGTCGGAGCAACCTCACTGAACTTTGAAGTAGGAATCCACTTTGAATTTGGTCCTGCTTTGAGCAGGGACCGGAGCAAATGAATGACCTCCAGAGATCCCCTCCAACCTACGTTAGTCTACCATTTTGAGTCTTTTCCTGTGTATATTAGGTTTCTCCAACCGTTAAGACTGTGGCAATACAGTTTTTTCAGAGTATAGGAAGATCCCACTCCAGTGATGCAAATTTTTAAGACCCAGAATTCAGGGGGGAAAAAAATCTGAACTAGGGAGCTTCACACAAGTTTTAGCATTCTTACAACTGGAAAGAAAAAAACTCTAAACCCTACTTTCCTTCTAAGGCGTTTAAAAATAAATGTGATTTTTCTTCAGAACTCCTAATCATGAATGTGCATACATGTGCATGTAAAAATATGTATCGTGTATTTATATGTGTATTTATATGTGTTTGCTAACACATCTTGAAGCCTCCGATTTGTTCATGGCATTCTGAAGAGGTAAAAAACTCAGCAGCTTCATCTTTATGTACCTTACCTCAGAAATACAGTTCACATAGTTAATTCTCACTGTCCAGGGATATTCCAGCTTTCCCATAATACAAACTGTATTTTAAAACACAGTTCCTGTGTCACGGGTTTCCTGTTCTTCCCATGTGATGCCCATTAGTGTAACAACAGCTATAGCCACAGACACCAGAGAAGTGACAATATATTTTCAGCTGAAAAGTAAGACCCGCATTAGTTGAGTGCCAAATCATGTGCCATCACTAGCACATACTATCACACTACATCCAGGGGACTTCAGTAGCTCCGATCAACTGCTCTGAGAAAGACTTTGTAAACTTTCACGGAGTGAAAAGCAAAGTAATACCAGCAAAGTACCAGTTGTTTTTTTTCTTTTTTCTTCTACACACACATGGTTTGTTTATGTAAGCATGTTATAATCCATCTGAGATCTAAAATATCTTCCAAAAGGAAATTTCAAGTTTTGGATTTTTACGTACAAACTAAGAATATGAATCACATGATAAAACAGAAGGAGGAACAGATTTCTGTAGTTTCCTATCATCTGTGAACAAAGCACCAGGACGCGTACATGATATTAATCACCCAGGACTCCACAGACTGCATCAGCAGAATTGCATATGGAATCCACAATTATTATTATACTTTGATGCTAAAGTTAGACTGCACTCAGTACCGAGGACTCAGAGGACACGTTCAGTTCCCTTTTCCCTTCAAAACTGGTGCAATCTCAGATGATGTTGTTCCTTCCTTCTAGAAAAATAACGCAGTGTCCTGGTTGTGTCTCAGTTCCAAAATACCTAATAACACCCCACTAAAACAGTGGTTTTCAGCAACATCTGTAATAATTTTTTCGCAATGGTGTAACCGATTTCATATAAAAGGAGAGAGAAGGAACACAAAGCAGACTGTGAAAAATTCTGCCTGCGTTTCAACCATTAATCATGAAGGTCACACTTGGTTTCAGGCCATGGGACATATCTATCCTTGGGAAATGTCTGGAAGAGAGCAAGGGAGCTCTGCCTTGGTCCGGCTCACTACGCACACGGCGCCTCTGGGCATCTCTCCAGAGCCCCCACTGCCTTGAGCAATGGATGCTCACCAGCACGACTCTCCACGAACTACGCCATTAGGTGCCCACAGCAAAAGCCCAAGGGTGAGCAAACATACCTTCCTCCCTGTGTTGCATCACACCAGGGATACTCAGCATTCAACATTTTTGTGAAAGCAAGCAGCAACCAAGCAACTGGAAGTGGTACTCAATGAAGGGAAAAAGAAAAAAACACAACCCAACCCAACAGTTCACACCAAATATCTAGCTCTCTGCCCCATAACCATCCTTGCACTGTAACTGTAATTTCAAAGAGAAACATTATATTATTTTTAAATGATCAANAACCAACCAACCAACCAACCAAAAAAACCCAAAAACACCCAACCATGAAAGCAAAGCATCCTCTTTCTCAAAATATAGTCACAAGACAACTGTTTTAACTTTTAACCCACATTCTCCAGGGGAGGGATGGAAGGAGGGAGCATAAATACACATCGCCCAAGAAGGTTTAACAATCCAGATTCACTGTTATACTGTTGTGGTAAAATAGAAAGCCAGTTTCACCCTCATGGATTTTGAAGTGGGAAACACAAGGGATTTAAGGTAATTATTATACTGGCAAGTCATAAAAGTATTAAGAGAAGTATGGCAAGCACAGTTTTATGTATTAGCTTTCACTGAAAATAAAGAGGAAAAAACACAGATTTATGACACTTTTGATTAGGATTACACTGTATAAATATAGCCTGAGGCAGGAAAAACCACCACATCAGTCCAACTCAAATTTTTAGTATCATAAATTTGTAGCTAATCCTTCAAGATAATGTATTAGTAATGCTACAGACCTAGTGTTTACTTTTTCTGTACACAAATATGTGACTTGACTGTGAGAGGTGCCTGGAACACCCATTTAAGTGTGGAGCATGCGTTGTTTCAGAGCCCAGAAAAGGTTTACTGACTGTCTCTGAGCATCAGGTCCCTTATTAAAAATCACTGCTCATGCTATTTACCCAAAAATAGGTTTTGACTGTGGCAGTAACAGTTTCTAAACCTTGACATAGACAGACATGTATCTAACAGATAAAGGCTGTACTTTAGAAAAATAACTATGGTTTAATTTTTTATTTTACTTCTTGCATTCCTTAATTCATACTTAATACCCTATTTCTTTTTATCAAGTTAAAAATCAAAGCACATTAAAGAGTACAATGTCCTTCTAAGGAATAATCCAAACCCAGCAGAAGTAGTCCCCAATGGTAGTCCTGTTTTTCACACTGTACCACCTAGGAAACCTTTTGTGGACCCCAGCCACAGCTTCCTCAGCTGTAAAGCAGAACAGCAACTCTATCAGGAGAAGACAGTCATGTTTCTTGGTGGAGGACACAGTTAATCAAAACAGACGAATCCATCTAAAAGCGTGGTTGCCACCAGCTCTTTCCTTCCCCCTTCCCGCTCTGGATTCACCTCATTAACTCTTGGTTCACAAGAGGTTCACCACCTCTGAGGTTCATCTGAATCCTTTGGAGAACTAAGGTCACCAAACAGGCAAAACTACAATTGACTTTTAAAAACAATTAATTTTCAGCCAGATTAGTGAACTGAATCTGCCTGCCCAGAGGCCAAATCAGTACTGGAGCCAGCATACAGAAGGGAGTAGAAATGGAAGGAGAAGGGGAGATGGAGACCACTGCTTCTGGCACAGTGAGGTGCAGGGTTTGCTAAGTCTGTCTCATCAAAACCTTATCTGGTGGACAAATGGGACAACATGCCAACTGCTGACTGTTACTGCAGAACTGAAACACTTTCCAGAATTTTTACGTTCTTCAATAACAGCATGAATTTTACACAGAATTTTTAAATAACATAAGACAACATGGATACTTTTGATGGTGTATCAAGATAGAGAGATGTCAGAAATTCATCAGCAAGAGCTGGTAGCATCAAGTTCTGTGGCCCTGTAATCATGTCATTTTTTCCTGTAATTCTGGAATTGTCTCAGGACTCGTCTACTGTTGACAGAGCTATACATTTTCTCATTAAACTTCAGTGGGATCAATCCTTAATGTAATTTCACTCCCGAAACAGTGAGCAAAACATACAGAGAACTCTCCGTAAAAAGGGGATGAAGAGTCCACAGGAGTATTTTTATTTCTCAACGCTCTTTCTCTTTACGTTACAGACATGCTTCAAAAGAAAATTAAATTAACCCATGAGTGCTATTTAACTGTCAGATATGATGCCAATGCACACTTTAACAAAGACCAAACAGTCAGAGACAAGAGGTAGGATACGCTGAGATGAGTTTCAGTACTTTGCTTCTGTACAAGTGAACGTGTTTGAATCTTTACTTGCACAGTGTCTCACAGCAGGCAGTACAAAAGACGTATTTAAAATACATGTTTGTTTATAGAGGCAAAAGAAAATAAAATTACAACGAAACCTCCAAGATTTGCTTCTAGGTCCAGCAAGAGAGAGAAGCATCCTGGACGCAGGTGCTATGGCAATAGAGCACACATTCTTATATCCATCCAGGAATACTTCCGTACAGTGTCTACAAATGACACTTTATTTAAGAAAACTGGTCCCTTCCAGGTAATTCAAAACCACCACTATGACTGGGCAACACCTTAACTCTAGTCATATACAGACCATTAGCCTTCTTTTCTGGGCAATTTGCTATTTCTGTTATCTAGCAGACTTCTTCGCAGTACAGTACAATGTAACTTCTGTAGTCCTGTTAACTGGTCTTCTACAGGCAGCAGCTAATTTATAGCTGAAGTCACTTTGATTTTATTTTTGTTGAGATATCCTATGCTAAGTTTCTGCTCAGAACACATTTTTACAGCTGAGAATTAGCAGCCCCTGAAGCCACTGGATTTCTAGTGGAAGCATGAACATATTTAACTAGAGATGGTAAAAGAAATACAGGTTTTCAGCTACTTAATATTATCAAAAACCCCTACTGTAAGAATATAAAAAGAAATGGACAGCTCAAGGTAAAACATTATCTACAGTCACTTCCATACATGTCCTATCTTTATGACTGCTGGCTGCAACCTTTTTAAGGTCCCTTCACTGATAGTGCTTATCTAAGCTTTCATTTTAAAAGCTTTTTTTTTTTAAAAAGAAAACTTCTTGCAGTGAAGTACCCTTCAAACTACAGATCAAACTGCTTTATTTTGACTTTGACTCAATGATTTTTCACCACTACCTATTTGTAATCCCAACCACCTTCTAATATCAGAACCACAAGTAAATAGGTACCATAAACTCTGATGTTTAGAAGGGACAGCTACTCAGTTTGTGGAAGCTGAGCGTTATTTGGCACCTACAAACAGACCTAAAGATCAGATCCAGTACAGGGCAGCGTCCCCATGTCCCCCATTGCAGCTCCAAGCTCGCAGGCACCTGGTCCTCAAGCTCCAGCACCCAGAACCCCGTGATGAGAACTCTGTGCGTGGGAAGAGAGAGGTACTTCACAGTGGGATCGAAGCCTTCACTCACACATTTAAGAACTGACCAGAATTAGCAAACTGCTAATGCACCAAAAAAGGCCTATCTTAAACCCAAACCCTCTGCACGAGGTACCAGATCTGCAGCTCCCGCATCTGGAGAAGAACAAACATTATTCACTTGAGAAGAGCTGACAATGTTTCACTCTTCTTGGCTAAAACAGAGCAGCAGCAACAGGGGGTCGGCACCACTCTCCACACCCGTCAGGAGCTACAGAGAGGACTAAGCTGCTCCTCCTGGATCAGCAGGGCCCAAATCCACACTCAGCTTTTGCTGAGTTTGCTCTCCAGAAGGCAGTGAGAAGCAAGAGATGGCCCGGCCAGTCTTGTACCAAGGGTGTTCCCACCTTCCCAGAGCTGTTTTATGCATTTGGATACTCCCTGAAGAAAGTCACTACAGTCCCTCATTCGGGTCCAGCCCCACGCATGCCTCACGTGACCATAATTTGCAGACATCAGGTGGCCTTGCCTTTCTCTAAAATTAAACCAGATCCTCCTCTGGAGCTCCAAAAACAGCCACTGGGGCAGTAATTTTAGCAGTATATAAGAATACACTGATTTTCAATAGGATTTAGGCACTCCCAAACTTTCTCTCTGAAGGAAGAAGATGAACAGACCAAGCATGTCAGCCATGCAACGAGGAACACAGCAGCACAAGAGCAGAGGAATCTCCTCCAAGTCTGCTACTAACAGAGGGAAGCAAAGAAAGGGACATGGCAAGTGGCAGCAGTTACCTTCAGGGAGAGGAGGAACAGCAGGAGTACAACCTCCTCCCGGGAAAGGAAAAGGATGGACAAAGGAAAGAAAAAGAGCACTAGAAGGAGGAACATGAGGAAGTCAACAGAACATGCAAAGTAAAAAATGGTGGGCAAAAGGAGGAAGAACAGGATAAGTGGTCGAGAGAGAGGAAATACAAAAGAAGCGGTATAAACTTCTATAGCTCTTTCAGTATGAAAATTTTAAGCACTTTAAGAAGCTTCAGAATACTCCTCTGAGGGAACAACGTCATTTTTTTGTTGTTGTTTGGTTACGTGTAGTGGGTTTTTTCCCTCCGGCTTCTCTGTTTTTACAGAAACTGTTGCATCAGAAAGCTGAGCGAGTTGACCACTGTCAGGAAGTAAAGTCATCGAGACAGGCTGTGTCTATTGATTTTAAATCACAAGAGCATCTTGCATATGCATACTCAGGAGCAAGAGACCAGAGTGGAAAGAGTCACAAAAAGGTGAGTGAGCCATAAACAGAAAACATCGGACAAATGTGAATGAGACACTAGTATGAAGACAAGTCAGATATGGAAACAGATTAAAAAACGCATTAAAAGAAATGAGAGGATGGAAAAATTCAGAAAAATGCAAATTTCAAGCTACTCAGCTGTAATGCTTGTGCTTTCCTTACTTTTACAATATACATATTTGGCAATGTCCTGTATTTACGAACATAATAAAAAGGTGATAGGACCGGTAGGAGTACTTTCATTATATTAATATTACTGGCTCTTCTGAATTTTAGCAAACCAATAGCAAGACAGAAAGAGGAAGTAACATCTACCGCACCCATGTTCCAGCTCTGCAGGAGCACGGGAACTCTCCCACCACACAGGTTTCTGCCTTACTTGAAGAACAATTGTTTGAAAGCACTTTCAGTTGTTGGCAACCACAGCAATCTCAGAGGAAGGAGTCAAACTCCACAGCAAGGGAGATCCATACCATCCTAGAGATTTTCCTGCTTTCTCCAATTCCTACCTGACTGCAGCCAATTAAAGCTGGGTATTGCTTTTAAAACCTTGGGCTAGTTTTATTTTCTCCGCTATTTACCTCACCTAGAACTGTGGCGGCACTCTGGGTCCAGCACACTCCTATTTTTTCTGCTATACAGCTACTGAACATCTTGGTTTCTTCCAACTTCTTTGGCTGTTTTCCCACCCAGACATATAAGTATATAACAAAAGAGTCCCCTAAAAATGTTAGTCTGAGTATCCATGAAGAATTCTTTTTCTTCCTCCCCGTTTGTGTCTCGTATCTTCCTGCAGTCCTGGCCAAAAAGTTTCAGAACGATAACGCAACCTTTCCTCAAACTGCATGGCAAGGCTTCTTCCTGCAACAACCCCCCCCTCATTAGATGCGCCAGCTTCACTTCACATCAGAAGTTGCAGGAACAGGAAAGTTGCACAGCCTCAAGAAACTGCCAAGGAAGGGAGAGAAACATGAGGCTGAATTGCGATTTCCAGCCACTCTCCACGCAGCAACACAATGTGTAAATGACTGAGGGACTGAGCACATCTCCTCCTCCAACCACCACCACTGAAGAAGATGCTGCCCACCGCTGCTGCAACTGCCCCGGCCAGTAGTTACCCTCCCTTCAGACCTGATATTCACCATTAGGGAATGATAACACAGTGAAATACGCAACACACTTGAGCCAGTGACAACCTATGACAGGGTGAGGTTGAGGCTGCAGGTTTTTGGCATAGTAGCTGAAAGAAGGCATGTGGCAAAACCTGTGCCTGGCTTGCACAAGTCCTATTACGGAGCTCCACAAACACAGGAACACATTGTCTCACACGGTAATTGGCTTGCAATTTGGATGTCTCTTACTTTTTTAGTTCAAAAGTCCTTACATATGAGATTGAGAGGCATTTTCAAGAGCATCTCAGCCATTCAGATGCATCCCATTGAGAGCCAGAGTCACTTTCAGTTGTCTCAGTCATCCAGATGATTTGAAATCCTACCTTTTACATTATTTTTTGCCATCACGGCATATGTTCGCCTCCCCTTAAAGCATCTAATCAAAGTATCCAGACAGTGACCCAAGGTGTCCTAGACTCTCCCTATAGGCAGTTTACACGGGGACAGGCATCTCTGCAGGTCACCACAGCCCACCTGAGATCTAGAAGGGCTTTTTACCTCTCCCTTGACCATAGCAGGAGCACTGCGCTGACTACACCTTTATCTGAGCACAGTGCCTCCATCAGGTGTTAAAGTTAAGTAAAGTAAGTCTAGGTCACCTTCCCTTATTGTTGTATTTCATACCCATATATACACATGTATAGATATCCATGTATAAATACATACAAATACATATATGTATGTACATACAGACATGCATATATAAATACATGCACTTCAGCGTTCTTCAGCACAACTGCTCTTGGCATGCTTGCACTCACACACTAAGCTGCTCTTGCAAAGAAATTAACTGATCCACATCAGGACAGACAGTTTTTTCTCCCATCCACCTCTACAGAACCTCTAAGCCTTTAGTGGGTGTGGGTGCATCTCCCGACACCCTTTTGTACTGGCACAGCTGGAGTCACACACAGCAGAGAAATTAATCCAATTAAGTTAAAAAATATATACTAGAAAAAATAGTTATTATAGATTGAAGAGAGCAATAAAGACATAGTTTTGCAGATCACTCACAAACTTGGCAGTACCTTCCTAATGATCACTTCTGCTTGCTTTCCTGAGATGCCAACGGGGCCAAGACCTAGCAAGTGCCTGTCTGCAAGCGAGCCCTCCACTTCTGCGGAGCATTAGTAAGAAAACAGTCTTTGCGTTGGTACATGGAAAACCTACTACCTAACCAGGCTAAGTCTCCACATGAACAGATTTGCAAGGTAGCACAGCTCTCACACAGTTAACACTACTAGACATGTGTTTGGCAACATGGAATCTAGCAATAGGAATTGGCCAAAAATACTGTTTTGTTTTTAACATAAAAAACTGGCACTTTGCCCTGCCATTACAGCAGGCTGCACCAAGAGGAGATGAGAGGGTCTTCTGCATCCCACCTGGGTCCCCTCACATCTTATTTACCAGACCTCGTGCA
Source organism: Fregata magnificens (assembly GCA_013389945.1). Classification (NCBI taxonomy): domain Eukaryota; kingdom Metazoa; phylum Chordata; class Aves; order Suliformes; family Fregatidae; genus Fregata; species Fregata magnificens. The sequence goes on along the minus strand of WAAD01000439.1, from coordinate 25,720 downwards.
GATAGTACTGCAAAGCCAAGTTCTGTGTTTCTGCTTAAAATATTGGTCATGTTTTTGTGGGGCACTTTCACCATCAGGTAGCCAGATGGAATCACAGTCTGTTGAAAAGAAACAAACACAGATCAATAACTACAGTCTGATTCGTGTGCTTTAAATATTGTCAAAACATGCACAAGGAAAAGGCTGGTGGACTTCACAGCAAAAGCTTGATGCACTCCAATATTCCTGTACAGGGAACTAGCATCCACAGGAGTTAACTACAGAGGGAGAAGTATCAGCAAGCAGACAAGACCAGTAAATGAATAAATAAGGATGGGGAGCATTTCACATTCTTTCAGCCATTTATATTTAATGATCTCTATACGACACAGTCTACAGTTCTCCAATAACAGAGCCGTGCAACATGTGAATGAGAAGAGGAAAGCATGAACTCAGAGATCAAACCCCAACTCCTCCGGCTTTAAATTGAAAATAACAATCCTTTCCCTATTGATTTTTTTTCTCCTCTTTCATTTGTGAAAAATTGATTTTTCTCGCCTGTATTTGCTGAAGTGTCCACACCTGCAGCTCACTGCTTGCTTTAATCTTTGTATTTGTTCATCCATACCTCCAAGTAAGCCATACCAAATAAGCACCTGGGAGACCCTGTCCCATACTCACTGGTGGTCTTATCAAGCCTCAGAAATCCTCTCTCTCCTGCATTCTGACCAAAAGACAAGGAGGCTGCTCCTGCCTTCCCAGAGGATGCTCAGAGGCTCCTCCGGTAGCCGGAGACCCTCAGGACAAAGCCCATGTCACGCATTTTGGCAGAAGGCCATATCAGAGCAGCACCAACACCTGAGGAAGATGGAACAGGAGCTTGTGCTCCCCCAGCAGCTCCCAAGAAAGCAGCAGAGTAACAACCCCAGGCTTGCCATGCCTGAACGCCCTCAGGAAACCTGGCACAAAAAAGGAAAACCCTGGAAGAAGAGAGAATTTGGGGAGGCTGAGATTAAAAGACAGAAAGTACTCACACAATAAAGCCCTCACCACGACTACTGTCCGTTTCTCTCACTCTCTCAGTGATGGATTTAACAAAGGAGCCCACACCACACTGCTGACCTACTCAGTTCCTCCAAAGACAGCTGGACTAGCTGGAAAAATGCCAGACAACTCCGGTTCTTCAAATCCCACAGCTATAAAACTTCAAAATTGTAATATACATTTAAAATTTAAAGGAAAATAAAGTTTGGCTGAAAATTTTCCAGTGAGAATGATTTGGGAATTTATCCAAATGATAATAATAATAAAAAAATGAGGCTAAATCTGTGGTGCTTGTGAAATACTCATCATTTAGCACTGAATCCCTCCTATGAAAAAAAAGGCACTCTTAAATTCTCAATCCAGGCCAGCCTGTACGGCAGTATTTATGGTGGGTGCACATGTCCACTCTAAACACGAATGGCTTATTTCACTTTTGATCTGAACTAAGACTTGCAGATGTGAAAGGCATTAATCGACTTTGGCCATCAATCTCTTTTGCGCTAAAAAAACCTGCACGCAGCACACAAGAATAGTAATATGCACTAATAGGCAACTGAACTTTAAGGTAACTAGCCATGTTGCAAGCTTATGCACTTAAAAACCTAGAATATATTCCTATTCCGGTATCCTTTGAGCGTCAATTGTTCGGGGTTTGACTTAACTCAAATTATTTTAAGCCCCTCATAACCGTTGTTATTGTCTTTCCCTGGCCCTTTGGTCCAGAGGCACAAATAACACACGAATTATGGTGTAAGCCCACAATTATACAATTCTACAGCTCATTTACGAGACTGGCAAAACAAAGGAGACCGAGTGATCGTGACACAATCAACAGATACACAAATTATAAAACACATCTAAAACCCTAATTATCTATTTGGGATTCACTGTAAGGTAACACATCCTGCTTGTAGGCTATGGGAAAATTAAAGAAGGAAATTAAGTGACCCTCCAGGTGTCAAAGGGACAAAGCCCCCAAGCGAGGGGACCTGGGGCGATAGCCCTCTATATGGTTACATCCTAAATGCACAGCATCCGTATGGCATGCTGCACTGCGACTCCCACAGGGACATCCTCCAGTACACAGCAAGGGGCAATCCGTCTTTTACATAACTGTNGGGAGCGCAAGTTCTGCCACAATATTACTCATTAAAAAAAGAAAGTCTCTCACCCCGTGCAGAGACGAATGATTCATCACTGTGCCCTGAGGAATATCCAGGCCAAACAAGGATGCCAGATAAAGAGACAATCACTCCACAAACCAAGTGCAGAGTAAATAAATAAAATGAGACCTCTTCCCTTTCTGAGAAGGGGAAGAAGCATTTTTCCATGAATTTGCATCTGCTCTAAACTTCAGAAAATTTAGTGTGCAGCAAATCTTTTGTTGTAGCAGTAACTGAGAACAGAGTTATAACACAGGACCACAAACTCTGTGGCAAAAGGAGCAATCTTCTACTACTCTTCAAGCAGTTAAGTTGAGCTTTACACTACATAAGCTCTAAATGCCCAACTACCCTAATTTGGAGTTTGGTGACCCTAAGTTTCAAATACAGTCAAATGAAGAGAGACAGAAGAGCTGAACTGCCCCTGCAGATGTGTCCCTCTCTGAAGAGACCTCACAACATGGAGGCCACCTCTGTACCAGCACGTTGGCTTGGGCTATCAGCTTACCCTGGTTCCCAGGGGAGCCATGGTGCACGCAAACGAGGTTGCTTTTGGAGGAAGCTAAACCAGAAGTCCCTCTCCAGCTGCACACCAACCCCAAAGGGTCCGCGATGACACTGCTCTCATCGTTTCCATCTGCTTGTGCTGCTCCAGATCACCCGCTTGTGTAGACATAGCCTCCAGCACATAGTTAGGTGAGACAAGTCTAAATCTGGTAGTTTCAAGATTCTGTGACTGCTTCGAATCCCTTTTAAAATAAACTCACACTGCATGACGTAAGACATGTTTTACTAGTATTACCAAATCAGTATTTGTTGGATATTTCATGGTTCCCTTTACTCTCCTTGACTCCTGCTGCTTCTTTGAACCACCTTCCCCTGTTTTCCATGAGGGCAGAACATTTAAGTATGTTTACAAATAATTACAAAATCATGGGAAAGGAGCTCAAAGGCTGAAGTACTGAAGCTGAAGAATTTGGCAGCTTTGCCCCTGGGAAGTAACAGCAGATGTTCTGGGAACGTCTAAGGAGGACATTGCTAGACTTCACGGACATCCTCTGATCGAAAATGCAGGCATCTGATCAGTGGTACCTTTGGGCAGCAGCACATCTGAAGCCATCGCCCAAGGCTCCCCTTACTGTCAAAGGGTGGGGTAAGAGAGGCTTCTAGAGCCGAGCACAAATCTCATGGCAATCTTCCAAGTGTGCTTGGTAAAAGGACTAGCCCCAAAAGGAAAAGTTCAGATCAGGTCATTGCAGGTAGGTGGCCCTTGCACAAGCATCAAGTACCACCACGAAGAGTACCAGATTACACTATGCAAGACACTCTTCCCACTTGCAAGACTAATACTTAAATAATAGTATTTGCTTTACGGTTACAGCACTGATATACACTGGTTTCCTATAGATTTATTGATTAAATCATCTTACTTAAAAGGACAACATCCTATATTCCTTTTACTCCTCATCTACCTTTAAAGCATTTTCTTTTTTATTTTCCATTTACCTCCTCCACTATATATCTGGAATTTATATGGAGCAATACATAGAACCTACCTCTTAAAATATTTATTGTCAAATGTAAGCTTTTTCTCATTATTATTTTGTGAATTTAACTACCAAAACTTATACCTTGATGATCTGAAGATGCTCTTTGCTTTAACTCATTTTATGTTGTCCAACAGGCAGAACAAAACAGGGTATTTGGAACGTTCTGACCAAAATTATTTCTAATCCATGAGAAGCTTTAAAAACAAGACTTTGGACTTGCTCCTGCCTGACCAGCTCTTATTCATCACCTCCCTGCCCTGACGTATGTATCATGTCCCTCAATAATGGCTGAGAATAAAAAGAACCACAACTCATGTATGTCGAATTCCAAAAGCCAAGACATAAAATATATCAACAGCAAGTTGTAAGCTGCTCTTGTAAGATTGTTTTTTAATTTTAAAAACTAAAAATCCTTCTCTTTGGGATAGCACCCTTCATTGCTAAAATAGTTTTAAAAATATGAGGCATCAAATAGATATATTGTTTTTATATAATATATATTATACAAATATGTATTATAAATTTTATATATATATGTATGTAAAAAATATAAAGTCTGCACGACACCACCTTCATGCAATGATCTCCAAATTTAATTAATTTCCAAAGCAATCATTTCCAGAGCATTAACATTTCAAATGACTACAGCACATAGTGAGGTGCAGAAGAGTTGAGCAGTTCAGTAGCTTCCTATAGGAAGCCTGCTGCAGAAGGAACAATGCATCGCTAACCTTCCAGTTTCTTGTCCTGAATCAAAAATACAGCTTCAGACTTCTTCCAGCTGAAAACTGAGCTGCTTTGAAATCAAAACAAATGCCACTGTCTTGAGACAGACTAGGTCACAACTAAACTCAGGAAATGCTTTGGCATTAAGAAGCCAAATCTTTGTCACAGAAATTTTAGGTGATTATTTTGTAAAGAGTTTCACAACTGCAGAGACCAATGTACTAAGAGGAAAGCCTCTCTTATAATTCTGGTGCTTTTTTTGTGTGTGTGTGTTCTTAGGTAAGAAAAAATATGTGAGTCTCAAAAACGGTTACATGAATTGTTAGTATATTTAAATTGTTTGCCCCAGGCAGGACAAAAGATCACACAGATATAAAACAATCTCAAGTCTGCCAATCATAAAGAAAGCAAAATGTAAAAGGTACGAGGGTATTTAAACAAATGGAATTAATTCAGGTCCTTTCCTCCGGAGTATCTGAGCATCCTCCAAAAGGACGTAAAGAAACATAACTAACATCTGTCATCTTAAGCTTAGTCTCTCTCAAATCTTTCCTGGGAGAAACCACATGTGTACCGCAGTGTTTGGGGGATGTGGAGTTATTTCATTCTTCTTTTTGTCCCCCACATGCATCTGTACATTTGTTTATCCTTAGTCATAGGAACATGGATGATTTGAGAATGAAGAGGGATGGAGCTGCAAGATCTAGAAGAGTCTGAGCATCATTAAGGAAATAGATGGTCTATAGCAGGAAACTGAGAAAAGTCAAAAAGGAGGAGAAAAGAGGAGATACAGCTCATCTTATGCAAGACGTTTTGCTGTATAAAAATTAACACATACTATGTGCATCTTCAGTCTTCTAAAAGGCTAGGAAAAAGGAATGTATTTGGGCCCGGCCTTTCCAGGCTTTTCTAAAGGTTATAAGGTATAGTGTCCCAAACATGCTCTTTTCATTTCAACCGTCTCTCACCATAAAAGCAGTTCCTCTCATTTTTTAATTCATATTTTAAGCCAATCACAACCTGAGTATCTGGAAACATAGCTCAGAGCTTCTAAATTGTTTTCCACATACTGCACAGGGAATGCTCTGCCTCCCATGTTCTTGCCATTCCCAAAATAATCCAAAGTTCCCACTCTTCGGGACCTGTGAACCAACAAAAAAGTCAAGAGAAGTCTCTTGCTGCAGCCTCACCACATTCCAACGGGAAATGGCCCAAAACAGGAAGACTCAACCGCAACTTTTTGATAACAACTACCAGCACCCCCCGAGGGGGTCACTTAAGCTTCAGTCTGTCTTTCAGGCAATGTAAGTAATTTAAACATAACACAACTGTTAATTGGCTGTCCTACCACAGATCCAAACACTTAGAGAGGAGATATTTATGGTCACCAAATAATATGAAGTTTAATCTTCCTGTCTTCAGACCAGAAGACACTCAAAAAGGAAAGTGGGAAATATGATTCACAACAGGGTGTTAAATCAGACAGTCTTAACCATAGGGTCACACAAGCATTGCCACACTAACTCTCTCACGGTCACTTCCAGAAGGAAGCTCCTACCATTCAGCATCAGATTTTTCACGCTTGGGCTGTGCCTGGAAAGCAGCATTTGGTTTGGAAAAGACAAAGAGGTAACCATGTCCAGAACTGAATTCCGCTTCTCCATCATGACCGTTACCATCACCACCAAAACGCCCTCCAAGATTTCCTCCCACCCAAAAAAAAAAAAAAAAAACCACCCAACAACACCCCACCCCACCCCCCAAAAAAACCACAAAAACAATCCCACACACACACACATTTCACATAAGGATCTGCGTTGGTAAACTTTCTTGCATCACTACGCTCACATCCCAGAGCTTTCCTTACTGGTTTTTCTGTCTGTCTTCCCACCACCTGCTCTTTGATTTGGCAAATGGATTGTACCTTTCTCGTCCGTATGCAGGCTCTTAAGATGCAGCATATTTCTGCCCTCAGACTTCAGGGCTGGTAGAAGTCACTTTGGCTTTCCAAAAATCAAGTGCTGTTCTGGTTTATCAGCCCGTTTTTAAGTTCTATATCTCTGAGCCCAAACCAAAACAGCCCTTGAATGCCTTTTGAAGCTAAGTACCAAAACAGGAGGTGCTGGACAGGTAGGTAGGAGCAGCTAAAAGAGAAGTTTATCAGAGAACCTGACAAATGTTGCTTAGGAGGAAAGAATCATAGACTAGTAGAATGTCCCGAGTTGGAAAGGACCCACAAGGATCATCAAGTCCAACTCCTGTCCCTGCATAGGAGAACCCCAAAATTTACACCATGTGTCTGAGGGCGTTGTTCAAATGCTTCTTTAATATTGTCAGGCTCGGTGCCATGACTGCCTCCCTGGGGAGCCTGTTCCAGTGCTCCACCACCCTCTGGGTGAAGAACCTTTTCCTAATGTCCAACCTAAACCTCCCCTGGCATATCTTCCTGCCATTCCCTCGCGTCCTGTTGCTGGTCGCCAGGGAGAAGAGATCAGCACCTGCCCCTCCTCTTCCCCTTGTGAGGAAGCTGTAGACCATGATGAGGTTTCCCCTCAGTCTCCTCCAGGCTGAATAAACCAAGTGACTTTAGCCACTCTCATACGGCTTCCCCTCTAAACCCTTCACCAACTTCATGGCCCTCCTCTAGACACTCTCTAGTAGCTTTGGGTGTCTGCTACTTCTAAAAACCACTGGCTCGTGCTCTCACAGGCAGCTGTCACCTGCTCTGGATGGACGAGTAACATGCAGGGACTGCAAACTTCTTCCTTCATGCTGGAGGACGTCTAAAGACGTGACAGGGTGTGAGACCCTTGTGCCACGTGGCATGCCCGTCCCTCCCCACCACCTATTTCCCACACCCACTCACACACCCCTGTCTCTCAAACGGATCTGTCCTCCAGGCCTGCTGATTTCTCATCTCCCCTGATCCAAACGAACGCCAGCAGGTCTTTGCACTCAACTGCACGTTGCTTGACTTGTGCCACAACAAGAAAGCAAACCTGGGCTTCTTTACCCAGATGAGGTGCTCCACGAAGCCCCTGGTGCTGGGGGTTGGACAGACATAGTCACGGATGAGAAAGGGGGTCTGATTCCTAATGCACCCCTACCTCCCTCACAGAGCTCTCCTGGGCCGCTGCGAATCCTCTGGGCTCAACTTTGTCAGCTGCTGGAGCCTACATACGAAAAAAATCATAAAAAAACCAAAACCTGCACTGTCAGCCAGAATTTTCAGAGGAGGCTGGGCTTCTCAGAAGTGAAGCATCCAACTCAAGACGTCTTAAAGCAGTTAGATTTTACATGTGCTATTGCTCTCTCAAAGCTCATCTTTAAGGCTGGGAAGCACATAATCGAGAAACCTAAAAGACTCATGTGGCTTTCATGAGGCGTGGGTATCAATGCAAAACGGCACTCTGAACTTTAATTTTTCCGTACAGGCATTACAAGACTAATTTGTTGTAATAGATTTAGTGGTATCACAGCCCCCTACATATTTGCATTGCTCTGCAGTATCAAAGTTTTCCAACCCAGCAGCTTCAGATATGTATCACAGTGGAGGGGGAAAAAAAAACACCCCACTGTTTTAGGCACTTCCCCTGTCTGGTAAATTTACAAACACAAGGAGGCAGCTAGAAACTGTTCACTGAATTGCCCAAAAGACAAAAACCAATCCAGCTGCAAAATTCATTTCTTAGCACACAAATTACAATGCTCAGTGATCCCCTCTGTTCATAAGATGGCTAGGCATGAGGGGTTTGTGCCATGCTCAACAGTAAATAGAGGTCTGGGCAAATTCAGAAGGTCCAAAGTCCAAAGCTCCCCATGGAAAATGTGTTGCTAATAACTGTCTTTTTATGTAACAAGGACTCCAGCTCGAGTAATTTCTCTCATCACAACAGCAGAGGTATCAAAGAGGAAGAGAAAGGGATTCTTAAACATGTTGATCCCAAGAGATTTATTACATGATATGCCAAACAAAGCCACATAAACATATGTAAGGGAATTCCACATTCTCTACAAAGACATCACAAGACAAGGGACTGCCATTATCACCTCAGTAACCCATCAAGACATTTTATGAAAGCGACCGCTACATTTAACCAAGTTGACACTAACCTAGACCACCCATAACTGCACATTATGGGTAAATGCTGCGCAAGAGCAAGGTATGATATAAAAAGCAGCTATTCTAGTTACTCAGTTACAAAACGAGGTGCAGACCAGACAGATTCGAGCTCTTTGTTCCTCCCTCCCTCCCCAGCTGGAGAGTTCATCATCCGCCCAACCCACATGCCATGCTTGTAATTCAACCCCAGCGGTGACCAAAACAAGCTCAAGTCTGCACTTTCCTGACCTCTAAGGAAGCAGATAACATCAGTCAAGTTCAGAATTAACTGTCTGCTAAGTTTTGCCAAATTTCCCTCCGACACGGAATGCCAAGAAGCACCAAATAAGAACCAAGCTATAAACGTGCGGCAACTTACCCTGCGCTCCCCCCCGCCCCCGTGCTTTCCTTTCTGCACTGATTTCATGCACAGCGCTTACGCAATTCATCAGCTGAGCTTGTGGCAGGTTAGCAAAGGGCAGCAGGGACAGGCTGCCCTTTTTCTGACTCCCCGGGGAGGGGCGAGCAGAGCAAGGAGTGAAGGCACAGGCAAAGCAGAAGCAGCGCAGGGCACTGAGCTTTGGCAACCAGGTACCCAGCACTACAAGGATCAAAGCAAGCCCAGCTGAGAGCTACAAAATGGCAGAGATCTCACAACAGTTGGTGCTTACACAGAAGAAACAACAGGCAGGACTGAGCCTGGTACCGCAAAGATTCAGCATCCTTTTAAGCATTCACAGTAATGCACCAGAAAAAGATACCCAAGACTAGAAAGAGTAAAGAGATTAATAGGCTGCAGAATGAAAAGCCAACAAAGAAAACAAAACTTCTTTTCAAAGTTGATTAATACCACCTCTTATGTGGAACAATATAGCAGGTTAAAAGCGAAATCCATGCCTCCATCATGGTAGAGAAACAGACTTGCAGTAGAAAAGCTTGGCCGAAAATTCTTAATTTATCTTTGGCAATTTAAACCATTTTCACATAACTGATGTCGAGAAGGCAAAACTGACTGACACTTTGTTTCACAATAACACATCAGCCAAAACTCCTGGCTCAATACGCCTCATTTGTTATCATAGCTAAAGACTGGGAACTTCACTTCTGATGCTTTATGCATAAATATACTCTACCTACACTGGAAAACACACATCACACACTGGGATAGATTCAACCTTGACTGAGGTGTGTAACTTCCAGGGATCTCCCTTCACTTAGACAGAAAAACACATCCCTTTTACAAAATAAAAATTACTGCAAAAATTGGGGGTTTCTTTACCAGTTTTGATCTAAATTCCAGGTCAGGCTGCAAGTAAGATGCATTTGTGTGGCATTCAAATGATTAAGATGAGACATTTTTTCAACAGAGACAGGCTAATGCAGCCTATCATTTTCAGAAAGCATTTTAAAACAAAAACAAAACCACTTGATTTCTGCAATAGAACAAAACCACTGACAGGAGGTGTCTTTTAACCCAATGAAGTGAGCAGCAGACTGCAAGGAGCCCATCCTCTCCATTTCTACTGAAACAAACCAAAACAACAGTGGCCTTCCTCTTTCCCCACTTCTCCCCGACATCAATTTTGTATTAAAAAAAAAATTAATTGGTGTTTTGGAATTATTCGGTCTTTGATCCTTTTCTGTCTTACAACAGCCGCAACAGATGCGGAACCAGAAATTTTTATTGTTCTTGGGAGACAAAACTCAGGTCTCCTTCACGCGTGTCTCTTGCTGGTACTTAAATTTTTTTTTTTTTTAACCCAGGTTTTCAGCAGCCATGCCTGCTATTCATAACGAAAGCCACAGTGGAATCTTTCAGGGCCGCCGGCAGTTGTGGTTACCCCGCTTCTTATAAACACGGCAGCTTCCTGCCAAGGCTCCCCTGCTACATCAGGTTGAATCATGGCATCCTTCACCGTTGCGACCCCCGAACACAGTCATGTCACAACTCTGTCTGGTTCCATTAACTGCATGTCGCAGTGAGATAGCGTTTCTGCGCCTACCTCCAAAACAGCCTGCCTCTTCCTAAGCCAGCTGAGAGGCTGCCAGCACGCTCCTTCAGGCTGTATACAGTTAACAGTATTTTCATGTTTCAGAAATAACCATTTTTGCTAATTGCTCGCAATATGAAGTTCATGGTACACCTTTAAATATGGTGCGGTGGCAAATATGTAATCCTCAAGGCAGGATCCTATGTGTCATTCACTCTTCTAACCCTGCAGTAAAAGCACACGAGATAAAGCTCTTGATTAACTGAACAATAAAGATGAAAAGCGACTTTTTTTTTAACTAGGTGGAAAGAGGTGAATTAAAAAAACAGAGCATCTTATCGCTCTTTGGTGATCCTGTAGTGGATACATTTACTGCACAGCAGGGCATTAAATGTGTTTTCCTATATACTGATAAATTGTAAATTATGTGTGTCCTAATTCTGGTAGTACCGCTTTTCTGATCATCTCTTGCAGGACTGAGTCAGCTAATAGCAGCCTTGGCATTTCTAACCTTTACTTGGTCAAAAAATATCCATTTTGTTGTTTAAATCTAGGATCCTGCCTGCAGCCCCCAATGGTCACCATTTCACCTACCCATGGTGACCCGGTCAGTTCAACAACAGCATCACAGCAGCTTGACACCGAGCCACGTGCATGTGAGGCTGAGACCAGCTTCTTTAGATGACAAATGTTGAGGTGCCCCTTCAACACTTCTGCCTGAGATGTTTCCAGCCCCTTCAGATCACTCCATCTACCAAAACCTCAACAGTGTTGAAATGGTGATGCTGTCAATCAGCAACAAAAAATTTCTGCTGCCGGGGGAGCAAAGGAAGGAAAAATAAAACCCACCCTCCCTCCCTCACTTGCTTGCCTGCACCTCCAGCTGCCTCGGTGCACTGTGTCAGTGGATGAAAATAGACGAGCTTGATGACCTCGCTGGCTCTCTCAAAGAGGCCAGTTGGCAGAAGCAGCAGTCTGCTCCTGGGTAGAAAAGGGGGGGGTTATTATTTCCTCCCCCCCAAGTCTGAATGTTCACTTTCCTTTTGACGGGGTGGGGGGGGTGGGGGGGGGACACACGACACATTTCTCTTTTGGACACAAAATCTGAAAAATCCACACATCTGCCCATGCCTGGTGAGTAGGAAACCTTCACAAGTGTCATCTGGTTCTGCAGAACCTAATCTTAGCTACGAGAAAAAAGAAAACCTAAAAGTTATGACTGCAGAGATAACCTTCCAAAACACAAGCAAGCGTATAGTGAGGCAACGAGCTACAGAAACGCTCCCAGTACTGCTGTTGTACCTTGCTACGCTGCTTGAGAGCAAAGGCGTTCCTGTCCAGAAAACCTGGGGACAACCGCAAACTGACAAGCAAGCCTAAATCTCACACTGCTACTGTTCTGCCATAACGCAGGGAGATTCTGGAGAGGCAGACCAGCAAGAGAGATGTAAAGAGCTATGGGGCACACCAAAATCCAACAGGACAGTTAAGAAAAGCCTGCAAGAGTGGAAGCACCCAAAACACCTGTGATGCATGCAGGAGTTGGAGGAGATGGAGATTCAGCCTGCTAAACAGTACAAAACACTCAAGATGACGACTTAAGTTAAATAAACTTTCTTAAATAAACTTAAATGCATACGAGCAAGTTCTTCATAAGAACATCTGTGTCAGTAAGCTTTGCTCCAACAAGACCATAAATCACTGGGGGATATTTTACAATCGATGCTTACACCTCAATGCACAAATGAGTGCAGAGTGCAAGTGCCTGTGATGCATCACAACTTCACAGCCCTGCCTCCAGACAAAGCTTGAAGAGCAACACCACCACGGCTGCAGCCCTACCCTAACCGCCCAAGCTTGCAGATCTGCATTTCAGGGGACTGCAGCACCCTGCTTGTGCACACCAAGCCGGAGAGGAGCGACCTGGGATTGCGTTTACGGCTCAGGTAGCACGGTCAATACACTTTTTTGGCCCATGACCACTCCACACCTTTTCAGGATCAGATTACCACGGACGCAAGTCACCTGTGTAAGATTTCAGCTGGGGCCCAGGTGTGGTCATGATGCAGACAGAAAACATTGCTGCTCTGGCAGTGGTCATCGGTGCCAATGCAAGAGGAGATTTTGTAAGGCAAAAAGGTTTGAACTGAATTTATGTGAGAAACCTAAATTAACCATCTCAGTACCACACAGGTCATTTTCCAAATCATCCCTCCACTTCAGATGCTTCGGAGCTAAAGCTAAAGCTTTAGGTTTCGGAGCCTATTTCTCATTCAAAGTCAAAATGACTAAGAGGCTTTCAGAAATTTCAACTCATGATTTATGTCCAGAAATAAAGACATGGGTGATTTGAACAGACAAATCTTCTTATTTATGACGGCCCTCCTAAAGCTGTTGGTACAACAGCACATAAATGCTTAGTATGGAGATCATACACAAGAGATAACTTCTGAAAGGCGCTTCTGGAAGGTCATAAGAGGACCAACCTGCTTCCCCCCAAAGGGACATCTACTAGCAGCATCTCAGGGGTAGCGTGCTCCCAGCACATCCCCTCAGCAGATGGTACTGAGTGTCTGTGGGCTGTCACGATGCAGGAGCATAGCCTCCTTTTCTGCCATCGATGGTCTGAAGTTGCAAAGGAAGAGCCTTGTGAAGGGGGGAATTACACTAAAAGGAGGAATGATGATGGACAGAGAAAGAAAGAAAAAGAAAAGAGCATCAGCTCCAAATACTTTTTTTTTGTGGTTTGTGCTTTGCTCATTTTTATCAGATAGAGTTATTTGTTACATACAGGTGGCAGACCAAAATCCAACATATGTCACATGGAGACAGCAATTTTACTATGGAGAGGAAGCTGAACGTATTTATTGGACTTGGACAGGCCTGGAGTCCAATCCCATCACTAATTCCCATGTCTGGTCTGATCTTCAGGTGTTTATTCTCTGAAGCTTTCCCGCTGCCACTGAAAGGGAGTATAACTCATCTGGAGCTTTCTGCCTGCATCCCGTATTTGGTAACACAGTGGTCCAAGTTTTTCATCCTTTAGCCTTCACAAACCTCCTTTTAGAGGGAATCACGGCATTTGGGAGAGGGATATAAGAGAAAGCAGGAGCTCCTCAGGCTGAAGGACTGAGGAATGCACCACTGAAAGACCAAGAAGCCAAGTGAGTCCTACATCCATCGGGAGAAGCCAGAAGTAGGAAGGAACTGGACATGGAAGTGATTTGAAGAGCAGCTGTGATGTTCATGCCAGAAAGTCATCATCACAGCAGCATGGCAGGGTGTCCTGGTCACCTATCTCATGGCTTCATAATCCTTCCTACCAAAAAGGACCCCTAAACTACTCTCATCTTATAAAGCAAGCAGGACTAAGACAACTGTGGACAGCACTTTCTTCCTCTTGTTTTGCTACACAGGCTGGGCATATCAATCCAAGAAGAACTTGACCATAAGCAGCTCAGAGGTCCTGGCCCCCACACTAGCAAAAATTATTTCTGACATCCTGTCTCACGCCGAAGGACTACATGTAACCATGACAGAGCTAGTGACCATTGTAAGACATGGATAAGGGTCTGGGTCTACCAGCACTGAGCTGAAACTGTGGTGGAAGCCATCTGTCTGCAGAAGACTAGTGGAGTGCCACATATATGGAAACTGGCCACATCAGGGCTGGGATCTCGGCCATCTTCCAAGCCTGTTGCTGTTGACTGGTGAGAGCCGCAACAAAGGGGTCTTTTCTACCCAGATGAGCCATTTGCAAATCTCCAACAAAAATATACCAAATAAAGCAGACAGGTTGCCATGACAAGGAAAACTCAGTAGACAGATAACCAGAAAAGCAATAGGAAGATCCTGAAGTATAGAACTGCAAATTGGAGATCACCCAATGCATGAATGAAAAGCAGATGGAGCCCTTAGACTCAGTACAACCTCAAGATACCTGGAAGAACTTGTGGGAAGAAATCCTTTTTTTTGTATTTTAAAGCGTCTGGCCTGGACCCAGCAAAGAGACAAACCCAACTGAACAGAGCAACTACCTCAACTTGGGCTTACAGGTAAACCCTCGCAAGAAGGGATTCCTAAGGAGATATTTCTACTTTTAATAAAACAACCGTTACTTACCTTAATGCTTTAGGGCTACCCTGTGAGAGCAGTCTTCTGCATAGCTGCTAACTGACTTCTGTGAACACTTTCACAGGTTGTACCTTTTCTGGGAATACTTCTGAGAGTTTTGTGCTGCAAAAGAAACTAATCCCAAGCTGAAAGGCCAACAGCATAGGTGGAAATTTCAGCAGCAATTCATTTGGTAGGTTATTTGCAGATGAGCACTACCCAGAGTCAGGATGACCACAGCCCAGAACGCAACAGAATGTTGCTCGGGTGTCTCCGGCCACATGGGCTGTCAGAGCAACACCGGATCACTGCAAGACTAAGGCGAAGCAAGCTTTGTACATCACCTAGAAAGTATTACTAAAGGAAAGCACACATGGGGATATGAGCAATTAAATACCGCAAAGGTGCTGGGAACTGCCCGCTAAGGAGTCATTTCACACCGGTCACACCCATATCCCACTGAAATGGCTCAGTAGCGCAAATGATGCCAGTGATACAATCCCAGTCTGACATTGCAAGTGGGCCACTGAATGCAGAGCTACTAGCTGGGGAACGCAAGTAACACTTCTTCTGAGGGCACAGACTCTACTGGAGATGCATCAACCTCCTAGCAAAGGAGAGAGGTCAGTAGCAAGGTTTACAAGCCTTTCACAGCAGGGAAGAGAGACGCAAAAGCAGCAGCTGGGAAGCAACACAGCTGCAACAAGAGAGCGCGCTCAGGAGAGTAAAGGGAATTCCTCGAGGAGGCAGCAAGTCAGGCTGGCCAACCTTGCCCAGCCTACATACCAAAATCTCCACATGCTTTGAGAAGCACAAAACGTGTACCTCACGCCTTGGAGGAGCTGGGGGATGACGACAATGGATCTCCGGAGGTCTCATTTCTCCAGTGCTGGACACAGCGCTCTGTGTGAGGGGGTCCAGCAAAGTCAGCCTCGGCAGAGCCTGTTGGCTTGCCTCCTCCTACAGCTGTGTGCTCAGATCACCCAAAACCCCTGTGCCAGCACAGCCCTGCTTCTGGACACGTGATGTGGCTGCCTCACAGAAGTTGCACATGAACCACATACGCTGTTCCAATCACTTCAGCATATGATCTATCTTCTCCTTGCCACCTGAAACAGCCCAGCTGAAAACTGGCAACATTGCACAGAGGAAGGGGTAGGCTAGGGCTTTCCTGCAGTCTCCAAGAAAAACTCAGTTACATTTTTCATCTGAGCTTCAGCGCACGAGTGTGCTGGTGCTCTGCCCAGAATACCAAACCCACCAACCAACTGGTACTGGATTACCTTACTAGGTACTTCAGGGAAGCCTGAACACAAACTATCATTTAATCAGTGTTCTAAAAATACTTGGGGGGGAGGGTCCATCCACAGAGAAAAATAAGCTATTTAGAAGAACAATGCTCTGGCAATCACCTCACATTTACTGCACATGGGAGAAGAAATCTATCCTTTATGAGCTGCTCTTGGGAATAAAGGAAATTCATGAACTTGCCAGATAAACTTTCCAGAGGGAGGAGAGGAAGTCGACCATTTCATGTCCCCTTCCCAGTCAAGACTGAATACCCTTAGGGGTGGGTGAAGGGAAAACATGAGGGAATAAACCTGATTTAGAAAGAGATGGATCAGAAGGAGTGGGGAAGAAATTCAAAGAAAAAAGAGCAACTAAGTATTTCATTGAATAACTCCACTAAATCATGGAACAAAAGGACAGGAATTCAGAGCAGAAGTAAAGAAAAGGATGACTTAAGATTTACACATGCATGTTCACATGCTACTACCTCAGTGCGTGACTGATTTGATAACCATCCCTGCATATTATGCAAATTGAGTTTTCAAGAAACCTTTATCCTTTACTCAGGCCTTGTTGTGGGGATACATCAAACACCACAACTATAGCACTCTCTTCGTGGTTTTTTTATTCAACATCTTCTGCATTATCCTCCTCAACCAATAGGAGGATAAAGCAGAAAAAAGGCTACCTCACCTACTCAACTTGTCCTATGAACTAAGGGCGGATTGCAGCTCACCTAACGTTAGCAATCTAAACACTTTTAACTTAAGCTAACAGTCCAAGGCTCCCTCTGTAGTCAAGGAAAAAGACAACTGCCTCCAGACAGCAATTTATCCTCTTTTAAGATCCATTTCTGTGACTGGTGGCAGGAAACACCGTTTGGAGATGTCTCTGTCTAGCACTGCTCATGGAGGACGTCTAGGCAACTAGGCTAAACCAGATGTCTAAGTGCAGTGACTGAACGTAGGGGAAATGACTTTCACCCTTGCAGTCTGCAAGGTGACAGAACTACTTGGCACTTGGAAGAAAACATACAGAAAACATCATTTGCACAAAATATTTAGGACTTTAATTCCTCGGGAGACAAAGAGGGGGATGCAGACACAGGTCAAGGACCGCTAGTGGAAGGATCTTTAATATTTACATCTAGAGCCCGTTCTTCAAGTCAAAATTAAGTAAAAAACAAAGAGGTTCGATAGCTTCCTGGCAAAGCGCGCTTGGCACTTAACGTCTTTTCTGATGTTTACAAGCATGGAACATGGTGAGGGACATCTGCCACCACCAGCACACCTTCCTGCGCTCTGCACAAGAGCGACCGGGGGACTTGGCTCTGACTGATCCCCACGGATGACATGAAGCCTTCAGAGAACGCTACCAAAAACTCAATGTAACAGGATGATGAAGACTGGTGGAGACTGCATAGAGGAAGGTAAAGGAGAAATACGTACCATCACTCACAAAGCATTTCCACTTCTCTGCCGTGCGGCAGGGGAGAACGAGGCTGATGGGCAACGCTCAAACTACAGTGATTTGTTGCAGTACCTTTAACAAACAGTACTCAATTCATCTCCTCTGGCTTCTTTCCATCACATTTTATCAACTTACTCAAAGTGAGCATTAAAAGCTCTTTAGTACCTTGCTACGTTTGTTACTGCTGAGCAGAAGTAAGTGCCAAGTAAGATATCTATCTGCCAGACCCTGCTCAGGCCTGAGACGGTAGAGGTCACATTCTGGAAAAGTTCAACTTTGAACTTTTCCAAGTTTCTAATTCCCACTGAAGTTACACACACACATAAGACAACTGAACAGCACAGAAAAATGGAGGTGAAAATCAGAGATGCAGCAGAGCCACCACCTACCCCAGACCAAGTTTTACTTCTGAAACAGAGCAATTTTAGGAATTTGTTTGCCCCATTTTCAAATCATGCATCTGAAAAAACAAGCTTTGAAGCATGGCCATGCAGAGGCCGCCTCGCAAGATGCCAGGAGCTCCAGCACACAAAGCACCAGCATCACAGAACCACGGGGACCAAACCATTACAGCACATCACACAATGCCTCGGCCATGGAACCGGTCCTGGGCAAGTCAGTCTTGCCTGAAGACATCCTTACACATGCAGTAATGTGTGTGTGGTGGGGGGCTGAGGGGGGGAGGGAGGCAAGCATTTAACCTGTTTGATGGCATTTTCAGCCAAAAATGTGACTTGAAGAAGCCTACTTTTTACATTTCTTTTTCAGCTATACATGTTATGGGATAAGAGTTAAGCACCGTGTCAGTAGCTAATGTCACTTGATAGCCTACTAAAGCTTTGTTAAGCATGAGGATTTGCATGCCATTATCAACAACGTCATAAACTTTCCAGACTTCTGCAAAAACCTCCTGGCTGCCATTAAACTGTTAACNCCCCCCCCTTTTTTTTTTTTCCTATCTCAGTTGCTGACCAGACAGCATCACATTTCACCTTTCCCGCTCTCGCTGCTCCTCCACTGCAGTGTCATACTGGGAGCCCTCTCCTCCATGTGACACAGCCACCCAAAAACCTCCCCTCCTGCCCACAGGGCTGCAAAACCAGTAGGACCAATCCTGCCTCCAAGCATCCCCCCCTGTCTACAGTGCAGGCTACAGCACCAGCACTAAAAGCGTGCCGAAAGCACAGCGGCTGCCACCGCTGTAGCTGATGTGCTCCCACTTTCAGTGGACCTGGGAAGCGAAGTCCTTACCACAGTGCCTCCTGTCTCCCCTCACACCTCTCCCCTCCTCACCCAGCCTCTGGCAATCTTAAATCTTTTTCAACTTTTACTGATGGGGTGGTTAGCAGGTTGCTGGGCTTCGGGTTTTTTTGAGCACCCATCATTAAGCCCAACTCCAGATTAAGTCCTTACCCAGGAGGACTCAAAGCCTACAAAGACAGGCACAGTAGAGAGGCACAGAGACCAGAAGATACTCATCACACAATAAGGGGAAAAGTTATCTCCCTGAAAAATAAAAAGATTGAGCAAAGATGAGAGATTTGTATGCATGTATCCTTTGGGCAGGATACCAACCAGTAAGGCGAAATAGGAGGAAAATGAATGGCCATAACAAACAAGTGCAAGATTGGGGGGGGGGGGGGGGGGGGGAACCACACCCC
>WAAD01000438.1:19025-43673 GCA_013389945.1 Fregata magnificens | reverse complement strand
GTTCAGCTTCCCATGCTCTGCCAGGTGCACAAGAAGCTGGGAGGGGACACAGCTGGGACAGCTGACCCAAACTGACCAAACGGATATTCAACACCATATGACATCATGCTCAGCATACAAAGCTGGGGGAAGAAAGAAGGGGAGGGACGTTTGGAGTGATGGCATTTGTCTTCCCAAGTAACTGTGATGTGTGATAGAGCCCTGCTTTCTTGGAGATGGCTGAACACCTGCTTGCTGATGGGAAGTAGTGAATGAATTCCTTGTTTTGCTTTGCTTGCGTGCACGGGTTTTGCTTCACCTATTAAACTGTCTTTATCTCAACCCACGAGGTTTCTCACTTTTACCCTTCCAATTCTCTCCCCCATCCTGCTGGGTCGGAGTGAGCGAGCAGCTGCGTGGTGCTTAGTTGGTGGCTGGGGTTAAACCACAACAAAGAGAAAGCATTTCTCTTAGCTCTGGTGCAGATTTTTTTTATTTCTTCACAATGTAAAACAGTTATCACTATATCACTGATTTGACAAATGTTTTGGATAGACAGGTCAGCTACAATGGGTAAATGCACAATACAAAAAAATTGTTTAATGATGTGTTACTAGGTCTTCGTTTGAAAAGTTTTGTAGCAATATTGCTTTAGCAAAAAAATATAAATTGGTTAAATTATGTAACTTGTCTCAAATTCCTCTAATGCTTTCCAAAAGTTCCCCGTGCTTTATACAAAAAAAAGTCAACAAAAAAATTTAGTCTGAGAATGTTTTAGTGCTTGAAAAAGTATATTGATTTTACTTTTTACTCATTTTGCCATTTACTGGGGTGGGTTCCATTGCACATTTCTTCCAGGAAAGCATATGAAATTACTTTTCTTCAGGAATGATTTGGGCACCTCAACTTAGTGTCTACTTCTGCTTTAACACCATGCCTACCTGAAACATCTATAGGAAGTTGGCAGGTATAACACAGAAGTTATAAGGAACCTGTGTTTTTATGGGGCAGCAGCTACAGACCTGGCAAGATACCAAAGGATTCCTCATATGGCACGAGCTACCTGGGCTCAGGCAGCTGAATCATTTTCCAGATGCTGCATTGACTAACAACTCATATACAGCACATTCAGTGACATTTGAGACATTTTGAGATAACCAGCATACCAACCTTGGACTGATACATATGACATACGGCTGGCTTATGCCTTTCAGAAATCCATCAGGAAGCCAAGAAAATATTAACAAATTCCCATAGGCATTTGTCAAATGTGATCTGATCCTGCAAGTGATAGTAGACTAAGGCACTTTGCTCACATGTAAACCCACGCAAATAGACTTCAAAATTTAGGTGTCTTAATGTGGAGTTTACTCATATCTGAGAGGTGTACTTATTTTTTTCTTTTCAGAATTGCTTAGAAATCTTTCCTTCAGAATGTTCGTGAGACGAGGAGAGCTTATATCTTCGATAGAAGTACAGGGCAACACACTGTAGTTTGTACATTCTTATTAATCGTAATGCTTTCCAAGCAACCATTATAAAGTTTGGTGAGCCAGTTTTCAAGTACATTGGACTAAAGTTATTGGTCTGTATTCAGAAATACCTCTGAGATAAATATTCAAATTCAAGTGAAATGAAAATATCTGGTGACCTTTGTTTGGCTCAGAATCTCTTGGGGGCATAAATTGTCTTCCTTTGGTGTTTTTTACTACGTTTAGCACATGCAGCTTTGTAGCACATGCAGCTTCATGGTTGGGGCCTTTGGGTGTTACCATAGTACAAATAATAAAAGATCCTATACCACAAAGCAACAGGGAGAAGTTAGATACTTAAACACTTTTCCAGTAACCTGTTAATTAAGAGAGATAATTTGCAGCTAAGCCATAAAATGTTTTCTAACTTCAAAGAGAGTCTTTAATCTTAGACTAACATTGAAGAGTGCAAAAGAGAAAGCGTAGCAATCTGAGTGCAAGTATGAACTACAAGTGAAAAATAATCATACAAAAAGAGTAATTAATGATGTTAACAATAAGAAAAATGTAAGCCTTTGCTGAATAGCAAAATAAGATTTTAAATGACAATGCCACATATTATTGACTAGACACTTCTGTTAAAATCATTATAAAGTCTGCCATTTTTGTGCCTTATTAATTTACCTCCTTTAATATTTTATTTTTTCTTCAACCTGTTTGTATTTCTAAATACAGCCCTTCTTGTCTTGTAGAAGTGTGACATTGTTACATCATTTCTTTTATTCAGTTCACAGCGTGGATGTTATCATTCTAATATAAATATACTTTGCATCAACAAAGCTTCATTCTTCTGTATTGAAATCAACAACCCCAGTGTATTCATTTCAATTATACACCTATTCCAGATTATTTAACTTTCTTATAGAGACGTCTAAACTGGTTTTTTTGCAAGTACAAGCTGGGTAATCTCCTAACTTAGGTTCTGCAACTCACCCTGATAGGTCTCCCAAAACTAAGATTAATCTTTTTCCCTTTGCAAATGGATTTTTTGGTAATATAAGTTTTCCATTGCCAATATGAGTTTAAGCACAATCAAAAGTTTGGCATACGCAGGAAAATATTTTATGCTTAATAGGCTCAAGCCTTACTGATGTTATTAAAAGCGCAGATTTCTTTAAGAAATTATCTAAGTCAAGCAACAGCAGTATTATTTCATGTCCCAAAAATACTTCTGTTCTGTCAATTTATTGATCAGTGTGATGTGGAGGTGAAAGAGAAAAAAAAATTACAATTATTTATACCTATAGCTAGTCTGTATATGGAAATTCATCAGTACAAGAGCTTAATTTATATTGAAAGAGGAAATAGTCCTTTTTTCTTTTCAGAATACATTGCTGTTGGTTTTTGTCTTTCACAAACATTTATCAAGAGTTTCTCCTGTAATGGAAGTATAAGTGAAGATTTTTCTTCATTGGAGTGTCTGTAAACTTTTCTGTAATGAGCTTTACTGTTGGAAGAGTATTTTCTTTCTCGTTTAAAAACTCGTGTATTCTTCAGAAGTTATCTAACACTTATTTACCTTCATAGATCTGCATAGTATCAGAATGCATAAATTTTGTGGACAACAATCAAATTGATATTTTTGTGGATGTGATTATAAGGTAATAGTGCCATGTAGAAAGCTAGTGAAAATAACTTGGTAGCTACAAAAAGGGCAATCATATTGCATGTCCACTTGTATTTTAAGTTATCTAATGAGAAAAAGCACGGAGCTGGCAGCCAGAAATTGGCATTTTGAAAGGTATTGTTGTGGCTAGATATTGCACAACAAAGCATTATACTGTCATTTGAAAAAAAAAAAAAAATTTTGTTACTTGCCTTAGAAGGCAAATAGACTGATTAAAACAGGCTGATTAAATTTTCTGTGGTAGATGAACAGAGCTAGGGAAAAAAGGTGCGTGGGACAGAGTGAAAAATGAAGAGACTTAGAAATATAAATATAAATAGCTAAAAGACATTAAGTTTAGATTTTAAAGCCAGAAATGTAGGTTCAAACCTATTAAAATGCATCTTTTATGAAGAGGGGTGAGTTTCAGGTTTTATTGGTCAGTAGTGCACATTTTCTTTCAAGGTTTATTAAGTAAAGAGAAGAGTGCAACAAGATCTAAAATAACTTCTCTAGAATTGTAATCTAGATATTGCAACATTCAGCATTTTGAAGAGAGGTGCCCATCTCTGGGAGTGGCATTCTAGGTGTGGGTTTCTCTACAGCCAGATTAGTGAGGTAAGGATAGAATAAGTGGACCACAAGGTGGGTGGGAAATTGGCTGGATCTTCTGTCTCAAAGGATTATGATCGCTAGCACAAAGTCCAGCTGGTAGCTGGTTAGGAGCGGCATGCCTCAGTGGTCAAGGCCAGTGCCAATACTGTTTATCTTCTTAGTTAATGGCCTGAACAAATTGGAAGGAGCATTTAAATTGCTCAGGGGTAGAGTTGCTATTCAGAGAAACCTTAACAGGCTGCAAACATAGGCCAAGAGAAACCTCATGAAGTTCAACGAAGTCAAAACCAAAGTTCTCTACCTGTGACAGAATAGCCTGATGCAACAGCACAGGCTGGGGGATGACTGGCTAGAAAACAGGTTTGCAGAAAAGGATGTGAGTATCCTGGTAGAAAACAACATGTTCTTGCAGCAAAGAAGATCAGCTGCCTGCTGGGATGTATATGCAAAAGTGAAGACAGCAGGTTGGGATAAGTGATTACTTCCCTCTGTTCAGAACTTGTGAGACCATATCCAGAGTACTGTGGCCAATTTTTGGCTTTCCAGTGCATGAAAGGTACTGACTTAACCGGAGCAAGTCAAGCAGAGAGCCAACAAGATCATTAGGGGGCTGGGGCACATGATGAACGAGAAGAGGTTGAGAGGACAGGGGTTGTTCACCCTTGAGAAGAAAAGGCTCAGGGGAGACTATAGTGCTTCTACAGACACCTAATCAGAGGGTTTATTGAGGTCTAGTTCTCAGAGGCACACAGTGCCAGGACAAGAGGCAACAGACACAAGTTGGAACATGGCAAACTCTCATTAGACAAAAAGTGGGGTGGGAAATCAAGCACTGGAACAGATTGCCTAGAGAGGTTGAAATGTCTTAATCCTTGGAGATGTTCTGAACTCAACTGGAGAAGGCCCTGAACAACCTTCTCCAACTAGACCTGCTCTGAGTGGGAAGTTGGGCTAGTTGATCTTCTATGTCTCCTGAGGTCTTTTCAAAACAAAGATTTTATGATAAAAATAGTTTTCTAGTGTGATATGAAAACTTCCCAGTTATCCAAAGCATCCACACACAGCCAGTAGACATGGTAAATGACATGCAGGAAACCCAAACCTTTCTGCAGTGCAAGCCGGATGCCAACTAGGACACAAAGAACGAAGAACTGAACAACCTGCCAGAGTGAGATTTTAACTTCAGAAGCCAGGATGTAGATGAAGGGACTTGTTTACTGTTATTCAGTAACAAATGCTGAAGAGTGGTGTTGGATTTTTTTTAACAATGACTATTCCCTGAACACAAATAATATTTCAAAATCATTTATGGAGACTGGAAGTATATAAATAATTTTAATGTGTCCATTTAAAAAAAAAAAAGAGCTTTCAAAAGGAGGGTAAGAGCTCAGTATTTTCTGATCTTCAGGTTTCAGTAAAAACTTCTGAGGTTGGGCATCTGTATGTGGACAAACTAAAACTGTAGTGAGAGTCAGAGTTATGATTTGTTAGTGACCAGATAATAATTATACCATGGGTGATAACATAATTTTTTGTCCAAATGTGTCCTTTAAAGAACAGAATGACAACACAGATTCATTCTTTTCAGTATGCCACAGAGAAAAATTGTAATGATTTTTTAAGAACACAAAGTAATCACAGAAGTATGTGGAACATCTTGCTAATGTGTTCTAGATACACTGATAAACTCTCACACAACTGTATTATATTTCTAAAACATGTAAGATATTCTCAGCATGTTGTGTATTTCAATATTATAATCCATCAGATTGGTCTATCTTTACTAAAAGCAGCAGAAAGTAAAATGTCAAACCCACGTGATCAAGCCTCTGTTTTGGAGGCAAGCAAGTGCTAAATGACCAAGAACTGCACTTAAAAGAAGCCAAAAAAACAAGTGCAATAAAAAGTAAACCAGAATTTTTAGAGGAAGAATAAAGGAGTAAAATGCACCTACTGTGCTTGTTGTTTTTTAAGGGATATGTTTATTGTGCAATAACCTGCTTAATAGCTCATTAAATAATCATTTCCTGGGTTTACTTCTGTTCTTCATGTGGGATTCTGCACCTGCTACACATTTCCATGTATCAGCCT
Organism: Fregata magnificens; assembly: GCA_013389945.1. Lineage (NCBI taxonomy): Eukaryota > Metazoa > Chordata > Aves > Suliformes > Fregatidae > Fregata > Fregata magnificens. The sequence continues at coordinate 37,850 of WAAD01000438.1, read as the reverse complement.
CAGTATATCTGAAATTTTTAAACGCCATCATATCACCTCTGTTAAGAACAAGAGATAGCACTTCCACCTCAGTCACGCTTTCTGTAGAAATCATCATCTTATCCCTCATCTCTCAGAGAAATATGATTCCGAGAAACCACTAAGCTGTGACAATAAAACATACCTAAAGGGGATATTAAGCAGAACACTAGAAATCATTTTACGGCCTATTAATAGATAAAAATCCTCTCATAATCTGAACAGAAATCAATGCCATAGACCAGGGATGCATAATTACATTATATACATCTACCTGGAGACCAGCCCCTTGTACTTTATATATTCCTTTCACTTACAGGTAACTCTATACAAGAAAGATAATCAGTACTTGGAAAGACTTCAGAATAAGGTGCCCAAAGACTTGGCATATGAGCAAGTCTTAAATAAATTAAGTATATAATGCTTGGCTGAAAGATTAAAAAGAAAAATGACAGTATTGGTACTGAAGAGTGAGAAGGTGCAAACCAGGTGCAAAGAAAATAAAAAGAAATAAACAGATAAATTTAAGAAAAAGTTATTATATTAAAGAGTTCCCATAGCGAAATATAAAATGGCTTTGTGAGGGAATTAGTGGAAATTTCAGTGCCTTTCACATTGTAAATAATATCACTGAAAAGACATAAAAATTCTTGTAGTGCATACTGCTTTGGCTCAGAGAAAGGCCAACAAGCTGAGTATTTCAGTTGCTTTTACTGTGTCTACAAACATGGAGAGTTCACAAAATATTACAGTTACACTTGTAACAGTTCACTAGCATCATTTCTAATGTCAAGAGAACAGCAATTCAGGTCACCGGCTACTAGGGTTAGCATACCCTAGGCTATTATCCAATGCAGGTACAACAGTAAATTGTAACCACCACGGACTAAGTGGAGATTTACACTAATATTTGAAAACATCATTTTTTTTCAGAAAATACTTGTTCCAGCCTCTTCAATGGAAAGGGTAGATAAAAAATATCAAACAAACTTTGAAACTTTCAATTTTGTGACATTTTTCCACCTGAAAAATGCAGTGTCTATCTGTAAGAGCATTTTTCCAGTTGTAGTCCCACTTTCATTCCCATTTCAAATAACCCTAGCACTAGATTCAGCTGTACTTCTACTTTTCAAAATATTTTATTATATTAAATGCATATTTCATGGCTCTGCTTATCACTTACAGCAGCCTGGGAAGATTTTTTTGCTGCCCGTCATATTCAATGTTTAAGGATTTTTCACTTTCCTATCAAACATTAGATATTGATCACAGAAAAAGATAGTGTGCATAGCAGAATGTATAGGGGTTTTGACTGCTGTTAAAATCTTGATTTTTTCTTATTAATGTCTTGCTCAAGTACTCAGTGTTTAGCTGATCACCAGATTTTGGTGCAGGAACAAATTCTCAACACATTAATTTTTGAGAAACTGTTTGGGATTATTCTCCTTTCCCCTTTGGCATGGAGATCATCAAATTTCATACTGCTGAAAGTAGAATACTTGCAGCACCTTTGATGTTTCTTGCTCCCTTTTCACAGAACTCCACAGCTGTAACCTTTAGTCTTTCTTTAAGTATATATATATATATTTCCTTACTTTGTAGTACTGGAAAGTGCTTTGTGAGCTGTGGTAGAATTTACAGTGGATACTTTACAGACACTGTGGATAAAACTTTGAGTCCTTGGGTGTATGTGATTGCAAGGGACTAAACTCAATAATAAACTGGCACCTTATTCTGTATGTTTCAAAACATTTCCTACTGAAATCATTCTTTTCCATTTTCAGTGTAATGGTTCTGTAATTTGTTACAAAAAACTCTTTGTCTAAAGGTCTCCAAGTTTTTTCTGTTTTTTTTCTTCTTCCTGTCCCAGATTCTTCCTTTAGCATTCCCCCCACTCCAACTTCCATCATCTACTTATCCCTGTCTATTCACAATTCTCTGATTCCATTCATCTAATGTGTGCTTTCAATTACAAAAAATACGGATATAAGCCTGTCATTGCTTCATTGTTTCTTTTCTCACATAGATATTTGAGAATCTGGCTTTGTCTAATCTCTATAAATATTCTTCCTTTTCCATCTTCTTTGATGGTTTTGAATCTGTTTTTCAACCTATCTATGTTGTGAACACTTCTCACTCCCTCTATATAATATCATCTTCATTCTGGTTTCCTTTCTCTTTGTTCATTTTCTTTGATTTTTTAATTAGAGATAATTTTATTCCTGAGGCAATTCTAAAATATACGTATGTCGCTAGTTTTCTTCCCTGTTTCTGCTTCAGTTTATTAAGCTGTTTCTCTATCGTTGCCTATATTTCAATATAGTTCTTCTTTAAGACCAAGTTCCTTGGGCAAGGCAGTACAACATCCACAAGTTTGTCCTAGCCTAGTTATCCAAACCAGCCGAGCTGCAACCATAGTCCCAACATGAGCCAGAGATTGACCAGAGGGAAAAGTAATTTTAAAAAGTGTGTCAGGAAATTGTGCTGTTTAGAGAGCTATGCCAAACTACCAAGTAACACAAGGCAAAAAGACGTATTTTACCTTGGAGTATCTGTTAGAGGAGACCCAAATCCAGCTACCCAACAGGAGCAAGGCTGACACAGCTCCATGTCCCCAGGACCAACCAGAAGTGAACCCAAGCAAGTATTCCCAGCAGGCACACAAACTCACATGTACAATATACATGTACATATAAATATTTCCAACCACACAGATCACAGACAGACATGCAGAGCATTCACATGAACACAGTACCAAGGGCCTCATCCTGCTCCTTTTCTCCCCTCACTCAGAGCAAGATGAAGATCCATTCGTGCAAGATTTATCCATATGTGTCATATGATCAGCCCCAGCAGCTGGGCTCAGACACTCAGTCTCTCTAGCTGCCCCTGGATCCCTGTCTCCTCAGTTGCTGTCACCTGGACATATGAGCCCCTGAGACCACAGCCCCACTCCAGACCCACCTTGCTAACACATGCGCGCGCGCGCACACACACACACACACAAACATTGACACACCACAGATTCCCCAGGAGCTGGCCTGGGACACATGGTCCATCCAGCAGGTGGTCCTGGATCCTTGTTCTCCCCCGGTGCCTCAACCCTAGACACAAACACACAGAGACCTCACAGTCCCTCTAGCAGCTGGCCTTGGGTCCCTCTGATAGCCAGATCCTCCTGTGGTCCTGCTCTTAGAGACGCACCTCTCCAGCTCCCAGGCCACTTCACCTACTTGCCAGGTAGTCTAGCTTGATATTCGTTAGTGAACACATTATTGGCAGAGCTTTAACCACCTATTTCTTTTGGTTTTCTTAAGGCTCTAAGAGACTCCGTATATACAGGTATAATGACTGACATTTTTTAACATTACAGCCTTCTGCCCTTTAACCTTATCAGATGGGTTCCTGTCATTTTCCACAGCAGATAGAGTTTCCATTTATCTTTCTCTTTTTTTTCTTTCTTGAAAGTGTTTCAGGAAGAGGTAGGACATAAAAAGCAGGTGTGGGAGTCTTTAGATCTAAGGAAGAATGTGAGACTAAAGATTTAGATACGCACATCAGAAACTAATCTGACATTCACAAAATAAAAAAAAGTATATAAAACCAAAACCCCATATCCTTATATGTATTTCTTCTCCTTTCCCTACTTCTTTTGTTTGCTTCTTTACTAACACAGAAGCCATGTCCAGAATATAGTACTTTAGATACTATGAACAATATCTAAACATCCTTTTATGTTGTGATAATGAGCTTCAAACTGTGTAAAGGTTCCTCAGACCACATGAGTGAATTAATTCTATATAAACTAAGTCAGATGCATAAGAACAGTATTTTAAACCCTAACTTTTGAATGTATTAAGGCTTAAGTAACCTGATAGGAAATATCATAAAGAAGGACTTCTGGAAAGTAAAAGGTGTTCTTCAGCCTTTGCAGAATAGCTTCATAGCTAGAGCAATGTAGGCCATAGAAAATAGTTTGTTAGTTTCCCTGCCAACTTGGAGAAATGCATAACTACAGCTCCCACTTTTCAGGAATTTTTCCTGACATCACAGGGAAATATGGCAGGGACTGTACTTACTCAATATGCTAAAGAGAAGGCCAAAGAGAAGCCATGCAGGAGAGAATGAATACGTCCTCTACGGCATCTAGAAGTAAGCAGCTTATCTGGTTCTTAGTCCTGTCCTCTAAGTCGGCTTATTTATTTTGTATTAAATAGTCATTGACTAAAATGCAGGAATAAAATGGCAGTCAAATATTCTTACCTTTACATTGTGTTAGGGTCTTGTTTCTTTAGCTTCCTGGACCAAAATTCTTGACTTAAAAAGAACATACTCATGAAGACTATTCTATGTTTCAGTCTTTCATTTTTTCCAGCAAGGTATTGACAGCTATATTATAACAAAATCCTGCATGGGTATTTAATCAAGGAAGATACAGATGTTTTTTTTAAAAAAATGCATCCTTTTTTACACTGCTAGTTAAGACAATTAACTTTATGCAATGTTTGCAACTGTAGCAATAAATTAATAGATGACAAATGTGTTTCATAATTTTAACCAGCTTCTGGAGCCTTTACGTTCATCTCCTAGTTGCTGAGTGCAACAGATAAAGCAGAAGAAATATCGAAGTAGAGAGATAATTATGACATTCACCCTACTGGAATGCATACCCTGGGGAAAAAAAGAAAGAAAAAAAAGGTCCAATAAAGTAATTTAGTAACATTCTTTTAAAAAGATAAAAAATTTACTTGTAAAGGAAATAAATTTTAATGTGTCACCTCTAAATTTTTGATAACATTTTAATAAATATTAAAATAGAAAATAAGAGTATTTCCAAATTTCTAAAGGCAACTTCTATGACTCTTTACTATTTTAGAGTGTAAAAATTAATACATGTCTTTTATACATAGTTTCTTGTCTACAACAAGAACAAGGCAAAACCAGAACACCTCAATTTATTATTAAGGCCACTTATTTAAAGTTAAGCTATTTTTATCTTGATCTATATAGGAAGACATTCAGACAGAAGTAACTTGTATGAGTGAAAATGGGTATCTTTAGGCTAATAGAAATGCATAGCTGAAATTCTTTGACCTAAACAGAACTAAAAATCTCATAAAAATTAGCATGCTCAAAAAGTTTTTGAATCTGGTTTTTTTTTTCCATTCTATAGAACTGCCACATGGAACTTTCATTTAGCATAAAAAAATGCTCGGTTTAAATTAATGCAATATCTCTAACTATATTCCTCTTACAAATATTAAAGATTAAAACACCTCTTCTGGCTAAATTTAATAATGAACTGAATGGCAGTAATGAAGTTTTATATGGATGGAGAAGTAAAAAATGAGGAAGAGACAGGAGATGAAGGAAGTACATCAGTGATGGAAAAAATGCAGGAGATACATTCATGACTGCTTGTTTTAGTCTCAGCTAAAGTCCTGCATTTTCCACTTTCTTAAGATAAAAATTATATACACATGTATTTTATACCACCAGGGGAATCCCCTTTAAATTTATCTGGAATTCTGTTAAATATTTAAGGTGACACTCATTCTACTCATTATGCTGCACTGAGTTAAATCTGACATCAGGGAAAAATTTAGAACTCTGCTGCTACTCTGGATTTACACTTCTGTAACTGAGAGAAGATTTTTGGCCCATGGACTTTCAGTATGCTTCAGTCAGCCACTTCACATAGCTTCGGTAAATTCTTTTAGACATAGAATAAGCTCAATGTTTTCTAAAGACACTTTTTTTTATATTCAGAGGTTCTAGAGATTGACTAACAATGGATACTCAGAATAATGACCCATCTGTTTCTCTTTCACTGATTTGGGCATCCAATCTTTGATTGGTTAATGGGCTTATTAACAGGCTGGTTAATGGATTACCAGAAGACTGCATCCTTATTTCTTTTTTTGTTGTTGATCTAAGGATTCATTTTTTGATAGCAATAATAATAATTTAAAAAGTAAAACTCATTTAAATTTGAAAGAATTTGGAGGAAAAACTAAAAATATGGAAATAATGTGCAAAAAAAGGAAATTATCTTCTTTCAACATAATAATGAAACAAGCAGAAGATATAATTTAGTAGGGGTTTTAAAAAATAAAGAGATATTCTCTGTAGAAGAAGGAACATCTAAAAAAAAATGAGAGGCAAAATAATGAAAAATCTGAATGCTTATCTTCAGATAGTTTGCATTATAAAGAAAATACATGACCAGAGTTAAGCAGGGTGTTTTACTAATACCACAAAAATAGAAGTGTAATCTATAACTTTTCAGGAGATTAAAAGCAGCACAATTGGCAAACTGTCCTATAAATCTGACTCGAGTTGTAGGGCTGAAGAAAGTTTTTTATAAAGATTACAGCCTTTTCTCACAAGTCAGCATGCATTTACGTGTGTTAAAATGTGGATAAAAGGTACAGAAATACATTCCAGCAGCGCAAGTTCTTTTATCCTACTAGAATAAGGCCAAAAAAGAACAGAGTATCTCTTTCTTTCACCATGGATATTACACTAATTCTAGAAAATAGAGTTGTATTTTTCATTTTTTAAAATAAAAATAGAATTGGATTCATATGGGCTTTTATATCTGCAACCATCAGTTTCAAAGCGTTACTTTTGTTTTTCATGTTTCTTTTTACCATTGAACTTGGTGAAGTAGATTTAACTGAATAATAGTATGATTTAACACGGAATGGAATTGACTGATTAATAACTGATTAGGCTTGTCATCTTGGTTTTCCTTATATAAGGATCAAAAAAACCAAGCAAGAAATGGTAAATGGACACTTTTAAAGATAACTGGTTTATCAGTTTATTTCTGAATCCTGACACTATTTCCAGAACCTGTAAACGTTGCCATATTGGTCATTGCCTATGGTTTCCCTTCTTGTTTAGCTGCTTGCATCATTGCTTAACACTGACAATAGTGTTCTGCAGCAAACTTGGTAGCCTTTTTTTTTAAATTTTTTTCAAAATAAGGGTGTTACTGCATTCAGAAGTAAAGCACCTAAATGTAAAGCTCTACATGAAGGTGTCTACACAGAAGTTAGGGGTGAAAGTTCCAAAGTTTGTGTCATTTTACATACCTTGGCATCCAAGTGTCTTTCCAGATTCATAGAGGGTCTTAAGTTTGTAAAAGCAGTTTCAAACTACATCAGTAAAGATAATTCCAGTAAAAGGAGAGCTGTATTTACAGTATACAAGGCACTTGAACGAGCTTATCCATGCTTATGAAAAATGAACTGAAACTGGACTGAGGAGGGCTATTGTAAAAATTGAGGAAATGGACAGTTTTGTGGGAAGAAATTAAAAGTTTTGCTTTCTTAACCTATCAAAATAAGAACCAGGAGGGATACACTGAAAATATAAATGGATTCTTTGGAGGAGCATGATGAAAAGGGAAAAACTTCTCTGGCCTTGAAGAGGCAGAAATGTGTTTGGTCCCTTTGGAGGACTTCTAATACATCATGGTGAATGACATAGCTATTTGGGAGACACAGAAAATTCATATTTCACTTCCTAATAGACACAAGGTCCTTTTTATGTATAGAAGTCATACTCCTTACATGACATATGCTGGGCAGACATGACTTGCTGCACCCAATATCTGCACATACCAAAAGCTCAGTGACAGTGTTAATGAGATGCAGAGCTCAAGTTTATAAACCTTACTGGGGGAAACACTTCATTAACACAAGGGATTTTTCTTTATTTCGGTTTGTTTTTTTCTGTATTAACAGTCCTATAGTCTTTGGTCATCTCAGAACTTAAGCAAAGCAAATTCACATATACTGAGAGCTAAGGCAAAGCAAACTTATTTCAGAATATATAAGGAAATAGAATATGTTCATAATATGTCAGATATATTCACAGTATATCAGGAAAATATAATTATAGGGCTTTGCCATGGTTTAAGCCCAGCCAGCAACTAAGCACCACACAGCCGCTCACTCACTCCCCTCCGGTGGGGGAGAGAATCAGAAGAGTAAAAGTGAGAAAACTTGTGGGTTGAGACTAAGACAGTTTAATAGGTAAAGCAAAAGCCGTGCATGCAAGCAAAGCAAACCAAGGAATCCATTCACTACTTCCCATCGGCAGGCAGGTGTTCAGCCATCTCCAGGAAAGCAGGGCTCCATCACACATAACAGTTACTTGGGAAGACAAACACCATCACTCTAAACATCCTCCCCTTCCTTCTTCTTCCCCCAGCTTTATATGCTGAGCATGATGCCATGTGGTATCCCTTTGGTCAGTTGGGGTCAGCTGTCCCAGCTGTGTCCCAGCTTCTTGTGCACTCACTGGCAGGGCAGAGTGAGAAGCAGTAATGGCCTTGAAGCTGTGTAAGCACTGCTCAGCAATAGCTAACACATCCCTGTATTATCAACACTGTTTTTAGCACAAATCGAAAACATAGCCCCATATTAGCTACTATGAAGAAAATTAACTCTATCCCAGCCAAAACCAGTACAGGCTTGAGCAAAGAACAGTTTAGCTCATCATAGGTAGACAGACGTTAATCCCTCTAACACAAAAGAACAGTTATGCTAACGCTGAAATTTTGAAAGAATACCAGCATGGTTTACAAGCAAAGGATAAGGATGTTTCAATACAGAAATATTTTAATATACAGTCGGATAGATAACTTGTTCCTGGATTTCTGACTATTAGGGTAAGTCAAATTTAAACTAGAAAAAAATTGGCAAATCTTTACCAGAGACTACTTTTGATACTGGAAAATTTTATTAAAGGTGTAGTGGATTATTACTCCTGAACCTTACTAAAAAGCAAAGTTGTTATATGTGTTGGGTTTGTTTGTTTGTTTGCTTGTTTTCCTGAAAGATAAGTTCTAGTCCAAAAAAGATGAATACAGGGACACCAATCCTGTCATATGGAGGATCAGGCTAAGAAGACATAATTGTTCCACACAGCCTTGCAAATCTATAAATCTATAAATCTATAAAGTTTATGTTGAGTGCATTGAGTATTTTGAGCTAGGGAATGACACCTAGCATACTGCAATATGGACTGATATAAAGGTATAAATTTGGGAGGTCTTAGAAAAACATAATTGGCAGAAGATTGCCATAGAAGTTAGAAATTTGTAAACATAATCGCAGCATAAGATTTTCAGGCATTGAAGGAAGACCCAGACACAGCAGTAGTAAATCTGTAACATAATGTGATAAGGTTTGATATTCCATTTAATACTGTCACATACAGTATAATGAAGGTAGTGATGTTGTGTTTATTTCCTCCACTTTTATATGGCTTTTTCAAAAATGACTTGTACTCTGTCTTTAATAAGATTATTCTAAATTCCTATCAAATGTTATTATTAATGCATTTTGTGGAATCTTTCCTTGGAATTATGAAATAATTCTTAAAGCTCAGTACATAAAATAGTATCCAAATCTGACATTAAAAGTACTGACACTTTTGGGGAAAAAAGGTATTTAGGTGATTGGCTATGCACTGAGAAGTTCCAAAATATTTCCCTCTCATAAGAATTCTTTCATTATAATTCTGAAGCAATATGTATTTTCAGAAGCTACCTTTTTGTACATTCTATGTTGATGCATAAATGTATAAAAACTCTACAAATAAATGTTCTCATTCTCCTGCAATCACATCTGAAATTCTTTGAGATGACACAGCACTACTAGTTTGAACCCATAGAAATAGCAAACAGCTTCCAGCAAGTGCAAAGCAGTAAGCTGATTATTATAATCACATCTTAGGCTTTCAGAAGAAGCTATGCAGTCTATGTGTTCTGATATGATGTCCTTTGAAACACTAGCTATTTAGACTGGCCTGTCAAAATAACATGTGAACAACTGTGACTGTCCATCACACCACATTATTACCCATTGTGTTCTATTAGTGTTGTTCAATCACATCAAATTATCGTTGCATTACATCATGATGATATTAAGGCTTTTAACATCCTGCTAATAAAGCAACACATTTAAACAGTAAAATATTGCAAAGAAATGTTTTTTGAACTTGCCATAAGAACCAGTACTGGAAAAACATCCACCTCTTTTTTTTTTCACTGACTACTTTGCACATGTAAAAAGGATTTGAATTCTGGGGTTGGAATGTTTTTTAAAGAAATGACAAGACAAATAAAGACCACCTGTATCTTCACAGATAACGGAAAACTTATTGAGGCACATTGCAGCAGAACTGGTTCCCTCCATCTGAAAAGGATGGGACAGTGGCAGTGAAAGATGCTATTCCTGTATGAATCAATGAGATGTACTTTGAGAAAATTCCACTGCAAAGATAAATACTAAAGCATCAGGAAAAAAAAAAAAAACACAACAGAAAAACATCACAGCAGATGTAAGAGTCAAGGAATGACGTTTCCATGGAAATATACAGATATGGAGAGAAAAAATACCTGCCCCCCCCAAAAAAAAAAAAAGAGAAACAATGTTAAGAACTATTATAGGAAATTGAAGCTGAATCAACATTCGTTAAGAACTGTGGTTTCTATTACTTTTAAAAAATAATTTGAGGAAAAACTATGGAACATAAAAAAGACATTTTTATAAATATTTGATCATCTTATAAATACAACAGAGAATTGTATTTCATAGCATGGATTTTTTGGGGATGATTTATAAAGCCTATAGAAAAACAATAGCACTATTAAATTTGACAGTTTTTCTAGAGTAATTTCTTAGGAACTGTCATAAACCTCAATAAATCCTCTTGGCTTCTATGAAAGCTTGTACAATTTTTCATTAAAGCTTTGTATGTGTTAAAGAGTTTTCAGTATCATTGAAATACTATGTGTTTTAAAAAAATTGACTCATGGATTAGACTCAGCAGCAGAACTCACACAAAATACATACAGGACTCAGACATAAGGGAAAGTTAAATTTGATCCAGATCAATGGAAATTTGACCCAGACCTGATTTTCTACATACATTTTGTCTTCGTGTCTCCCTACAAGTGCCACTTGCAGACAGATGACAGAAATGTAGTGCACTTGTCACACAGGTAATTTGTTCACTCACAAATGTGAAGAATTGCATTCAAGACACTGCATCCTTCACAGAAACAGAAAAGAAACATAGTTTTCCATACTCCCCCTTACTTATACCTTGCTCACACAATTTCATGTTGTTTTCTATAAAGGTTATGATGACCTTTTAGTTCGCATTAAAAAAACAAAACAAAACAAAACAAAACAAAACAAAACAAAACAAAACAAAACAAAACAAAACAAAACAACAGAAGACTTCCTTCCCTTTAGTTGAACTGAAAGTTTCTGATTAATTTCAAATTCACTTGAAAAAGGGGCTATAAATGAGATTAATGATCACTTTCAGTCTTTTAAAGAAAATGACCTTCTGTATAAGATAGAAAATTGTTTGTTTGATATATCGGACCGAGAAAAAAAATGTAATTGTAGGTTTTTTATCCTTTAGCAGAGCCACTCTCAATCCTGCTCTCAAGGGAGCAGGGAAGACAACAACAGTGAATTTTAACATCTCAGCTGCTTTTTGCATCCCAATAACAGACGCATCTTTTAGAAAATAACCACTAACTGCATATTGCTGATTAATATTCTTTGAAGGTTTTTTCCTTCTTTCTTTTAGTCAGTTTGCTTGCATAGCACGGCCCCTCATTCATATTTTGTCTAGAGAAAGCCAATAGCATATAGAGTAAAAATACCATCTAAAGAAAATTTAAAAATAATAGGATTTATCTCACCTAACTTCAGGTCTCCAGAAATCTCTCTTCTAGTTATTCAAATTTCTTCTGCAGTTAATGGAGAAACATAATAACCCTTCAGGGAATGAATTCTTCCACCTACATGTGTTACAAGGATGAACTTGATGGAGATGCCTGTCTCTCTCTCCACTACCAGTGGAAGCAGCTTCCATCCATAACTTATAGACACATGACTTTTAGATGGCTAAAATTAGATGAGAAGAATCCTATCATAGGCAACAGTAAACATGTGTTTGAAATCTTTTTCTTCTTCAGATCTGTGGTGCCTGAATTTTGACTGCACATGGTGCCTCTCTCTACTCAGAACCTGAAATCTGGAACGACTTCTTAAAGGTAGGCACATACAAGAAAGATCAGCCATGATCGACTTCTGCTATATCTTGTAACAGTCAAAAGGTGAAAAAAACCCACAAACATTTCCTCGGTGTTTCAAAGGTGGTGGTATAATTAAACATCTAAGTCAACCACTAGGTGTTTTGCTTTGCAAACTTAAGAGGTGATAGTGTAATGTACTGAACAACTCTTTATATTAACATTCAAAAGGATGAGCTAGCCCATGATGATTTTGATTTTCAGTTTCTCCATCTGACTAATACAGACAATGTGTTTAACTAGTCTGAAGTCTCTTTCAGACCTTTGAAATCTCATAATACAACAAAATGTCTTTCCCAGACAAATTAAAATATTACCTTGTCCCACCAGTAAATGACCAAAAGGAAAAGAAAATCAAAAGCACTGGATGCATATTATAAAAACCTGAAAGATTCCAATTTTCTAAATGTTTCATCAGGAAAAGAGAAATCTAAGGGAAAGAAGTTTGGTACCTTCCCTGAGGATTTTGCCAATATTATGTCTCATTTGGGAGCCTTTCTAAGACTTCAATAACCTTTTATTAGAAAAGAAACATCTATCAAGAGACTTGAAAAACAGTGTGTGAAAGGGAAAAGACAGAGTATATTGTGTAGCTCAGAGGTGCCAGAAGTAGTCTTCAACCAGATACCACTTGGTATATTGCTTATGTCCTAAACAGAACATCTCATGCAATGAAGGAAAGAAGAAGAATGAAGCCAAATTGTTGTATCATTGTCACTTAATACACATTGTATACACTCTGAGAAATATTCTCATGTGTGGATTAGGAAATCCATTCAGCCCAAAGTATTTACTGTTGGAAGACATTCACATATTTGACAAAGCAATTTATATACTACAGATGCAACAAAAAGAAGGAGAGAATGAAACTACAGAGAAGGTCACTATACTGGGTGTAGCTGTCAAGGTTTTGGCAGTGAGGGGCTTCATGGGTAGCCTCTGTAAGGAGAGAACATGGGCTACCCCGTGCTGGACACCAATGGTTCTAGCTGGCTCCAGTGAACCCATCACAGGACACAGCTGAGGCCCTCAGCCAAGATGGTAGTGCCTCTGGGAAAATATACTTAAGAAAAGGCAAAATGATGCCCAGGAGGGAGGAGTGAGGGGAAAATTTAAAAAAAAAAAAAAAAAAAAGTGTGAGAAACAGCCCTGCAGAAACCAAGGTGAGGGAGGAGGTGCTCCTGCAGCCTGCATCCTGTGAGGAGGACCACATCAGCACAGATGTCCACACTGCAGCCCATGGAAGTTCCCACACCAGAGCAGGTGGATACTTCCTAAATGAACTGCAGCCCATGGAGAGGACTCATGCTGAAGCAGGGGAAAATTGTTAGGAGGAAGGAGTGGCAGAGCTGCAGTGTTGTGGACTGACCACAACACCCCATTCCCCATCATCCCTGTGCTGCTCAGGCTAAGGGTAGATAAAGGAGTCAGGAGTGAAGGGCTGAAGTTGAGCCTGGGGAAAAGGGATGGGTCAGGAGAAGGTGTTTTAATTTTTGTCTTTGTTTCTCACCATCCCACTCTATTTCATTTGACAATAAATTAATTTTCGCCAAGTCAACTGTTTTGCCTATGACAGTAATTGGTAAGTGATCTCTCTGTCTGTATCTTGACACTTTATTTTCTCTCTTTGTCCTGTTGAGGAGAGGGAGTGAGAAAGCGGCTGGGTGGGGGTCTGGTAGCCAGCCAAGGTCAACCCACCACAGTTATTCAAAGAATTCATTGATCATAGCTTTTCTTTAGAAAAACTCTAAATATTCTTATCCTACAGAGACCTGCTTTTAGATAAACCTTTCACATTTAGTTGAAGAATAATAAATGAATCTCTCTTAAACACCTTTAAGGGTTGATAGCATAATAATAAACCAATTTTCTCCTCATTTATCTTTTTATTGATAATCTCATTGCCTGACTATTTCTAAATTCTATCTAGTCTTTATGTTCTTTATATATATCATTCCTGGGATTTCTGGGGGGTTTTTTTGTTTCTTTTTTTGTTTGCTTGTTTGTTTGTTATTTGGGTCTTTTTTTTTCCCTGTCACCTGAATTATTATCTTCTTCAAATAGAGACTTTTATAACCATATATGCAAAGCTATCTTCCTGACATTGTATTCTTTCCTCATCAAACCAGTTTTCTGCAATATCTAATTACTAGATTTGCTTTGGGTTGTTTTGTTTTTTACCATGGCATTGCAATCTGTTCCGTTGACAATAACTTTTACTCCCTGACTTCAAAACCAGAATAATGACAATAATAACTATTATAATTTAAAAAATAATTTTAGAGATCTTGTCAAGAATACGGCAACAGACCAAAAAGGTAAATATTTAATGAAACTGGTAAGAAAATAAATTGTCTATTGTGAACTCTAAATGAAAGACTGAGAACAGTCTAATAAAGAAACATATTAAATGAAAGGTTGGAGGTGTTTGTTGCACTGCTGTAAATACCATAGTAGCATGGAATGGGGTTCCTCATGAGCTTCACCCAAGAAAAGTCACAACCTTAAGGAGGTCTTGTTTTTGAAGAATGAATTTCATGTAGAATTCCAAAGGACAAGAGTAGGTGAGTGACATGGACAAGACTCAGCTTCTTCAGTGTTACTTCCAGAACACTATTCTAAGTTGCCCTAGGCTATCTGAAACATCCACACATGGCTAGTGCAGCAGAGAGGAACTAAAAAGACAGGGCATGAGACAGGATGGGAAACAGAACCTAAAGGAGACCCAAGCCCTGTGGACCAGCAGCTGGGGGACTCACAGTACATCTTCACTCTAAATTCATCACATTAAATGTAACTTCTGGTGATAAAATAAGAGACAATTAGCAGCAAATTGTAGCTGGTTTTCACTATGAGAGAAGGATGGTCTGTCTTAAGTCAGTATCAGCTTTGAGCTTTGAAGTGCTAGCCACAAAGCAGAGCAAGGCCATGGACAGGCAAGTTAATGTCTCAAACAGGATTTGTACAGTCTTGATAAAACTGAAACTATTGGCTACAGGAACAGGCCTGGAAACAAATATGTGTGAAGTTAAATCCAGCCGAGAAGTTGTAAGGTCACTTGGAGAGTCAATAGTATATGGCAGTGACCTCAACATTCTGCAGAAAAAATGCAAATTTGGCCACAATTTTTACAGTTCCAACCATTAAAAGTCTTATTAAAATTCCATCTATATATCAGTTATCAGTGAACAACTAAACAGAGTTTCCTGATGCTGGATATTTTCTAGTTTGTTTTTTTGTCTTTTGACTGCAATTACATACCTCTCAGAGAACAAGTACTTCAGAAAAAAACAGTCCATCAATATATGGATCCCTGGTGGTAGAAAGCATATTATTAAAGGTGTGAGCAGATGTCAAACTAAAGTGGACTGGATAATCATGCTAATTGCTCATGTACCTCATTTCTACAAAAATATTTCTAACATGAATATCACTCATGATTCTGTGCACATTTCTGGCAGAAATACAAATGGTCATGAATTTACATATGAAACTTATGAACCTATGCCAGATTCCCCTCCACCACCCAAAGGCTTTTTTTTTTTTTTAATACTGAAAAAGCAAAAGGGTGATAAATTGGCAATGACATTCTCTGCCTTACTGTTGTCCTCCTCCCTCCTCTTCATTTCCAACAACCCTGCAATTCTCTTAATGTATAGTTTTGCAGATGTAAACTGTTACTGAATGAATATGTATTTTCTCAAACAAACATATACTGATTTTTATATAGGGTTCTACTAACAAAAAATGCAACCATGAAATGCTAGGAATAACTAGTGTTAATAAATAAGAACAGAAGGACAATTTACATATTTTAAGTTCCTTCCACAATTTCACTATGTACACCTTTAGCTATCCATGTATTCCCTTAAATACTGATCACATTACTTTTACGGAGATAATCTTTATAAATGATCTTGTTATTTTACTGTGAAGACTGATTTCTTAAATGAAATTTACTGTGGGATTTCCGTGGGGTTTTGTTGTTACTGTCTTTAAGACAGAGTGTTGACCTGGTAGAAATGAAGTAACTGGGATATGAACAAAAGAATAATAAATGAATCCTGGAATTGTGCAGCACTGATGTGGAGAGAGGAAAAATTTAAATAAAAAGTCTTAACTCAACTTCTTAGTTTCTGCTAGAGCTGCCTGATATGTTATAAAGTTTTGTGACTTACATGGAATCTCATTTTGATCAACATTATTCAGCCTATGTTCAGTATTCCATGGCAGAAGGCCATGAGGCAAGATGTACTCAGTTTTGGTTTGCTCGAATAAAGGTCCATGTTTTATTGGAAGTTAGNTAATAATAGAGTAGTATTTCTGCTCTGGTCCCATTCACAGCCAGAAATTCTGCAATAATAGCCTTTCTATCAGTATTTTATCATTTCTGGATCTTGGTTGCAGATATAATCCTTAACAGGAAATTAAAAGCAAAGGCAAAGAATTAAGAATCTCCCAACTGCCTACTGATTCATAATTAACTTAAGTCGTGGTTCAGCCTTCATTTACCCTGTTGCATTATATTATATCCAGTATTTAAAAGAAACTTTGGCACATACTTTCAATTTTTAAATCTACTCACAAGATGGTCACTTAGGAAAGGACTAATCTCTTTTATCTTGACTTGCCTCAGAGGCAGCCATCTAGGTTCTGTCTTCAGTCAATGGAAAAAGCTAGAAACTACTAAGAAGATATTGATCTTATTCTGTGCTCTGAATCACTTTCTAATCTAATTCATGACTGATCTTAATTAGATGAGCTGAATCTTGGATCATTACTTTCTGCAATATACAGTTAACATATTTAGCAATATGTAAGTCTGCAAACTCAGACTTTGAAAACTAATTGCTTAAATCCCTACTTAGGCACCCGATTTTTAAAAGCTTTGCTTGGATGTTCAAGTTTCTGGAATCCATCCTAAGATTTTCTAGGGATCTGAATAAAATTGTAAACTAGAACATGAACAGATAACAAGATCTGAAAATCTCTCCTCTAAAATTCTGGCCTGAAGTTCTTTTTATGTTGTTGGAATAAACGCAACAGCTAAAAGGTGTTGTGCGCTAATTGGGATGCACATAGCCCATAAAAAGAAAACAGATTACTTTAAAAAAAAAGCAAAAAAAAGCTTAGAAAGGACAGTCTTTGAGAATTCTGAATGTTTGCGTCACTACCAAACTCTAGGGAAACAATTCTCAAAAATAACAACAGAAGAGTAACAGATGGGGCAAGCTGGCCTGAAAAAAAACCCCACCTCTATCACAGACACTCTTAAAATTACACCCATCCTGAAGATGAATTTATGCCAAAGTCTTAGCTGCTGCCAAGCAATGTACATATTCTGAAGTGAGCTAGGTACTCATGGAACACTGTCATGTCTACTATGACTCTTCTACCTCACATGAGCATTTCACAGTTGCATCACACTAATGTTTCTGAAGATCTCAAGTGTTTGCGTAATAAAGTCTAAACTTAGCCACTGGACATAAAATGGGAAATTGCCAAAGGAAGAGAAAGATGGAAGCATCTCACCTAATTTTTACTGTGTAAAAAGGTAGGTATTAGTCTAAGCCAGGTATAGCTGTATCTAACAAGGAGGGATGGGCTCTTTCAAAAGTCATGGGTAGGCATTTGACATAAATGGGATAAATCTCTTTCTACTGACCACTAAGTCACTAGATGCTCTTGTTCACACTGGAATTTTTTCTTTCTCTGTATTTAAAAGAAGAGTAACTTTCTTAAGATATTTGTTTCCAAATATCAAAACAAAATTACTACACAGAAATACACAAGGATATCTTTGGCAGTGGGGGTACTAGATGTTGTGAAAAAAAATTGTTAAAAACTTACTTACAAAGAAAGCATATTTACAGTGTATACATTCTGTGGGAGTCCTGACTTCTGTGAAAGGAAGGCCCTTGATCCATTTAAGGGTCTGGATGATTTGGTATAAACTGAAGGTAGGTCTAGGTTTTGTTGTTGGTATAGTCCTGATCCCTGATTGTTCAGAATGGGGGACCTGTATACTGGCTTGGGTTTTGTTCCACTAGGAACCATAAGACATGGAGCAATGCCCTGTACCCGAGTCTAGTCCCAACACAGATTCAAGGTAGAGACATAATACCTGTCTGTCCTGGGATAGATGTGGATTCTGGAGCACCATCAGGATCTCCTCCACTTCTTGGAGATCTACATCAAGATTTTGAGCCTTCAGTAGCAAGCAGAAAAATTTTATGACCTTTGCTATTTAAATTTCCTAGGAGACATTGCAGTTAAAAGTGTTGGGCATTAACTGCATATGCACATCTTCACTAAACAGGAATCAAATTACTTGTAAAAGAAAGATCTTAGTAATACTCTCCTGTTGGAACTCTGAATACGAAGGCGCTCTAATTCTTTGGCTAATAGTTTCCATAACGAGGACTAGTGACTTATCATTTCAGGGTTAAAATCGCTTCGAAAAGGACACTATACACACAAAATGAAAATGTCCTGATTGAATTCAAATATAATGCAAGAGAGAGCCCTACTGGCAGAGCTTAATAAATACAATGACAATTTTAGTAGTCTAAGTAAATAAATTACCTACCTTATAAAAAACAGGAGTGCAACATGCATCCTGGAATATTTGCCTCTTTGTATCCTACTTCACTTTAGATGGTTTATTAAGAAAT
>WAAD01000438.1:2655-19000 GCA_013389945.1 Fregata magnificens | reverse complement strand
ACTTTAGATGGTTTATTAAGAAATCCAAAAATCTATTGATTTTGAGCACTATGGATGCTTCATTATCCCATTGCCCACATTAGTAGTGCTATGATGTAATATCCTCCTCAATGGAATAAATGGACTGTGAAATATTTTACCAGAAGAACAAAAGTGAGCCTGCCCCTGGCACTTAGGTGCTCTAAAAATGTGAGGGTAAATGTTAACTTTGAAGTTGCTAATCACTCTGTATCGAAGTTCCAGGAAGTTTTAGAAAAGAGAAGCAGAAATAATGCACCCAGATAAAAAGATAGAAGGCTGAAAAGGGAATCCTTTGCTGCTTATGTGGGCAGGAAGGAATATAAAAAATATCTATTCAGTTTGACTAAAGCATCTAAACTGTAGCTTTCTGCAGTACATTTCTGTCATGTGTGGGTGGTCTTGGGGGTGGCAGGTGTTCCAGCAGATTTTACGTGTGCATAAATTGATTCCTCTGTATAATAACAAGAAAAATACCAGGAGCAGTTGGGTTTGAATAGAGCTGTAGTAAACAGGCCAGCATCAAATCTAAATGAAGGTGAGTGCAAGCAGGGTACAGTGCATACAAGAAAGAATTAATTACTGGAAGAAAAGAAGAAAAAAAAAAAGAAGCTTGTCTCATTTTACATTATGGTTTACAAGATATATTAATCTCACTCATCAGTTTATGAAACAATCACTACAAGTGAAAAATTTGAGACTGGAATAGAAGTGAGAAGATTTCTTCATACCTATGCATTGCCCATTATTTTAATCTTCCTTCAAAGCATCTGTGATAGCCCAGTAAAGAGCAGGTGCAGCACTAAATCCTTTAAGTTGTATGGAATATTAATTTCCTAAACGAATTCATTCAATAGTTAAAACTAGGTATCTAGTACAATATGAAACACTGTAAGAAATCCATAGTACCTGCACGAGGTTGGCAGACTTGACACAGAACCTACATGAGAAGCACAGCCATCTGGAGCACCAGGTGGAGGGCATATAAAATACCTTACAGCCTCCCAAATCACACTAAAAATCTTTATTTAAGGTTTAAGATACTTGTGTGCAAAGGTGTCTAAGCTTTTATTACAATTCAGTGGAGAGCTAAGGGAAGAATCAGTTACCTAAATGTAAACAACTCCATGAAAAGATGCCTCAGGGTATCCTGTCTGGCTTCTGGCTGCTGGTCTGTAGGGTGCAGATCTCCCTGGATCATACCTGCTGGCCCTCTGCAGATGTCTGACACCCCAAGACATCACAAATAACACTGGAAACCTATATTTAGGCAAGTGGATCAAGCTTCTTCTCAGTATTGACAGTGGAGACTAGAGATCAATCCAGCTCATCTGCCAAGAGGCATTTTTTCTGGACAGAAGAGCCCTCAGAATCCACAACTGTATTAGCTGGATTGTCCCTGATGATAATAGCAGTTTAGATGAATTAATGGCTGGTCTAGTAACCTTTTGCTCTTTGTTCATTAGGAAAATAAGTTAAAAGTTCCTACTGAATGCAGTTTTATTCTGGGAAAATATAAGGCAAGTAAGATAAAAGGTCATCCTTGGAAATGTTTATTTTGGGAGAAGATGAAAAATAAGCAAGACAGAATAAAAATATGTATTAAATTTAATTCACTTATGGCTTAAAGATGCAGAGCTCAGATTGTCTTTAATGGAATGAGTTGGATCATGCCAAGATTATACATACACATTTTGACTTATATGACTTTGTGATGGAGAGTAGGAAAAACTAGGAATCTAGAGCAGGAATAAAGACGAATACATACCTGAGGGCAAACCAGGAAAGGTAGTCTATACAGCCAGTCTAGACAGTTTGTATCACGAACCTGGCTAACAGGTTTTGTGATGGTACACCAAGAATTTGAAAAGGAGTTTAGCTGTGGTCCTAAGCAATATGTACGGGAACTAAAATAAACATTAGCATTTACAAATACACTTACAAGAGGTGCATTCAGTGCCATCTTCTGTATTTTAGCCAGCTGTCAATGGATCCAATACAATTACTTAATGCACAGAGGCTGTACAGGTACACCGCCTGCCTGTGGCAACTGCTTTCTAAACGAGGTATCTACCCCACTGTTGTCACGGGTAGGCTGTGTATCTGTACATTTACAGGAGAAATCCTGGCATTTTATATCTTTTTTCGTACTTTCTCATTTCTGTATTCTTTGAAATAATAGGGCCCAAAGAGCGAAGAGCAACTGAGGTCTGGTGTATATTATGTATAAAATGTCATAATGATGTTCTTACTAGCAATTCCCAACTTCCGGTTTCTTTTTTGATTTCTGGTAAGCAATGAGCTAATATTTTTACAAAACTACCCATTAAAAATTCAAGATCTTCCTCTCCAGTTACAGTGGTCAGCTCAGAGCCCATTAGTTACTTTATAAGATATATAAATAAAGTAGTGGGAAATGAAAAAGCTAGGCCAGATCAAGTCACTCATACAAAGCTTATTACTACATATGAATGAACAGCTGAGGAAGACCTGACTCAAAGTTTCTCAGCTGTGTAAGCAAAAGTTAATTCTACTGCACCAAAAGGAACAGAAGATGGGTTGTTTCTGAAGACCATTGAGATAAAAAGGGGAAAAGGGAAAGGGAAAGGGAAAGGGAAAGGGAAAGGGAAAAGGGAAAGGGGAAAGGGAAAGGGGAAAGGGAAAAGGGAAAGGGAAGAGGGAAACAGAAAAGGAAAGCAATAGGGAAAGGGAAAGGGAAAGGGAAAGGCAAAGGCAAAGGCAAAGGAAAGGTAAAGGTAAAGGTAAAGGTAAAGGTAAAGGTAAAGGTAAAGGTAAAGGTAAAGGTAAAAGGAAAAGGAAAGGAAAAGGAGAGGAGAGGAGAGGAAAGAGGAAAGGAAAGGAAAGGAAAGGAAAGGAAAGGAAAGGAAAGGAAAGGAAAGGAAAGGAAAGGAAAGGAAAGGAAAGGAAAGGAAAGGAAAGGAAAGGAAAGGCAAAAAAGAAAAAAGAAAAGAGGAGAAAAGAGAAGAAAAAAGAAAAGAGAAGAAAAAGATGAAGAAAAGAGAAGGAAAGAAAAGAAAAGAAAAGAAAAAAGAAAAGAAAGGAAAAGAAGAGAAAAGAAAAGAAAAGAAAAGAAAAGAAAAGAAAAGAAAAGAAAAGAAAAGAAAAGAAAAGAAAAGAAAAGAAAAGAAAAGAAAAAAGAAAAGAAAAGAAAAGGAAAGAAAAAAGAAAAGAAAAAAAAAAGAAAAAAGAGAAAAGAAAAAAGAAAAGAAAACAGTAGCAACCATTGTTCAATCCTACACTTTCATGAGCAGCAACTGCACTTTTTTTTGCTTTCATACAGGCAAAGTACACAACTGATCTGTGTTCACTTTGTTATCCTGGCAGTCTGCTGCCCTAACTGCGTAACATTTCCCATACCTGAAGCCAACACTGGTTGAATACAACACAGGAAAAGGTGCATAGATAAGAGAAATGAGGCCAGCTAAGGTTATCTGGTATTCATGGCACCCAAATTAAGAAGGATTTTGGAAGGTGACTAATTAAAAATCAGTCTTTTGATGAGTGAGTACAAATTTTTCTCCCTAAATTATTGCACAATGTACTGCTCAGTTTATGATTTTTTTTTTCCTAACAAACATTTGTTCAAATTAAGCCTAAGGTCCAAGAAACTTGAGGTTTTGCTTCATCTATGTCAAAGATTCTTCAGATCAAGTTCTCTCTTATGGGCCATCATTACACTATTCAAATTACATTCTGAGAAACAACTTTGCAATCCTATTATCTCTGGCAGGATACACAGTGCAAAACGAGGGCAGAAACTGTAGATAATGGGGTAGTACAAGTATGCCTTTTTCATTAGAATTTAGTTAAGAATTCTGCTGATCGTGAACAATTCAATTCCCTCTACCCCTGCTCCCAGAATATATTTCTTCTGCAGCCCTGCAGTCATAACACCTTTTTTTTTTNTAAGTCTAATATGCATTATCTAAAATTGTGTTTTGTTGGCTCTTTAATCTATGTGTCATAAATTTTATATAGTTCAAGGCTACAAAGTGACCACCAAACATCTAAAAACATCCAGATGCAGAAATAAACATTATATTTTTAAAAGATTTCCTAGTTAATTTATTCTATTCTTAAATCTCAATTAAAAGAAATTAAAAATTAGTTTTCACTTTTCTTAAGCAACTTCTCTGAAAATAAATTACCTTTGCATTTACAAATTTGCATTTTAATTCAAAATTGAATCTACCTAACTTAAGGTTCTAGTCTGTGAATCTTTTCTGTCTACTGGAGACTACTGAAAAACCTTGCATCACCAATCTCTTTTACACCAGTACCCAATCACTTCTAGGTCTTCTGTTCAGTAAACTAAATTGATTGCTTCTTAACCTTCTTATCATAAAACTTATATTCCATTTTCTGCATCATTTTTTTTTTGCCTGTTCTGAGTAAGTCCTGTTATCTTGCCACTATTCCAGCAGCCTTCTGATAACAGTTGTCTACACACACTAGATCTCCTTCTACTTCTTTTAATTATCTGAGAGACACCTTACTCTCACTGCACAACTCTGTTCCTGGCCACTGACTCTAACTACAGTTGGAAAAGAAAATAAAAATTTCAAAGCTTTTTTTTTGTACAGATTTTCATTCTTTTAATCTCATTCACATTCCAAATGAACATTATGAATGTAGTTATAATTCAATTCAATTCAATTATACATCTTCATTTATGTACAAGTGCCTGATTCTCAAAGGTTCTGATGTCATATTGTCTTCAGTGTCCAGCCCTCTGAAGAACAGGACAGCCATTTATTAACTGAGCAAATCCTTGGCACTTGTATACCCTCAAGCTCACCGTCTAGTAGGACATTCCTATTCGTCACTCTCCAGCTACAAATTTCTAAATGAGGGACCTAGGAGCACTTCTCATTTTCCTGCTTTTTCTGTGCACACTGACTGTAACCCTATCGTATGTTGAAATGAGATACTATTCCATGCACGTAAATATTATGAAGCACATATAATATTTTGCCCTCATTTTCTTCAGAAAGGAACTCTGCCAAATAACCAAGAAAGAAGCTGTGATGTGCTCCCTCAACATTAATGTCGAGGGAGCAGCACTGCAGATTTTTGACACAGCTTAGTTACTTGCCACACCTAAAGCCAATCTGTTTTTCCTTCTTAACTTTATAAATTCTTAGGAACCTCAGTGAGGACATCTGAGTTGGCAGAAATGCCTTAAAGGTATTATTTTTTGTCACTTGGATCTCTGCATGGAAAAAGGACGATATGCAAAGTACAAGAATACATTACCCTCTTGAACAGTGTCAGTAGAAAGTAGAATTAATTCTCTGGTTTCAGGCATCTAGAAACAAAGGTTTCTCACCAAAGCTTAACCTGCAAAAAGCAACACTTCTTTTCTTCTGCACCCATGAACCATTACGTTTCTATGTACTTGAGTGATTTTCATCATTAGTCCATATCCCAAGTATAAAGACTTTTACCTTAGTGACCATGCGTATAAAGCCAAAGAGATTTGAATGTAACTGCTTTAACCTGTATTATGAACACATCTATTCCTTAATATTTCTAAGTACACATGAAGTCCATCCTTTAAGTGCTTCTTGGTAACTAAAGGATAATGAGTATGCTGTCATGTTATGCAGTCAGTGAGGTATGAAAAGAAACTACAGTGTTTAAAAGACAATGTTGGGGGAAAATTTATTTTTCTTAAATGTATTTGGAACATTTCATATTAACTCTGTTTCATATTCTTTTAAAATGTCATACTCAGATGTTACCGCTGTTGTCCCAAACATCTTCTTTATAAATTATGTAGCTAAGTATTTTTCTTAATGTGAAAAGTTCTCTTTAATTTAGAAAGACCTGTAAAAAGGAATTGTGTCAGTGCAAAATTATTATTCAAACATACTTAAACTTCTTGAGTTTTGAAACCAGTATTTTTAAGGTCTGGCAGAAAACATTTCCTTTTTTGACTTATTTTTTCTGAAACTTCATATGTATAGAAAGAATGATAATTTTAATTATCTTATATTCATTTTTAACCGTTAAAAAAAGCACAAGGTTTACAGTGACTTCTGGCTTTAGCATATATCAACATTCAGATTTTTAGATATATTTTGAAAAAGCATTGTTTCTTTTTATTTCCTGCATTTTCTTTCAGGGTTCCTTGTTTATTTTTTGTAATTTGAAACTTCTTCCTAGGTATTCTAATATGTTTTAATAGCTAGTTGCAATATGCGCATATCTATGCATTATACCTTTTTCAAAGAGTCCTAGTTATACTGTTTTTCACTATTTGACTCATCTTTTGTTATGTATTTGCTTGTTAAAACATTATCAATGAGAATTTGGCAGTGAGGATCAATCCTTTTTAAATGAACTTTGCTATTTTTAGCTGTATCTTTATTTTCTTTTGTGTGTTTCTGATGCACTGATTTTCCATGACCATACCATAGACTTGATGGATGAGGAATGTTATATGAGATTAGAGCTATGGTAAGGGATACATGAGAAGCATCCATCCCTGCAACCACTTCAGCATGGAGAACCTAATTCTTACTAGAGCTGTTCATGCTGCCACTGAGCAGGCAGGAGAATAATGAAAGCCATCAAACCCCAATGTATTGATTTTCCTCAGCCCAGTGTATTACTAAGACTTACTGGCAGCAACTTCCGTTTGCTTTTGCCTTTTTGCCTGCTCACAGTCTCTTCCAACTGCTTCAAGCATTTCCAGCCACCACCAGCTGAGCCCACCTTCTGTGCAGGAATAGCATGACCGCACACAAAATGAAGACCATGGCCAGTGACCAACAGGGCTGGCTGACTGAGGGAGTCCTTTCAGCTCACTCACCAGCTGATCCTTAAAGGTGGTAGGAAAAGGAATTTGTGTAGGCAGGGCAAGAAGCTATTGCAGTTTAGCATATCACTTCAAAGTACAAATGAAGTACACCATATTAGCCGAGATGGGGCTTACAAACTATACAGGATAGTGTAGATCAGCTCTGGGTCTGCTACAAATAAGCAAATCTATGCTTAAGCAAGGTTTAATCAGATCTCACACAAACCCTCAGGGAAGTCCAGGTTTTAGAGCTATTTCTCAAGTCCTGGTGCTATTCTTTGGTGATGTTAGGACAAGAAATTATTTTCTGTTTGTTTGTTTTGTTGATTCTTTTTCTCCACTCTCCTAAACCATCAGTCACTTCTTATAAGCTCCTTGGTGTTATACAAAACTGATTTCTTCTACCCATCTGGAGCATATCCAACACAGTTGACCATCACATCGCACTCCCTCCAGTGTTCTGGGGCTTACAGAAGTCTAGTTTATATTATCATTAAATTAGGTTCAATGCGAGTAAAGGCACTCTTTGCTGCGTGCTCAGCTTTTCCACAGTTCCTTGCCTGCCATATTTTTTGGCCAGGTCATTCCTGATGCCTCTGAATAATAACATCTCCCACTGACTCTGCAGTGCATCTGTGATTTACCATGTGCCCTTAAAACTTCTTGGAATCTCCACCTGCAGCAGCACTACCTTCAGACTAGATATAAGGAAGAAATTTTTTACAATGAGGGTGGTGAAACAGGAACAGGTTGCCCAAAGAGATGGTAGATGGCCCATCCCTAGAAGCATTCAAGGTCAGGTTGGATGGGGCTCTGAGCAACCTGATCTAGTTGAAAATGTCCCTGCTCATTGCATGGGGGGTTGGACTAGATGACTTTTAAAGGTCCCTTCCAACCCAAACCATTCTATGATTCTGTGATTCTGTGATACCTTGTGCTAGAGGAGAAACATCTGTGGCTCAGGTACTGTAGCTGATCATCATGGCAGAATACTTTCCTTCCATTCAGATAGCTTACTGGAGGATCTCAAATGAAAAACGAATTCCCTTCTGTCTACGCAGCGTCGCTGGTTAATAAATATGGCAGGGTCTTTTAGTTTAAATGGATGTTTTCCAGAAAGACCCAATGGTTTGCCCTACCAACTAAATGAGTTGCTCAAGGCTGACCTCCAAGAATCATCACATGTAATTTGGTGGGGAAGAGGGGAAAGTGTAAAGTTATGCCCATATATTGTGCAGTAAGAAGTTTTGTATGGGAAAGGAAGTAAGTTTGGGGGGTTGTGTTATCTTCTAGTATAACTAAGTATAATATCTGTTTCAGCTCACCCCAGTCTTTGAAGAATTTCTTCCTTTTCATATTCAGCTGAAATCTGCAGAAGCAAAAGGCCTAACAGTCTGATGAGCTGCTCCTAGTTCATTAATAATTTTGATAAAAGTTTCTCATTATTTTTCAGTCCCCATCAACTCACTATTATCAGGGCATGAATTTTTTATTAAATCAAGGAAATCACTAAAAGGACATAAAGCTGAATAAAGAAACTGAAAATGCGTATCTACCTTGAATGCCCCCATCTCCCAGTCAGTCAGGTATCCACTGAACACTTCTGGGACTACCTTCAACGTAATTTCACTGTTAGTGCACATGAAAATGTTATCTTCTAATGATTGCATGTCCCTTACTCTTGTTTTCTTACATTCAGCAGTAATTTTTCTGTTTCAAGATTTTGTATCTGAATTACATGTAAAAATGCATGAAAACTAGCTTCTTAAGTTTGTTATTTGGTTGTCACTGTTCAGGTTTGAAGTTTCTTTTCATCATACACGCCTGTGTATTTTAGTGGAGCAGTCAAGTGTGCTGACACCAATGCATAATTTATAATGCTCAAGGTACCTCTCCTGCACATTTCTGAAGCTTCCTTTTTGCATTANGGGATAAAAGCTGGGAGGAAGGAGGCAGCGGGGGGCATTCCTGGTTTGGGACGTTGGTCTGTGCCCTCGGGAGCAGCCGCGGCACGTGCTGGGCCCTGCTTCCCGGGCGGGGGCCGGGCGTCGCTGTGGTGAGAGGTGGGGAGTGGGGTCCGTGTTGTCCTTTCCCTTTTGTTTCCGCACGTGGTCTTTGTGTTATTAAACTGCCTTTGTCCTGACCCAGGAGGTTTCTTTCCACCTCATTTTCTGCCCCTGCCCTGCTGAGGAGGGGAGTGATAGGGCGGCTGGGTGGCACCCGGTGTCCAGCCGGGGTCAAACCACCACAATTACTGTACAGCCCTTTCCTCTGTTTATGTACTACCTCTTTACTGGTCACGAGCGGTGTTCCCCAGGGCTCAGTTCTGGGGCCGGTTTCATTTAATGTCTTCATCAATGATCTGGATGAGGGGATTGAGTGCACCCTCAGCAAGTTTGCAGATGACACCAAGCTGAGCGGGAGTGTCGATCTGCTCCAGGGTAGGAATGCTCTGCAGAGGGATCTGGATGGGCTGGATCACTGGGCCGAGGCCAATTGTATGAGGTTTAACAAGGCCAAGTGCCAGGTCCTGCACTTTGGTCACAACAACCCCATGCAACGCTACAGGCTTGGGGAAGAGTGGCTGGAAGGCTGCCCGGCAGAAAAGGACCTGGGGGTGCTGGTCAACAGCTGGCTGAACATGAGCCGGCAGTGTGCCCAGGTGGCCAAGAAAGCCAACAGCATCCTGCCGTGTATCAGGAATAGTGTGGCCAGCAGGAGTGGGGAACTGATCGTGCCCCTGTACTCGGCACCGGTGAGACAGCACCTGGAATACTGTGTTCAGTTTTGGGCCCCTCACTACAAGAAGGACATTGAGGTGCTGGAGCGTGTCCAGAGAAGGGCAACGAGGCTGGTGAAGGGTCTGGAGAACAAGTCGTCTGAGGAGCGGCTGAGAGAACTGGGGCTCTTTAGCTTGGAGAAGAGGAGGCTGAGGGGAGACCTTCTTGCTCTCTACAACTACCTGAAAGGAGGTTGTAGTGAAGCGGGCCTTGGACTCTTCTCCCAAGTAACTAGTGATAGGATGAGAGGAAGTGGCCTCAAGTTGCGTCAGGGGAGGTTTAGATTGGATATCAGGAAAAATTTCTTTATGGAAAGAGTGGTTAGGCATTGGAACAGGCTGCCCAGAGAGGTGGTGGAGTAGCCATCCCTGGAGGCGTTCAAAAAAGGTGTAGATGTGGCACTCCAGGGCCTAGTTTAGGAATCATGGTGGTGTTGATTGACGGTTGGACTTGATGATCTTAGAGCTCTTTTCCAACCTTAATGTTTCTATGATTCTATACTTCATGAAATGCAAAGTGCCTAGTAGAAATTTCAGCCCAGTAAGTCTGACTTTTTGCCATCACTAGTAGAGCCCCAGGCATTGTGTCCCTGGCAGAGGAAGGACAGGTCGCTCTCAGGGGGCCAAGGATGCCTTGGCTGGTTGGAGCCAGCTGGAGCCAGTTGGAGCTGGTCAATGCCTCCCCTTGCCATGCTCATGTGTCTGCCAGCATCCCACTGGAGCGGCCACTGGCTTGGGGAGCACAGCCAGCCCACCCGGGGGCAACAGCCTCTTTGTGTCACGGGCACCCACTGCCCTCCCCCATGGGACCCCCAGAAGGAGTCAGGGGAGAGTATGGGGGGAAAAATGCCCCCTCAGAGCCCTAGGCAAGGCCCCAGACTGAGGAGCCCACATCTGCTGCGGACACTCCACTCCTCCCAACAGGATGGCAGGGCAGCCGCCACTCAGATCCCTGCGCATGTAGCACTGCGAAGTGACAGGATGATTATTGCAGATACACAGGCTTCCTGAAACCTTGTTGGAAGGGCTAGGCTTTCTTTTATATAAATATAGATGTCTATGTCTATGATAAAAAACAGACTATTTTAGCAGCAGAAGGGAGATGCAGCCAGCAGGGAAGAGGAATAAGGCTTTCCCTCTTAAAAAATCACTAGACTTGGAGAGTAGCTGTAGATTCAGTGTCCTCAATTCTTACAGAAAAAAAAAAAAAAGAAGGAAAAAAAAAAGGAAGCCACAAACTGTGCTCTCAGATCCTTGCAAACAAATCCCTGTGAAGTCAGTGAAAACTATGAAAATATACCTACACAGACCTTGGGTCCTTGTTTAATGGCATAGCCGTGAAAACCGGGAATTAAATATTTGAACTGTGGAACTTCTATGTCGTTCCTTAGGTGCATCTAACTGAACCTTAAAGGATCCTTTCAGTTGCCCACAAGTAGTCATGCAGCACTATGTGTCATGGCCTACAGTATTGGAGGTATCTACACAGAGCTGGAAAGTATCACGTGGGATCTTGAGGGCAACTGTAACAGAAGGCTTAGTGCATCTCAGGTGGCACTGGGCACCTGTGCAAGGGCAAACAAAGTGCACCTGAGGTGCTTAAAAATTAAGGATGGGATTCATATTTTCTACTGTAGGTCATCTAAATATCAGTTGTCTTGTCTCAACTAACAAATAGAGATAGATAAGCACCTCCTAGAAGCAATTCATCTTATTTTTCTTAGACACTTGCTATGGGATAGAAAAGCTTACCTTTTGGAGTTCCCTGTCTCATTTCTTTGACTTAGAGGGAACGTAGATGACTTCGTCTGGATGTTTGTCTCTAAGATGGGTAAAGTTACATAAATCTCATACTCCATGTGTAACTGACACGTATATCCCAGATGGAGGCAGAACATAGGCTGGACATGATAATATAAGGTTGGCAATAAGCTTCTAGCAAAGAGCTATGTAAGATGTAGGAGTACAGTAGTCAGGTTTTACATTTCATCTCTGGCATGTTACTATATTTTCTGTTCCCATTCCTCTCCTCAAAATTACCTGTTTTATCTAGGCATGCTGTAAGCTGGTTAAAACTGTGACTCTTGCTTGACAAGTCAGTGCACTGTAATATGGATTTCTGATCTTACCTTCATATTAATATTGACCTCTGAGTTGCCACATCACCAGAGAAGAGGCACAAAGACACACAAAGTCATATGATGAGAGATGAAGGGGGTGCAAATCTCCCTAATCCATACAATGGCTGCATGTTCAGTCGTACTGTTCAGGAGGGCACTGGGTTCAGAAAAGACACTAGCCTTCTCATATGTCTTATAATGGGATCCTGCTCAGTTCAGAGACCCATGGGAAACATGTTTGCTGAAAACATGAAACCACAAAATCTTTGCACAAATCTTTCACAAAATCTTTGAGAGGCTTTACAATATCTTAAAATTCTGTTAAGAAATAAGTTCACAGCCTGAATCACAAAGTAATATATTAAGAGTGTGTGAAAAAGAAGAATATTTTGCATTAACATTTGGTTTTTCTTTAAATGCAAAAGAAATCAAATATCTTCCTCCAAAATCTCCTCATTATTTAAAAATTTCATTAAAGGGAAAAAGGTCATGAATCAAACACAAAAGCACACAGCCAAATTAATAAGCTGATTTATTTTTCCCTGTTACAGACTGTGACATTCTGTTTCAGTAGCTTATTAACATCTTTATGATTTCAAAATAGAATGGTAGTTACAAATCCATATTTGGCAATAATTTGAGCATAATGAAATTAATGGAAAATAAAATGCAGTTAAAAGTACCTTTGTTTACTTAATTTTACTATGTTTAGGTTTCTTTTTCACTTTTTCCCTGTTACCTCTGAACTCATTGTTCAATCTACTCTTTTTTTTTTTTTTTCACTTTGGAACAATTTATTTTAGATTGACTGCATTACAAAATATGGAAATTGAACTATTATTCTATACCTAATACAGGTGACAAGAAAAAAGAGTTAATTTTAAAGTCAGCTTTTAAAGCATTCATTCTTGCATAGTTGGGTATCTATCTGACATGCTGTGATCACTGTTTATCATAGTAATCAATACTGACTTTTTTCTGGGTGCTTCTGCTGTACAATACCCACCTGTTGCCTTTTGTTTTACACTTAGATAATTAACATGCATGGGCCAAGACTGTTCGCAACAATAATAAATAATAATATCCAATGAAAAATTTGCTCTGTGGTGACTCCAGGGAAATGAAGTAGCTAGGTGTAAAGCCAAAACAAAGTCTAATTATTTAAGTAAAAACTTCAGGTAGTGTTCTAAGTGTGATAATTATATCTTCACAGCATCTTTTATTTGTATCTTACACTCAAAGTATGTGTGTGTGTGTATATATATATAAAAGCTACCATTCACCACAAAAATGGCATTTTGACATAGAAGTATTGACATGAGGAATGATAATCCAATGAAGCATTAACAGAACAATGAAAAATAGAAGGCAAATCAGGATTTATAACTGGAAAGCTATACAACTTTGGGCAGCAATGCCTTTAGGTCAAAAGCAACAAAGGACAATGGTATACAAGTCACCAAAATCATAGTAAATTAATGCTAACATCATAGTACTCACAAACAAAATTACCCTTGAATCCATGCATTTCTAAGTTCTATATAAAGGTATTGTAGTCAGCAGTAGTAAGTCAACATCCTATCCTTTCTTGTGAAAAAGGTCTAATCCTGCATTTTTAACTGCAGAAATTCCATTTACAAGAGGATAATTAGCTGTAGGACTGTCAGGTTCTGTGTTTCTATTACAGTAAAAAATACTTTTTTTCTTTGATCTGTTTTTCTTTGAAAATGCACTTTTCTTCACAGCTTCCTGGATGCTTCTCCAAGAGTATTCTACCCTTCAATTAAAATGTTCCTATAACCAAAGATTAACCATTAATACATTCTATATCACCTTTTACCTGTGAGGTTGCCTGCAGAAGTGCGGTAGTGATGCAGCATCACCTACTTTTTTTTTTCTTCGTAATGAATGGATACCCAAAGGTCTTTCAAGCATTTTTTACAAGATGTGACAGTGATTATGACACATTATATTCACTAACTGTCATATTATGATTTGGTTGAAAAGAGATTTAGTATTTTGCAATTTCATTTAGTGTAAATAATAAACTATAGAGATTTTGTATCCATCAGGTTCACTGTACATGCAAAGTACATGCATCCAGTGTGGTTGGCATTCTATTGAAAATGTTGTCGTTAAATGAAGATAATAAGGATGTCAGGTCTACATTGATTAAACATGGGATTTGGATCTTGAAAACTTATTCTGCAGGTAAATGGGAAAGTCACTAGTCTAAAGTACCAGTCACTGTTTCAATTTCTTTTCTGTTGGAAATATTGTGTCTTATCTGAATAGATATTAATTGAGACCAAAAAAAACCCCAACCTTTATTTACACAAAGATTAATTTAGAGAACTTCTGAGAAGTGTCAGACCACTGTCCAGGTCTCTTTTCTGCACCTTGAAATGGATGGACAGTTATTTTGTAGCATAAGCCTGTTTTCAGGCACCAAACAGTGGATCCGCTAGCTATTTGTAAACCAAGGACAAAAGCCTGAGCCTTCTTAAAACAAACTCTACCCAGAAAAGCCTTTTACCTCCATTAAGAATTCATTCTACAAGAAGCTGTAGTATATACTTGACTTTATTTACACAAATAGTCCCATTAAAATTTGAACAAGTATCTGGATGACAATGCTATGTATATGAGAATCAGTGACACACTAGCAGTGCTAATGGAGGAACTTTATTACCAACCTGCAGGTAGCTTTCCTGAAAAGGCAACTTCATTATTTCAGTAATTTGTAAAAGCTAAAAGGATAGGTGACATTGAAACCAAGGACTAGGTATATAGAGGGGAGGACAAAACTACCCAGACATATATAAAAGAGGTCACACATGCAGAAAACCTAATACAAATCATTCATGTATATCAACCCCAGCAAAAGGTAAAACTGTAATAACAAAAAATAGATGCCAGAGATTAAATAAAAATGTCGAAAGTAGTAACAAATCTCATTATTAAGGCATTGAAAAGAAAAAAATCTTTTCTCATAAACTGCTTGTCTACTACCTTGAAATCATAGAATCATAGAATCATTAAGGTTGGAAAAGACCTCTAAGATCATCAAGTCCAACCATCAGTGCAACACCACCATGCCTCCTAAACCAGGTCCCGAAGTGCCACATCTACAGGTTTTTTGAACACCTCCAGGGATGGTGACTCCACCACCTCTCTGGGCAGCCTGTTCCAATGCTTAACCACTCTTTTGGTAAAGAAATTTTTCCTAATATCCAATCTAAATCTCCCCTGATGCAACTTGAAGTCATTTCCTCTTGTCCTATCACTAGTTACTTGGGAGAAGAGTCCAACACCCGCTTCACTACAACCTCCTTTCAGGTAGTTGTAGAGAGCGATAAGGTCTCCCCTCAGCCTCCTCTTCTCCAAGCTAAACAGCCCCAGTTCCCTCAGCCGCTCCTCAGAAGACTTGTTTTCTAGACCCCTCAGCAGCTTCGTTGCCCTTCTCTGGACACACTCTAGCACCTCAATGTCCTTCTTGTAGTGAGGGGCCCAAAACTGAACACAGCATTTGAGGTGCAGCCTATGAAATATGTAAGAAAAGACAATATAAGATGCATGCATGTATATCTGTAAATACATTAAGATTTTCAGTTCTCTTTCATAATTTTCTGTGTATTGATTGCCTTACCGCTTAGGCATGATTACAGTCTCATGCCACTTTCCAAACCCGTGTGTATTGAGCAGGTTAAGTGAAATTTCTTCTCATTAACACTGATGAAAGCTTTATCAGAATCAGTGGCAAGGGTACGTTTCTCCTATATGCAGCATCACTTCAGTGGATCGTATTTACTATTTATAAAATAGATTATCAATTCATAATTTATATTTTGTGTATACTATGGGATCCTCACACTAATGTTTTCATACAAATCAGCCAGTTCATACTTCAGTGTGGTAGAAAAAAAGAGGTCACGTACAGTTAGAGAGTTCATAAACACTATCTTCATGCAGGATTACACAGGAACAGAGCTTTAAATTCCTGCTGAATGCAATCTGGAGCCATGGTTCAGAAAAGACTGAGAAACAGTCTTCAGATAACTTTTTGCTCCATGAGTTATCTTGGTTTTAATACTCTTTTTTTAATACTGAGTGTTGTATTCCACATCTGTAAGGTCTTCTTTAAATGAGTCATCTGAACTTTACATGCTCCCTGCTGAAGGCCACTATTCTTTAATAATAATATGGAACAAGGTCACTAGTCCAATCTGATATTTTGCTAGGCATGTGGACTCTATTGAATTATACTACATTAAAATGAAAAATGAAAATGTCATATTTTTCAAGGACCAAGAGAGATAATGTATTCCTGTCAAAGTATTCTCCTGGCTTCAGCCAAAGTTTTCTTTTTCATTATGTGCCTGACCAGGGTGGTTTCTATGTACTTGTGACAAGTTTTGGCCCATAGCAGTTGGACAAAACTTTGTTCAAGAACTAGCCAATAATCCAGGCATTCATACAAAAAAGATGCGGAAAAAACAAGAAGAAAAATCTCCTACCAGATGTCTGGCTTGTGGTGTTTTTTCTCTGGCCCATCTTTGAGTCTATGAGCATTTTCCAAGGTCAATATAAACATTCTCCTTT
>WAAD01000436.1:45033-61109 GCA_013389945.1 Fregata magnificens | reverse complement strand
AACCAAAAAAAAAAATTAAAAAAAAAAAAAAAAAAAAAGGTAGATGCCTGGTGCCATTTCGTGTCAGCTAACACGAAGTAATGGAAACAGATCTCAATGAACAGGGCTGTAACTGTTAAGACTTTAACAAATCAAAACCAGAAGGAGCGGAGGTTCTATAACAGCTCGCAAGGAAGTGTAGTCCTATTTCCCCTAAAATAGGACTGACCTAATTAGCCATGTCATTCACAACTAAAAGTCATCTCAGTGTCAGATCTGCAGCTGTCTGCTTGAGATTGGGACTGCATTGGCCAACAGAAGGAGCGCCACATTTTTTCAGTGTACTTCTCTGACATGACCATATTGCAGAACTTCAGGAGACAATTTCAATCTCATTCAACGAAATAGAAGATTGCACATTGTGGGATGAACCTCCTTGGTCAGACCAGTGCTACTGCACAGAGAAGTATGACAGGCACCTTAACATGTGTAACAGAGCAGTAGCATCTTTCATTTTTCTCCAGAGGAGGAGAAGTGCTAGTCATCATATTGTGAAGAAAAAGTTATTTAGGATGTTTACTCAGCTGCAAAGAATAAGCTTTCTCATTTTCACGTGAAAGCATGTCCAAATGGGTACAAAAGTTTTTTTTTTTTTAAACCAACTTAAAGAGCATTATTAGAGCACTGTTATTAAATTTTCTACTGAGGTTTAGGTGCTTAAGATTTTAATCCTTGTTTCAGTACTTGGTTATGTTTGCCATGTTGCAGATTGAGGGCACTTTCANTGTGGTAATGTTATCTTATCTGAGTGCCTCACAAACATCAGTTAAGTCTTTTTTCCTGATCCCTTTATGAGATTAGGTGTGATCTTCCCCATTTGACAGATGAAGAATTTATAGAAACACAGAAGTACAGAAGCATTAAGGTTAAAAAAAAAAAAAAAAAGCCCACTTTATGCCAGTGTTGAGACATCTAGGACAAGTTGCTAGCACTAATAATGTTTAAAGCACTTGGAGCACACTGGAACCGTATTTAAATTGCAGTTGTTAATTCTTTGTAAATCTGATTTGTGCCCCCTACACTTCGTACCCAGAAAGCAAAGGAAGCATAATGCTAGCGTGAACATTTTGGTGTACTTTGAGGTATATTCTTTGGTACAATCTTGTTTCAGTTTGGAGAGAGGATCTCTTAGCTGATTGTATAGTTACAGTATATTCCAGAATTGTGCTTATGTTTGTAGTATAGGACTTTATGAGCAGGAAGGTAACCTTTTTCAAAAGGGTCTCTGGAATGATCTTTAAGCTGTATTTGAAAATTTTTCCATTACATTTCTGACTTATGGGGATTTATTTTACTTTCTCTTTTACCTGATAACTAAGGAAGTGTGCTTTCCTGACAGGTTTTTTTCTCCTGAATCACTGAATTTGTTAAAGATTTTTTTTAAGATATCCTCCCATTTAATCCCTTTTTTTCCCTTTCATTTCTCATTGTTTAAATGTTAGTCTTACCTAGATATGTCTCCAAAATAAATATTTATAATTTTGTTCTGTACTTCTGTATGTAGTGGAATAGCTATACAGTTTTAATGTACACTGTGGTTTTGATACTTTGCATTTCTGTATTGTTTTGAATTGCCTTTACACTGAATTGCCTTCTAGCTAGCTAAAATTACAGCAAAATAAATTCTGCTAAATTATCTGCCTCTTTCTTGAAAGTTTAGTCAGATGATAAATCCGTAAGGCTCATTATTTAGGCAACACCTGTGGACATGACTCCAAACAGTATTGTCATTATATGTGAAACTTCATTGTCTAATTTTCCCCTTCCTGTAGCCTTTGAGAAAGTTGTTAGAATTGAAATTATTTACTTAGCATAAATAAGGTTACATGTGCTCCTTAAAATACCACAGTATTCTTTCTATTCCTAACTGTCAGCAAGTTTCCAACAGTTCAGTATGTTCCAAAACCATAATTACTTCTTTATATTAATAATGAGGGAGTGAAAATACTGAGTAAAGACTGGCTTAGAGATAGGACAGTTCAGTAGTACTAGAGTGGTATTTAATAATGCAACTTACTAGATTAGACTAGACACAATATGTTCTGTGTCAGTCATCTATGAGTTACTTAACTGTAAAACTAGACTCCTGCAAGCATCATGAAGAATATGCACTAATTAAAAATCCTCTTACTGCTCGTAAATCTGAGGTGCTTTCTGAAAATTTTGCACTGATGACAAGCTGCTGAAGTTGTTTCCTGAGAGAAAATTCCATTTATTATTTCCATACAGTTTTTAGATGATGATTTCTTTGTTGCTCTGCCCTTTGTTTTGTTCTTCTTCCCTCTGTGCTCTGGACTAAGAATTAATACTTCTGTTAAATTCACCAGGCGTGAATTTTGTTATTTTTGTCAGTTCTAGTATCTGTATATCTACAGTGAAACCTCTCTTACTCTGTTAAGTCCATTCTATTAAAATCAGAATAGCAATCATATAAAACACATGCCCACTTTTGAGGGTCTTTGCTACATTTATACTAATGACTGGTTTATGTCCACGTCTTTCCCTGATCTAAGTAAGATATGACGACTTTTTTTTGTATTGCAAGCAGTACATGGTTAGGTCTAACAGTACCTCATTAGAGTATCATCTTCCTGCGAATACGGTGGAAGCCGCCTTATTCTTAAATGAATGAAAAGCAATCATGGTTTTGAAATTAATTTTTGCTGAAAAAATCTTCAGAAATAATTCCTGACAGTATGCACCACTACATAGAATTCAGAAGATGAAATTGTTGTTTGGTGATGTTGCTAGAACATTTTATTATAGGCTTCAAAATTCCCAGTAGCACTTTTGACTAAAACAAGGGCATTTGTCTACCATGCTAGTACTCAGCTGATGTCAAGTACAGCATAATGTAGGTTGCCTCATCTTTCATACCTAATTTGCTTTATTTATACCTCCACAATTTGAGCCTCTGTTTGCTTTTAATAATCTAATTACTATCTAGAAGATGGATAATTTTAATTACCACATTGGGTTGGCATTTTATTTTTACACACAGATGCTAACTTTTCAATCTACTAAACAGTAGCACCTGAAAGAATTTTTTAATTACTAACTGAAAAACAAAACAAAAGTAAAAGCATGGCATCATTGTCTGTCATGAGTAACACACTTCCTGAAAAACCTCGAGCAATGATGAATAATGTTTCCACAAATATCCAGTACCATAGACTGAATAGATACACTACGTTGATTTCCATTGCATTCCTCTAAAATAGACTTGTGCTTTCTGGACAAGCCTGTGTTCTGCAGGGCTTTCTAAGGTCCACTGGTAGCGCTCTAAATTATCACCACTGGTGACGTATAAATTTACAGAAGTTCATTTCAGTCCTGTGCTTCCAAAAAAAAAGAAAAAAAAAAGGTAGGCTTTGTTTTTCTAGTTTCTTTTCTGTAATCTTAAGGAATTACCAATCCATTTTGCTTCTTGAAAGGCCCTGACTTCACGCGTGTGAAACAGTAGTTTCTGTTGGGTAATTCTGATTTCTGTTTTTAAAACACAGGTAGTGTTACATTTCTGTATGTTCACAGGGAGCCTGGTTTCTCAAACTGAATGTCTTAAGACCCCACCCAAAATTTCTTCTACCCTAGAAAGCAAGTATCTAGGCATTAATAAACAAATAAATAAAATCTAGCTCCCTACATGAGAGCAAATGTGGCAAGATTTATAGCACTTTTAGTATAATTTTGTTAAAAATAAAAAACATATAGTAGCTTTTTTCTACAGTGAAAAATGTTTGGACATGCTTTAAATGTTTACGTGGCTAATGTATGTATCTCATCAGTTTTAATGATGAGGAGATTAAATTAATATGTATGTATGTTTCTGTTTCAGGAACTTGAACAATACAAAAGAAATGCCTCTAAATCCTGGAAAGAAATGGATTTTGACCCTGACTAATGAACTGCTATAGGTGTCTTCACTTTAACATTTACAAAATTACTTTAATCATTTTAACATTACACTAGCAATTCAATCTAATGCAGTTGAAAATATACAATATCAAACTACAAAAATAATATTGATTAAGCGTTCCTGTTATTTTTAATAAAAATAGCTGTTTATTCATTCAGTCCAAATTTAAGTATATCTTGGTACTGACACAGAGTTTTAAGAAGTGGGGAGAAAGGAATTCTAGACTGTTCAGAGATGGGTTTGAATATGAAGCCTGGCATTAGTCCTACCTATTCATAACACAATATTTGATTTATTTTTTAATGCTTCCCCCCAACCATGTATTTAAATATAAACAAGTTTTCACACCCAAAATATGAAACTGCATAGCAAAGTATGCTAGGCATTCTTTTCCTAGTTCCTTGCATGTAGAATTCAAAAGCAAAGCTTAAGAATATATTTGTATCAGTTTGATGTATTTGAATAGGATAGTTCCACAAAAACTGGCAGAATAAAGTGGAATTAAAACCAAGTTTCACCTGATCTAAAATTCAGAAGTTTGCTTTATCTCTGTTTCAGTATCATACAGTTTAATACAGGAATTATTTCTTGCAGTGTATAATGTTGTAGTAACTTTGCACAGAATTCAGAAGGTGACATTTCTGTCAAATATTCAGATGCTAGGAAGTCAGTCAAATCAATTTGACAGATACTTGGTTAGTGGTGGAAGTATAATTGATTCACATGCAGCCTAAGCTGGTGAAATGCTAGCCTAAACTGGATACGGCCTTTTGTCCATGGACATCCTCACTGTTGTGAGATGGTGTGAGTGTTTGGAGAATACACAAGCCAAGATCTAGATTAAAGCCAGAGGGGTCTCTTGAGAGCTAAGGCTTGTTGTTAGAGAATAAATGTCTGAACAGTCACCTGGCAGACCAGATTGTAAGGATGTTCCCTGATGAACAATCCTACATGCGCATAAAAATGGGAAAGACAAACTAATGTAGTATCTTTCCAGCTCAAAGTTATTTGTTATTTTTAACACATTTGTTCATCGAATGTTTTTCTGATATAACATTTGTATCGTAGAATATCATACATAAAGACATAAGAAAAAAAATCTTGGCCTCACACTTAAGTGGAGAACTTGCATGAACTTGAGGATTTCAAATTCTTCGTTACGAAGTGCATCATCTCCAAGCTATCAAATTAAACTAATTATATTATTATGGAATTTTAAGATACAAATATACTTACCTCCTCAAAGAAATCTCTAGCTATCCCTCTGTAATAAATAATTTCTTCACTGAACATGCAAAGTAAGTTATAAAATTTAGGAATTCTGTGTCTGTTAGGCTTTCAATTTTGAGAGGTAGTTATATAGATTAAATGGATAAATTAGAGTCTTTGGCGTGTTGGTGAGCTCATGAGAATAATTTCCAAAGATGCACACTATATCGCTTCCAAGAACTGGCAAACAACTTTTATTTTTTTTTTCCTAGCTAAATTTACATTTATTAACAAACAAAAATTTGTTTTAGTAGTTCCCAAACTGCTTCAAAACAAGATTTAGAACTTGATAATGAAAAGAAGGAACAGATATAAATAACATAATTGTCATCATTTACAAGACAAAAACCTGTTGGGTAACTTTCGTATTGCTTAAAGATCCTGTACTCATTGATTGTAAAGTATGCGTAAGATTGAAGTGGAATGATTTATTGATTCTGTCTTTATTCACATGTATTTGGTTTGTTGCGTTTCTACAAATCCCCAAAATGGTATCAAAACAAAGCATAGGAGTTAAAATACAAGATTTACTAGCAATTATACCTCTCTGCTTATTGGTAATGGTTAAAAACCAAAATAGTGTGAAAAAGATTAGAGCACCATTGATACATTGTTAAAAATTGACAGCAACAGCTGACTAAATTAAATTCAAAATGTCCTTTAAAACATGTAATACTGTTGATTATGGCTGATTTGGAAGTGGGGTGGGAATACCAATAGCAGGAAGCCATTCACACTCTTAAGAGAACATTGCTTTTCAAGATGGAAAACATCCAGTTAGAAACAAACATGAGAAGATGAATGTGTTTCTATATGTATAATCACTTAAATTCTATCTAAAATCCATCCATTTAAGCCTTCAACCATAATCAAGTTAAAAGTGTTTTATTAGACATTGTTAGCACTGCTACTTTTTTATTGCCTGCCAATAATTCTCTCCCTTATTTTGAAGCTCAGAATTGCTATAATGGCAAGTCCTGGTAGAAAAGCATAGAGTATTAAGAAATCAGTTGTGAACCGGGACAATGCACCAGCAAAGTTTTTTTCAATGAACTGAATGCCATGAGAGAAAACACATGCAGCATTAATTGCAGTGGAACTGTTGGCTTCACCTGTCAAAAGAAAAAATTTATTTCTTTAGGAGGTGAATCAGTAAAATTAAAACTCAGGCTTCAGTATCTAGCGCATACATTTAATATACCTAGCCCTAACATTATTTGAATGATGAACTATACCCACAGATATATTTCCCATCACTTTGGAATAAGAACAGACAAGCTATGTGTTTCTGCAGTTAATCTATGCCATATTTTTTGAAGGGAAGAATAAAGGGTCACTAGGAGCTTTCTGTTTTGTTCATGCCAAACAAAAGATTTATGGCTTTTCAGACACATTATCTGGAGGGGCCCCAAGAAGCAAGTTGCCCAAATGTGGTAGACTGCCAGTGTTCATATTTGTTGAGTGCTTCCAAAATTTAAGAAATGGAGACTGTCTGAAGGGTGCATTAAAAATCAGCTGTTTATTATTACTACCAAAGTCATGGATTCATTTTCTAACGTTTGCCATCTATGCTCTCGTAATAAAGAAGGACAGGAGAGATTACTGGATAAAGAATATATAGCCTTGGAGAGGAGCACAGACACCTGGCTACAAAGCCCAAAATATCTTAGGGTAGGTCTAAAGCTATAAGCTTTACCCCCGCTGATGGATGTTAGCTACTAACCCTGCCAACCTGATTGATTCTGATGTTTTGCCAGTGATCTGGCTCACAGCCTGACAGATCCAAGCTGCTCACTATATGCCATGGTAACATACTTGCACTGAAGCCTCACTAGTGTGAGAGGAAACATCTGGTCAGGTGTCACCTGTCAGTGCTCCCTGCACTGATGTTTGATCTTATATTGTGCAATTCTGTTGATCTTCTATTTGTGTAACACTGCTCCGATAAGCATATAATAGGCTGCAAAGTTTACCTTCCAAAATGCCCCCAAAGCAGGGAATAAAAGAACAGGTGAAGAAGAGAAAGATGAAAAACTGAAAGAATGAGAAATGGTTGAAAAAGGGAGTCAAACTTTTGTCTAGCTTGCAGAGCCAATGAGGAGAGGTCCTATGTTGGACTTCTTTGTTCTCACCAGCAAGGAGGGGCTGGTGGGGAATGTGAAGCTCAAGGGCGCTTGGTGCAGTGACCATGAAATGGTGGAGTTTAAGATCCTTAGGGCACCAAGGAGAGCGCACAGCAAGCTCGCTGCCCCTGGACTTCAGGAGAGCAGACTTTGGCCTCTTCAGGGATCTGCTTGGTAGAGTATCATGGGATAAAGCCCTGGCGGGAAGAGGGGCCCAGGAAAGTGGGTTAATATTCAAGGATCACCTCCTCCAAGCTCAGGAGCGATGCATCCCAACAAAGAGGAAGTCAGGCAAAAATGCCAGGAGGCGTGGATGAACAAGGAGCTCCTGAACAAACTGAAACACAAAAAGGAAGCCTACAGAGGCTGGAAGCAAGGACAGGTAGTTAGGGGAGGAATACAGAGAAATTGTCCGAGCTGCCAGGGATCAGGTTAGGAAAGCTAAAGCCCTGGTAGAATTAAATCTGGCCAGGGACGTCAAGGGCAACAAGAAAAGCTTCTATAGGTGATAAAAGGAAGACTAGGGAAAATGTGGGCCCTCTCCGGAAGGAAACAGCAGACCTGGTTACCTGGGATATAGAGAAGGCTGGGGTACTCAATGACTTTTTTTGCCTCAGTCTTCACCAACATGTGCTCAAGTCACACTGCCCAAGTCGCAGGAAGGCAAAGGCAGGGACTGGGAGAATGAAGACCCGCCCGCTGTAGGAGAAGATCAGGTTCAAGACCATCTAAGGAACCTGAAGGTGCACAAGACCTGATGAGATGCATCCACAGGTGCTGAGGGAACTGGCGGATGAAGTTGCTAAGCCACTATGCATCATATTTGAGAAGTCGTGGCAGTCCAGTGAAGTTCCCGCTGACTGGAAAAGGGGAAACATAACCTCCATTTTTAAAAAGGGGAAAGAGGAAGGCCCGGGGAACTACAGGCCAGTCAGTCTCACCTGTGTGCCCGGCAAGATCATGGAGTAGATCCTCCTGGAAACTATGCTAAGGCACATGGAAAATAAGGAGGCAATTGGTGACAGCCTTAGGCTTCACTAAGGGCAAATCGTGCCTGACAAATCTGGTGGCCTTCTACAACGGGGTTACAGCATCACTGGTGGATAAGGGAAGAGCAACTGATGTCATCTACCTGGACTTCTGCAAAGCATCTGGCACTGCCCACATGACATTCTTGTCTCTAAATTGGAGAGACGTGGATTTCATGGATGAAACCCTCGGTGGATAAGGAATCAGCTGGATGGTTGCACTCAAAGAGTTGCAGTCAACGGCTCAATGTCCAAGTGGAGACCAGTGATGAATGGCGTTCCTCAGGGGTTGGTATTGGGACTGGTGCTGCTTAACATCTTTGTCGGCAGCATGGACAATGGGATTGAGCGCACCCTCAGAAAGTTTGCCAATGACACCAAGCTGTGTGGTGCAGTCAACACGCTGGAGGGAAGGGATGCCATCCAGAGGGAGCTTGACAGGCTTGAGAGGTGAGCGG
Source organism: Fregata magnificens (assembly GCA_013389945.1). Taxonomy (NCBI): domain Eukaryota; kingdom Metazoa; phylum Chordata; class Aves; order Suliformes; family Fregatidae; genus Fregata; species Fregata magnificens. Next base: position 52,276 of record WAAD01000436.1, on the reverse strand, counting down.
GCCCATGCAAACCTCATGAAGTTCAACAAGGTCAAGTACAAGGTCCTGCACATGGGTCAGGGCAATCCCAAGCACAAATACAGACTGGGCAGAGAATGGATTGAGAGCAGTCCTGAGGAGAAGGACTTGGGGGTGTTGGTTGATGAGAAGCTCCACATGACCCAGCACGTGCAGCCCAGAAAGCCAACCGTATCCTGGGCTGCATCAAAAGCAGCACGACCAGCAGGTTGAGGGAGGTGATTCTGCCCCTCTACTCTGCTCTTGTGAGACCCCACCTGGAGTACTGCATTCAGTTCTGGGGCCTCCAACATAAGAAGGACATGGACCTGTTGGAGCAAGTCCAGAGGAGGGCCACAAAGATGATCAGAGGGCTGGAGCACCTCTCCTATGAAGACAGGCTGAGAGAGTTGGGCTTGTTCAGCCTGGAGAAGAGAAGGCTCCAGGGAGACCTGGAGAACCTATAGCAGCCTTCCAGTGCCTGAAGGGGGCCTACGAGAAAGCTGGAGAGGGGCTCTTTACGAGGGCATGTACTGGTAGGACAAGGGGTAATGGCTTTAAACTGAAAGAGGGTAGATTTAGGTTAGATATAAGGAAGAAATTCTTCACGCTGAGGGTGGTGAGGCACTGGAACAGGTTGCCCAGAGATGCTGTGGATGCCCCATGTTCAAGGCCAGGTTGGATGGGGCTTTGAGCAACCTGGTCTAGTGGAAGGTGTCCCTGCCCATGGCAGGGAGGTTGGACCTAGATGATCTTTAAGGTCCCTTCCAACCCAAACCATTCGATGATTCTATGATATGGCATTATAGTACAGCTTTACTAATAAATAAGCTTTTTTTAAGAAGTTATCTTTAATTTCTCAAGATACTTTTATGTAGAAGGAAATTAAGCATCGACATCTCATTAAAATTATTTACAATGGATTTAAAGGCCTTTTTTTTTTTTTTTGAACACTTACCACATGTGAAGTTTAAGCCATAAAATTCATTGACTACAAGAACCTCACTGCTGTATTTTTGAAAGGTAAGATAACCAAGTATTTTAAAAGGTGTTGGCATTTCTTCGATGGTCCTTAAAGAAACAGAGAAGATAAATTGGCTTTTGCTACATTCCAAGAGCTAATTCTACCCCAAATTAAAACAAGATCTCATCTTTGGTCGTAGCCTGTTACAGAAACAGTTCTTGGCTGTACATGTAGGGTTTTCAAACATAAAGTCCATTTTAGTGCTAAACGAGGAGACAACCATGAAGGCTGTCTCTGACTCTGGTACAGTGTCATAATGTTCAGCCCTGACTTGTTTACGGACAGTCACAAATAATTCTATGAAGTTTTTTGATATTCACATTGCAGTGATAAACTGAAAATGACAAGACCCAATATAAACCTTAGTTGCAAAAATGTGTTGCTTCCAAAGTAAGAAACCACCACCCCCTCACTCCATCTTCAAAACCAAAAAAGACTGAATATCAATTCATCGGAACAGTAATAACAATACAAAAATGAAGCAAAGAATAAAGAGAAGTGAAAGAGTATGAAAATTTTGAAATAACATTATTTAACAAGACCGAGCAATTTCTGCACCTAAAATACTGCAAGAATTTATCATTAAACAAATGAACAGAAAAAAACACAACCCAAGTCTCAATGTTATTTTTAATACCCCTCGTTGCCTATGAAGTTTAATCATCAGAGATTCACAATATTAATTAGCAATGTCTCTACTGTAAAATAAAGTTAGAAACCACTCTAATACTTTTATAAAGTTATCATTAAGGCATTAGACTATGGTAGTGGGAATAACTGTCTTGTCACTATAAACATCTTCCTGAAATTAGGCAGGGACCAAATCAATTGGATATGAACTCTAGTTTTATTTCATAAGCAAGTATTAGCTGAGATCTACTTCGAAGAGACAAAGCATCATCAGCTTTGTGAAGACTCATATGCTTTTCTTGAGGACAATTTGACATCATCTTTTGTTAGGCTCACTTCATTTTCATTGGAAAGATCTCAGGTGAGCATATCATATTTTCTCAACATCTCAGGAAAACTTTTTTTGACAGTTTATTATTATATGTTTCTCAAAAAATAGTAATTTCAGTATTGACAAATACAAGAGGAAAACCGTTCAAGGTTCATGCAGTTACAATGCAAAAATATTTATTTGCACAGTAATAGAGCAAGTGGATCAGGATTTTCCTGCATATTTACTGAACTATTATTTTTATGTGGTTAAGTCTGCACAGATAGAAAAAGTGTCTGAAAAGTTTAATGACTAAACTGGAGAATATCACTAAAAAGATAGTTCAGAACAACTTTTTTTAAAAACCATCATTCTTAGTGTTTAATACCTGATAAGTTCCAGCAGTTACTAAAATTTGTAAGATTTTTTTCTTTTTTTTGGTAGAATTCTCTAATGAGGAGAGCATTTCATGTGATAATATCAGCATAAGTAAAAGAATTCAGCTGATCTTATAGATATTAATTGCTCAGTTTTATCTTCAATTGCAAAAAGTGAAAAAAAGTTAATAACTTTAGATATCAAAGATATTAAGTGTCTTTTTTGTGTGTTTAGTACAAGGTCTAACACGATTAGGCAGTTCTGCCTCTGAAGGATAACAGCTGCATTCTCTCCATTGCTACCTGTGCACTGTTTTGCTTCAGCAATACACACTGTTCATGAAACTCTTCTATAGGTAGATTATTTTAACATTAACACCATAATGAAAAAAACCTTCTTCCTACCTTACTAGTCCCGTTCCCACTATCACACCTGCTGAATTAAGTAGCACCACTCCGCTTTGGACTATATTTGGGTCTTGAACCACGCCAAGTATAACAAGTGTTAGTAGTTCACCAATTATATGAGACGCTAAGACAACAGCAAAGAAAATGCCAAATCTGGAAGCATCAGGATACAACCCTGCAGTCCTGTACAAAAATGAGCAAAAGAACATTTAAAAAACAGTGTTTGGGGACTAAACTTGGAACGTAGCTTTCATTGTTGTTTTTATCTATTTATTGCAATTACAGCTTATTAAGCAAACAGTTTATGCCTTAACCCTTAGTATGTTGTTTGGAGCCTTAACAGAAGGGACATCCACTTAATATCGTGACATAAGTGCAGATATATTAGGTTTCATCCATCTAGATTAAAGAGGGCTATGTAAAGACGTAATTGTAGCAGAAATCCTTGTTGTTTCAAGATAACCACCGTGGCTTTTACAATCCCTTAAACTAACATCCTCCTCCTTTTAGAGTCTATGCAGTGAGAGTTATTTATGTAAGTCACATATTTAAAGAATGTCTTTATGCAGATAATTAACAGATGGAATTTTGCACTTCTGATACTGTGCATGCAAATGTGAAAATAGATATACTCAATTAAATGGAAGGCTAATTGAATTCACCACCCATGTAATTCATCCAAATGCAATTTCCTCCATACTCCTGCACCCTTTAAAACAACATGCTGTTCCCAGCTTTTCCCTAGCTCACCTAAGGAAAAAATTCCCCCCCCCCAACCTGTACTAAAGATTAACAAGTTAAGAGAGGCCAGCAATTGCTTGGCAAACTTAATTCAGCCTTATAGTGTATGACAGATGACAAAACCTTTTATTACATGGTGACAGATTACTCTTGTTCCAAAATACCTCATACAAAAATTGCCTCATGCTAGGTACAGACTGCATGCTTTGGTTAGCTAACAAGCAGCTATTCAACATTTCATTTTCTTTTTCATTGCTCAATGCAAACAAGGCCCTATGTCTTTTTTTCAATCCACCATGCTTGAACATGGTCTTAAAACAGAAGTATTAATTTTCTTACAGGTTTCTTGTAGCATTTTTTGCATGTAATACCAAAATAATCTCTGTTATAAATAGATGGCTGAACGTTGACTTCAAGTATTAAACATTCAACGAGCTAGCAGGTATTTAACAACATTTAATCACAAATTGGTACAGAAGAAACAGCTCTCCAAAGTCCTAGCATAAAAGTAGCACCTTCTCTGAAGTGCTCTAATACACAGAGCTATGTAGATACAGACTAGTAAATCTGGGGTAGGAATAGACAGAGAAGAAAGCCTAAAAGAGAAGAAAAAAAACAACTCAGAAGAGAGAATATTACAGCAATAGAATGGTAGGATAATATAAACTGTTAGAACATTTCCCAGAGGTATCTTTAGCTAGGAAAATCTGTATAAACAGAGTACATTTACTTGATTGCAAAAGTGGCTGTATTTGTTCTTGGCCAGAGCTGCCTGGTGTCTGATCAGGTAAGAGTTTGGGTCTGTCTGACTCAAACTGTCTGACCCTACAAACACAAACTCTGAGAGAAATGGCTTGTAAGAACACATACCAGAGGCTCTCAAAGCCTCTCCAAAAGTTAGTCCATCCAGGAAAGTTTAGTCCTGCCCAGATATAATCTTCAAAATTTCATATAGAAACTGCTTGCTCTAAGAGGTCTAAGGGCACTGTGAAATCACTCTGACACATCACTGATGGCTTCCAAACAACCACAAGATAGCAAAGATATGCGGAGGCTAATATCTGTAAATATTATCCATTAACCGGAACCACACTCTTTATTGTTGATTGTGTTTGAAGCTACCAAAGCACAAGGGCAAAGTCTCTGCCCATACAAATTTTCTGTTTGTTAAAGACTGAGAGTGACAAACAGTGGCTCGTGATCTTCATATGACCTTCCCTCACTGAGCCTGAAAAGGTGCTTTCCAAATGGCTGCCTTCTTGGCAACCAGCTCACTAGCAGGCAGAAGTGGAAGGGCTCTGGTGAGCACAGTGCATCGTCTAAATGCTGAGTGGGAGGAGGAGTAATTTCTGTTTGTCTGTGAAAAAGGACTTCTCAGGGAGCACTGCCTGAAGCAGGCAGCACTGACAGCTTGCAGAAATAAAAGCCCAGGTAGCTAAGGGGACAAAGAGAAAGATGGCCTTGCTTGAACAAAACTTCAGTGCACTACACACTGCTCCTTTCATAATTAGGAAAACAAAAAACCCAGAAGAAGCTTGAAGGACAGAAATTGGTCCTTATTACTTTGCTGTTAGCTTACACCAGCAGCCATGGACTGTATTAAGTTCAGAGTAAGCAAGTGGAAGGTGAGAACAGAAATGAAGAAGAGCAGACCTATACGATCGATAAGGCAATGAACAGATGAAATATTTCATCATCCCATTCTGAGGTATTACTTCACAATGATGCAGGGAAATGAATGTACTAGGGGGTAAAAAGCAAGCTTTACAATCAAACCCTTTCTCCCACTATCAGAAATCCACTCTAGTGCCTTTCTCTGGAGAGTGGAAGAGAGGGATCCAGATCTCATCACTTCCATCTGCTGTAGCTAAACCCCAAATGTCCCAGGAAATACGGAGCTTTGTTACTGTCACATACCTTACTGTTGTCTTCCTCACTTTTTTTTTCCCTCTTATTTCCTATCTTTCTAAATGTAATGTAAAATGACACTTCCTGCTTTTGGTATGATACAAGAATGGTAAGTGTCCCAGGCCTGTTAAAACTTCCCAAGTTACCTAGAGAACTGGTATCTTTTACTCTGTAAGTGTTTTAACACTGCCTGAAAGAGAATCTTCCCTTAAGCTTTCTCGGTAATCACTCTGAGAGACAAGAGCAGGAAGACATGCCAGGAGGCCTGTTGCTGACATGGGAATTGAAACTGATAACAAAAACAAAATAACAATCCAATAGATGGTACAAGTGCTTACCAGTATATAAAGGTGCTGAAAATTGCCACGCTGATGACACTGAAGGGCAGGAAATGTACTATATAAGCTAAAAGCATTTGCCACTTCTTATACAAGCCATCTTTACTTTCTTGGTCACTGATAGCACGTAAAGGTGGGACTGGATTAAATACATAAGAAATAAATTAAATCACCATTGAATAAAGAGACCAAGACTTGTTGCTAGCAAAGACGACCTGAAGCACTGAGACAACTTTGAGAATATATCAGAAACATTCTGTCTAAACCAGTCTGATCACTTTTTCCCCCACTATAAATGCAAAACTTGCTCCCTGCAGATTGCAAAAGTTGGTAAGCTTAATGGAAGAGGCCTAACTAGGCAGCACGCAGGACAGCCTTCTGTTTTTGCAGATATAAATTAAAGACATGAAAGAGCTGCTGTCACTGGATCATTTCTTGAGGTGCTCTCATCCCAAGGTGATGACAGCAGGGTATGTTCCCTACATGAGCAGAACAGTTTTTAGGGCTGTAAATAGGAACTACTGTTGGTCTTAGTATGGCAGCTGTGAGAGAAACACCCTCTAAGAAAAATGTAATCATCACATAATACTCTTCAATCTAATAATCCTTAATTGCTGTCAAAGCTGTTTTGTACTTCTATCCTTTCCATGTCTTTGGTTTTGATCTCACTTCAGATGTTGATTACAGACCTAGAATTTGTCCTGCGTTTATAATGCTAGACGCAAGCAAGTTAAGGGCTACTGCACAGTTCAGAATTAAGCCTCCATACACAGGCCAGCTGCAAAAAGGGAGAGACAGGGATCAGGGCATATTCTTTCATTAAGTGCAGTGAACCTGGAGACCCTCTGATGGGCTAATCTTTTTCTGTGGTGCGAAGCTTCCTGTTGCTTCACCTTTGCATTTCACGCTTCTGTATCAGCTCTGACATTACCTAAAACTGTTAAGATCCTTTACATTACTACCTTCAAAAAAGACTTTTTCCTATTTACAAGATAGTGGCAGCAATACCTGCTGCTGCACATAATACAGGACAGAAACTCACAAAGGGCAACAGCATTGAGCATCCCTGTGTAGGGGGTGGCACTCACGCACTGGTAGACAAGCCCCACACGGTCCTGCACAGCTCCTTTTAGCAGGTCATTCCTTAGTCTAAGAAGGAAAAATGCTACAAACAAGCCAAATAACAGATTCTGGAGGAGACGCATGATGATGCCCATCTTATCTCTGGAGAAGTTTCTCGTTATCCTCCTGATAATAAAACAAAACAATAACAATATACTTGTTAGCTATGACTGACCACATGTTCATAGGGTATTCAGCTTTGAACAAATCTTACACACACAGTGTCCACAAAAATGTAATATATTAAAAAAGACAGAGACAAGTACAGTGGTAGACCAAAATAACCAAGGAAGTGCATTTATATACAGGGGAAAAAACCCCAAAAGATTTGTGGATAAGAAAAAAGATTTTTCTTAAAAAAAAGGGGGGGGGGGGGGGGGGGGTTTCC
>WAAD01000436.1:0-45014 GCA_013389945.1 Fregata magnificens | reverse complement strand
GGGGGAAGTCTTACCGTAAAAGAATCCATAATTTGTAAAAGGCACCGGGTGAGTCTTTGTTTTTGAATGGTATTGGTGGCAGCTCTTTCATACACTTTGTTCTTTCAATGGTTGCCAGTACTTTGCTAAAGATCTCCGAGTTTTTGTAGGCTGATACCATTACCTGAACCCTACTGTAGGTTTTGAGTTCACGTTCCTTGCTTCGAGTGTCCACAGATGTCAGATCCACTGTAAATTTACAAAGTGTTTACTATATATACACATCACTTTCTCTTCATACCTCTTCCCCCCTTGCAACTAACCTTTCCTTGGCTCTATCCTAAAATCTGCAAAGAAGAAAAGGTCCATTGAAAGTATTCAAGGTTTCTTTTACTCTTCCCTTCCGTTAGAAGTAGCATGAATGAACAGCTGTGCAGCCACAATAAATCTCTCTGTTTTGTGGCCTCTGTAGGACCCTGAAGTTCGAGTCCTTTATCTGGAAATGCAAGGACTGAGCGGTGCATTGGCCAGACTTTTAGTGTTCTCCTTGCACAGCACAGAGCTGTGCCACCGGTGAAGTGCTAGTGCTGCCAAGTGCAAGGCAAAGCACCAGCTGAGGATGAACAGTGATGAGGATGAAGAGATGACTTTCTCGTCATGTGTTGCTCAGGCTTTCAGGCAAATGCTCAGACATGGCCCCCTGATTCCCCCTTGTTCTCTGCCTGCTCCTCCATAACCATGGAGCTTTATTTTTCAGTTAGTCTGAGCTCATGCTGCAGAGACACTGCTCTTCTCTACTTGAGCTGTTACTGCATTGTTGCGCTGTGTTTCACCCACCTCCTTCTCAGACATACTTCTGTTTTAATGTGGAGTCAGAGGCTGCGCAGCAGGCCAAATTCCCCTGGCAGGTTCAGCCCAAGCTGAAGAAAATATTACTTACTGCCGTGGAACTTATGAAAGGGAAATACTTCACAGAGTTAGTGTTCCTTTCTAATAAGTCCACCTCTACCTATTCCTGACACCAGCAATTCTTTTAATGGCAGATGGGAACTTTGTGTGTGCTATTTGTACAAGTCATAGGGATTCAGCAATAGTGCTAAAATGCATTAGAAATTTCCCTTTTCCCTAATAGCAATGAATTATCTACAGTTTCAAAAACTAGATTGTTGTTGTCCGGAATAGCTGTTCTTGCAGATTTTTATATTACTCTTCTACATCTGCTAAGATGTCTTCATCAGTTATTTATTCTTGAGGTTTTTGTCATCCTTAGATTTCAGTTTTCCAGTATTACGCTCAACTTTAAAATACAAATTGAACAAGAGAAAAGAAGCCCTTGTCCAAGATTCTTAATTTGTCCTCAAAATCTGAATTAAGCTTATGAATACTTCCCTGGTGTCCTGAAAGCTGGAATTCAGCGGAACTGTCTTTAATGGTAAACATATCCAAAATGAAGTAATCACTTTTGTAAATACGAAGATACAAAATGCAGACATGCTTTTTAAAGCTTGGCCAGTGTGACTGGCTGGAAGTCACACACAAAATAAATGGCAAGCAGGTGTATTTAAAAAAAAAAACCAACACCAACTAGTCACTAGACCAAATAGCTAATGCCTACCATGCATTTGTACTTTTTATATAAGCACAACATGTGATATTTCAATAATATAATCCACACTCAATACATAGGATCTATTTTCCTCTGCTGTTGGTGTAAATGATATCAGAATCCGTTCTTTCATTCACATCGTTAAATCACACAAAAAATATAAACTACCAATTTTCCAAAGACTAAATATTCTGATGATTCTTTGCTCTAAACTGTATTTTTTACTTTTCTCGTCACATTCAAAGGTTGACATTTGAAGAATGCAGTACTCTCTTTACCAAGCTTTTTAAAAAAGTGGGTCTAAATCTCAAATCATCTATGCTTTTCAAGACTATTCAAATTCATGAAGGCAGAATTATCCTCACTGTCACACCAGTATTTTCAGCTTCATCCCATGCCAGCTTCATGTCAACACCCATCCTCTCCTCTCTCTGATTTTAGGATGCCATCTAGACAATAGAAAAACACGGCCTCCTCTGAATGTGCCATGTTTCTAAATACAGCTTTTTGGATTGGTCAAATTCCCTGGTTAACACTCAGCTAATATCGTCAGAAATCAACCTACATACTAGATTAAAAAAGATAGATGGATATACACACACACGTATGTATGTATATATGTCCATATATACACACAAACACATACACATGTTCTTCAAACATGTATCTGCATGGATCAGGTACACGGATGCCCTGAAGCAAAACCAAGCTTCATTTCCAAAATCTCATGCTGATACTTTCTTTCATCCTGAATTGGTAAAACAGTACTCCTCAGCTTTTGCCAACAGCTTGCTATCATCATCTCCTGAAGCATCCATATGTTTGGCTCCACTAGCTCCCCCTGGTATTAGCAACTTCCCAAACTTTCTGAAACCTCAAACTGTGAATCTCTGGAAATTGATGCCTCAGTCATCCTTTCTTTCCACAGTTTTGGGATCAAATTGATTTTCCAATGCCCAGTGGACAGCCATAGGGAGATGCCATCAGGAATCTGCAGGTTTCATGAAGCTGAGCTTCCTTTTTTATTGGTAGTTTACTCCTTTCTGCTGTGTTTCAGTCCTACTGCAAACTTTTTCTGCTTTATGGAGTCAGTGAAGGTTACATGGGGCCAGCTCTTTCTCATCTCTGAGCTGAGCACAATTACAAAGTTTGGAAATAATTCAAACACATTTCTTTCTCTGGAAGAACTTTAATTTGGGGAAGAAAACTTGTCTGTCTAAAGGAAACCCATATTTTTACCAAAACAACTTAGACAAACTTACCATAGAAGTCAAAAGGATTTGATTGCTCAGGACAAGAATAGCCGCAGTTGCTAAAAAATGTAATCATTTCCATGGGGTTCCCACAGAAAACCAGTTCTCCAAAGCTCATGATGGCTATTTTGTCAAATAACTGTGGGGAGCAAAATAATATATCAGCAACACATACCAAGAAGCAGCACATTAATTCTTGAGTACAGCTGTCTTGGTAATAAAAATGCTTTGACAGGAAAAACAGTTTTGACACATTGAAACTTCCTTAGTATATTTCTGTCAAAGGAAGTTTGTCCTTTCTATCGCTCCTCTTGGTGGTTATGCAAGATGACACATTTGTAAGCTCTTAAAAGTAGTGGTTCTCAAAACTGTCAGTGACAGCAGCACACAGAGGTAATCCACAAACTGAAACGGGAGCTGTGAACTTCTGACTTCACTTCTAATGCACCCACACTTACTGACAGACCTCCTTCGGCGTTTAATAGCCCCAGTCTGTAAAATCCCCAAATTGTGGGGAAGATTATCCTGAAGTGCTTAAGCACTTTAACAGCACTGCTCTTCAGGTGAACATTTGCCAGGGCAGGGTTCCCACCAGCTATGATCGACCCATATTCCCAAGGCACCAGGACTGCTTTCAGTCCAGAAAAACCCTGTCACTCCCCTCCGGCTTCATGATCACTTACACTCAATTCAGTCAGCCAGGGAAGAGGTGCCTTGCATTCATGTGGCGGGTGGTGGATGTGTCAGAAGAGCAAAGTGCAAAGTAATAATGGGAAGGGAGGGACGCTCTCCCCAGCACAAGCCCCGCAAGGCAGGCCTGCCCCACCACACAACCGAGGTGTACCCACATCACTTGACACAAAGAAGAAAAAAGATTTTTTTTTTTCTTTCCATTCCAAAACATGGCGTTACCTGTCTCAAGTTGCAAACGTTACTGAACTATGACCATGTAAAAATTAACAAAGTGCTAGTTTTTACAGTGCCTGCGCACGTGAGGGATTTACATGGCTTCTCCCAGTGTTTTTTATTTGGGTAGCTGCATAACACGAAGGTTAGGCACACAGTCAGCGTGCATACTATTTTCACAGGGCAGTATGTGTCCCAAAGTGCCCTGTGACTGGCAGAAGGCCAGACCTGTACAGTTCAAGACAAGCCTGTATTTATGCACAGGGGAAGGAAGAGAGCCTTTGAAGGCAACTATACTGGATCTTGTGCTTCTATCCTGAAAACAACCTAGGTACTAAAAAGCCTGGTAAAAAAAAAACAAATAGTGAGTAGATATCATTTACCCTGAAGAGTTCTGAGCGAGGCTGATGAATCGTAATAATCACAATCCTGTCTCTATGTGCAAGCTCTGAGAGCAGTGAGACAATCTGGTTTGCAGTCAGGCAGTCCAGCCCTGTTGTTGGTTCATCAAGTAGCATGACCTCTGTGAAATGATAAGGAATAGCGTTATAACTCAGGTAAATGGGGAGCAAAGGTAAATTGGGACCAAGTGTTATAGCTTCTGCCTTTGAAGCTAATTTGGCAAATAGTATAGAAATTACTTTACATGTGAAGTTCCATGTGTAAAGCAGAGTATGCATAAATTTTGCCATGGTGTGATCTTTCAGTTTTAGCTTCGGTGGTTCAGTTCCAATGACTAGGAATAAGGACATAAAAAACTACTGCAGGATCAGAGCATAATAATTTTTTTCTAAGTTCAGGTGAAATCTGAAAATTACCAAAATAGATTTGATGTATACATCTGCTTCTAAGAACAATAATGATAAATTTCAGCGTGTACCCAAATGTAAATATAACTGACATAATTAGCTAGAAATTGTAATCTGAATTCAATCTATATACACACACAGAATTTATTATGAACAAATTAAGAGTTGTTAAAATACAGCATATATAATTCCTTAGATGAGAGAGGTAGGGGTTTTTTACTGCATTTTCTTCATGATTTTATTGCACATGGAAGGGTAAAAGTTATGATGAAATCCATTATTTTTACAGAGATGAGACATAGCACAGAAGAGGACAGTTCAACCTTGATCAGGATAAGGGGGAAGGAGAGCTTTCTCTGTAGGTTTATCCACACAGAATTACTTTATGTTTACTATAGAGTTTAGTGAACTTACTGAGCAATAACTACACCCAATGAACTTTCCAGGTGTCACCAGTAGCACACAGTACCTGTGATATACCTCACTTTGCTATTTAAATGCTCCTTCCTGCCTGGTATGCAGTCCTAGCACATCTGCACCGTTACAAGGACTCCAGAATCTGATAAATGTGTGCTATATGTTCACTCCATAAGATTCTGGAACCTTGAAGAAACTATCTCAAAACTGACAAAATTTACAGTGCTCTTTCCCATGGCTAATCCTTCTAGTTACTCTGCTTCGATTTTCATTCATCAGATTTTTTTTCTTTACAGTAGATCTACAACCACATACAGAAGTGTGGTATTCATCAATATCTGGTTTCTTATCAAGGGCAATGCAATGTGACGGCTGTTATACATCTGAGCATTTACTCTGTTTTGTTTATGTCTTTTCCAAATGAACAAATCTCATGTGCTGACTACTTTTTTGGCTCTGGAATGTACATGGTGCTCACACATACATGGCTCAATGACAGCTACTCCACTACAAGGCTCAATGCTTGCATATGTATGGCTCCAATGCGCTCAAAAAACCTATAAATTAATGTGCCACAACCAACATTTCACACATAGGAAGGGCAAGCCCAGAAAGACTTAAAATAGATAAATGCAAGTCTAAAGCTATGTTCAGTCCCTAAGATTTTAGAATTGTCTACTTTCCAAGATCAACTAATAGATTAGTGGCAGACCTGAATTACTGCTCATCCTTTTCTGTCATTACTAGACTAGCTTTTGCTGAATTACAGAATATAAATGCTTTTATATTTTAAAGTGGTTTATGGAGGTCCACGGTGGGAGCACAAAGTGACACTGCTTTGTTTAATCTTGAAAATCCATGCAGTGGTACTTACTGGGATCTTGTAATAGCTGGGCTGCAATTGAAACACGCCTCCTCTCACCCCCAGAAATTCCTACAAAAATACGGCTTCCAATTACTTTGTCAGCAATGTGGCTGAGACTCAGCTCAGCCATAACCGCATCTACCTGAAAAATAATTACAATATAGAAAGACTAAACACAGTCCAACTCAGATACCTGTGTGCAAAATGAAAAAATGAAAGAAAAAAAAAAAGATATAATTTTAAGCTATAGCTTTCCCAATATGCTGCTTGCATCTATTCTAGTTGGAAGGTATTTGGCCTAATTTCTATTTGATTATTTTAATACATTAGTTCATTTATTATTTTTTAGATTTTACTTTCATTTTTTCTGAAATGAGTAGAATTTTAGCTTGAGTTGACATTAAGAGACAAAGACTTCAGAGGTGGAACTAGAAGTTAAGGCATGAAGCATAATGTGCTGGTCTGGCTTCCAAAATAAGGGAGCAGAAAGGCACATCAGTTCTGGGGATGTATAAAATACTGAGTGGAAGATAGGTGAAGAGAGAAGACAGAGAGCAAGAGCCTTTGGTCAGGCATATCCAATCTTTACTCTCAACAGAGGCCAAAAAGACTCCCTTAATAGATCTGAAACACACCTATTTTATCAAGAAAGTAGCTTGTAGGGGGCTTATTAGACCAGTGCTTTTCGGAGCTGTTCTGGTTGGTGAGAGAGATCCTACAGGAGCCAGAGTGGTGTCAGTCACCTCTGCCATCCATGAGACTTGCCGGCACACATAGCCCTAAACACCCCAGAGAACTGGGTTTCCCAGCTGGGGAAGGGGAACTGATCTCGATACAAATAGCAGCATCTCCTGCAGCAGTAACTGCTGCAGCTTTGGGTGGGAGAATTTTGTCCCAGCATAACGGTGCTCCCTGGGGTATCAGCACAAGCCCCTTGCAAAGGCAGGGAGTACCAGAGAGCTTGTGTCCTAGTCCTCAGCAGGAGGATTTCTCTCCATTTGCAGAATGAGGATTACAAAACCTCATAAACGTAAAACACAGCCATGAATGGGAAATGCTGCTGGTGAAAGCATTAAATGACATCATGTCTGCCTTTCTGGTGGAAGACAATATAATACAGACCTTCTTTTTGATGAAGTCATTAGAGCATTTCCGAAGAGTTAGTAAAGCAGTGTAGGTCAGAGACTCTTGTATGGTGAGGAAGCTTAACAAAGTGTCACTCTGGGGGAAAAAAAAAGGTGAAGAGGAAGAAGCAGTTAGTCCTGTAGTAATTAAGATCTTGCCCCTACTTGCACAACTTTCATTCATTCGTACAATTTATTAACCTCTTTGTACCAAAGTTACTAGTAAAATCACAGTCAGATTACATTACTCCATTACACCAGCAACTGTAAAAGTAATCTTTACATGAGAGGAAGCACAGTGCACAAAAATAAATGTAGAAATCAACCTGTGGCACATAAGAGAAGCAATCTCTAAACTGTTCCTTCTTCAGCTGATGCCCATTCACATACACTTCACCAAAGAAGTTGTCTTTATGTCCCAGTCTTCCTGATATTGCATCCAGAAGTGTTGTTTTCCCAGATCCTTTCAAACAAAAGAAATTAATCATGTGATGAGATGAATTTTATGATTTCAAGAGCAGTAACCTCGCTTGGATGGAGACATATGAAAAGAATAAAGTATTTTTTTTCTCAATAACATTAAAATAATAGGTCCTGCAAATGCAGCTAGTTAAGGGGAAGTAAATGGGAAACCTAGAATGTGTGTAAATTAGCATTTAATTCATATAAATTCACACTTCATAGTGAAACATTTGGGTTTAGAAGTAACCTTATCTTTTATTGAAGTTACAATTGTTAGTTAGATGACAGAAGACTGAACTCTGAAAACCAAGCACCACATTTTTACAAAGCAGGGGTTAAAACCAGCTGCAATTTTATTATTTAAAACACAGACCTCAGTCACATTCCTACCACTGTGGAAGTCACTGGTATTAACTCCAATCTTATTTCTTTTGAAGTACTGGAAAAACTTACCAGAATTTCCTAAAATCCCCATAATCTGGCCACTCTCTATGTGAAATGAAACATCCTTAAGTATTTGCCGGGTCCATTTTTTATGATATAAAGAAACGTTCCACCATGGGCCAACACGTTGTCTTGAAAACAAACATCAAAAAAGATCAAATAGAGAAGATTTTAAAATTTTGCATAAACAAGTGAATGGTTTATAGCTACTTGCATGTGGGATGGGAGCCTGCAAGGATTTTAAAATGTTGGGGGTGGGGGGAATCTTCACACACACACACGCGCACACACACCCCCCCACACACACCCACCCCAGGCTTTAGCTTTTTAACTTCAGCATTATCTGGAAGATAAAACAAAGTCTGAACAGATTTTTCAGAATGACTGCTAGGAGGCTTTCGGACTACAACCAAAAAGGGAAACTTGAAGAGAGGCTTTATTTGTTGATGGTGTTTGCCAGACATTAATCCACCAGACCATTTTCTTAGGGCCTCACATTATCCTTCTGGCAGCAGTAAGAAAGCAGTGGGAAAGAGCACAGTCTTTGGAAATCTCCTCTAAAGCATCTCCCTCAGAGACATGTGAAGAAGAACTGGTGAACCATCCAGAGGACAGACCAGCTCTGTCTCCCTCAAGCCGTGTACTCTACCCCTGTGGCGGGCGGCCCAGCGCCATGAGGCAGGCGGCCTGGCAACTTCCCCCCTTCTTTACTGGGCTGAAGCCGAACTCACACCCCATCAGTCCCAGCCCCTCTCCCCTCAGTCCCTAGGGTCGGAGCAGCTCCTGCCGGGCAGCGGCTGGCCATGCCGCCTTCCCGGCCCTACCTGACAGTGTAGGAGACGCCCCGGACGCTGATGCTGTCGGAGGGCTGCACCATCGCCTTCACCTCGCCTGTCTGCCCACCGCTGCTGCTCCCCTCCAGGGCAGGAGACCGCCTGCCTGACATCCTCCGATGCTGGGGCCCTGCAGGCTCCCTCCCTCAGGCTGCTGGCCAGGTGCCCGACGCTGCCACCACCATGTCTCCCCGGGCACTGGGCAGGGGCAGCTCCCCGCTGTCCCCGGGTCAGAGCAGGTCGCTGCCCCCCGGCACTCGCCACCTGGGGAAGCGCCCGAAAGAAAATAGAGGGGCTCTCAGTTCTTTCTTTTTCCTGAGAACAGCTGATAGGCAATTAGCTGAAGCTGCTATCTGATGTACCTTTAGCCCGAGCTGTTACTGTCCCTGAGGAGGGGAATATTTCCCTATCCACGGGGTCACACCAGCTGCAGAGACGCAGCGCACCAGGAGAAACGGTGCTGCAGCGAAGGCGCCTGGAAAGGGCTGAGCTCAAAACTAACAGGAGAAGGATTTCCACAGCTTTCAAAGAGACGATAGTCAAACCACTGCAGGGAGCGAGACCTTCCACTGCCAACATGAAGGAAGCCACTGAAAATGTCTCTCTGGATGGTGCTGGCTGGAGCCAGGTGGCGTGCGAGGACTTGCCGGTGAGTGAGACCTGGGGGGAGCAGGGAGGAACCCGATGGGCTCAGCCATTTCACAGCTACAGCACTTGCCCGGGAGCTGGGAGAGGCTGGTGGCCAGCCTGCCGACCAGGCTTTTGCAGGCAGCAAGCCCTTGCCTCCTCCAGCTCTGAAACAGGGAGCAGAGAGCGTCCTCGCCCCCAACGAGAGCACGCTGGGGACGAGGCCGGTGCCATGCAAGCCGCGCTCAGATGCCACAGTGGCGGGGCTGAGGGAGGGGATCTTCAAATACGTGGATGGAGCAGAAAGTCCCTGAGTATGGCCTGGATTGGCTTTCCCAGGACATGCCTTCGGGCTGTAAAACTGGCTCCCCATGTTTGCTGGGGACCACCTGTTTTTTTAAAAAAATAAGTTCAATGTAAGGAAAAGCGCAGAGCGCTTTGGCAACAGCGGGAGCTTGGAAGGCTTTAATGTGGCTTTTCAGGCTGCTTGGTGTCACGTTGCTTTCCGCTGTGTATCTAGACTGAAAAGATTAATTGGCCTCGTTTGCTGTGAGGGTGCGAGGTGCACACAAAGATTGTGGTCACCATCTGCCAAAGATACCACAGGCATGGATAGGGTCCGCTACATTTGCCTCGGGTAGGATATGAGCCTGACTCGTAGGAAAGGCACAAGGCTGTGGGAGAGATATGGCTGTCTGGAGTACAAACTATGGGCATGCACACAGAATTAAACCCAAAGCCAGAAAGCTGCCTCAGCAAAGACTTCTTAATTGCAACTATATGCAAAAGGTTAACCAAGCGAAGTAGAGACTGTGTTATTTTAACTGATATCTCAGAACACTAAGCTCCAGTTAACAAACTGTGAATTTAAAAAACAGAAGAGAAAAAGACTGTACTCATGGTTGCACACCTACTTGTTCATAAAGCCTCCAAGTTAACAAGTCCCTGTGGAATTCAATAACAAACATACTTCCAGTGAACCTTCATTTTTAGCTGCCGTAACATATGAATTTCAATATGCACCACTTTGATCCAGTAGACTAACATTGCTGAAGCAGTACATTTTTTCCTCAAAACCAGAAACAGAGTCCAATCTCTTTATAGTAGCATGACATATATCTCCCTTTTGAAAGTGATCCCATTTAAACTGAAAGCAAATAGAAGAGCATAGCGCAGCACGTTTAGCCCTCATACATGCTGCTAGAACAAAGTACGTTTTACACTGATTAACAGATAACTCATTTCAAACTTTCAGACTTTTGCACTACAATAACGCATCAACCATATTGTTATATCCCATAAAATACATTTCTCTTTGTGCTTTGCCTTTTCTGAACTCAAATTTTAACAGCACTTTAGGTATTGTCATTAACTATTGTAATTAACCTAATAATTTTTCCAGACCAAGGCCCAGGAGACTATTTTTTGTTCTGAAGAAGATAACAGTCTGTATTTCACATACAGCGGAAAATCAAACATTCTCGAGGTCAAAGAACTCAACTACCAGGTAAAAGTTATAATATATATATCTCCCTTCACCAGGGAGCATATCCAGCAATGCCTGTTTCTATATGCAAGTCATTTTAAAAGCCAAACAAAGTTGAAGTTCACAACACAAAGTTCACATCACTGTTGCACAGTCAAATACACAGAAGTTCTGTGAACAGAATCATGCTCTTGGCTGCAATATTGACAGCAGGCTAAACCCTCCTTTGTAAATATATCTAGTAAAGCTAGGGGATAAGACAGGAAGAGAGGTCTGTTCCTAGGCTCTGTTTTTGCTCAGTCTTGAGCCAAAATATTCCTCTGAGGGCTGGGGCAGAGGGACTTTCTGTCCAGCTAGGGATGGTGGGAGCACTTGCTGGCAAGAATGAGTATGCAGAAGGAGACAAAGACAGGATGACTAACAAGGAGGATTTCAGGGAACCAATGAAATTTTTCATCTCTCTTTGTGCCACCATGACATCTGAAGTAGATTTCACAATTTTCAGTTTTGCGTAATCTCAAATTATATTAAAAATTTTAAACATTTAAGATTTACAATAGCAATAAATTACCAAGGAAACAGAGGACAGAGATAGCTTTAGTGATTAACAGAATAAGCAGCAAAGCACGAAAACCATACTTAGCTGTAAAAGAACTTTCTTCCATGTATTTCGGAAGATTAACAATATTATTTTAACATATTCTCTGCTTGTAACACCGTAACTTTGAAGATATTTATTGCTAAATAGTTTATTGTTTGAATTGAAGGGACTTGTGTCTTTCTGTTAGGTTAACACGGCATCCCAGATTCCCTGGTATGAAAACCTCGCGCAGATGAAAATGCCATGGACCTGGAAATCAGATCCCGGTTCTCATGTGTCAGTAATCCAGAATCTGAATTTAAAAGTTCAAAGTGGTCAGATGCTAGCTATTATAGGAAGCACTGGTAAGAGCAACCAAATTTCATGATTTGACCAACTCTGAGGTAAAACGTACTTAGCCAAGAGCAATACTCTGCAGTCTTTTGAATGGCAAAATCTAGCTGAGAAACATCTATTGGAAATGTGTCACTTAAATACATTCTTTAAAATGTATGAGGAAACAAAGAATGATAATGGGGAAAAAAATTAAAATTTATTTTCAAAACTAATTTCGTTATGACTTGTACACATTTGCTGTTTGTTTCCTGAGGTGTAGTGGGGTATTGTTATAACTGTGGCCTGCAGCTCTGCTGGACATGAATCAGCTTCATGGCTCAGATTCAAAACAGGCCAGTTGCAGACCTTACCCAGTAACATAGCAGACAAACGAGGCCAGACCCCATAAGAAAGATCAGTGGCAACCTGCATAGCCATAAGCAGGAATTCCCTTCAGATTGAAACAATTCTAACAGGATAAAATATCACATTTGGATTAATTAAGAGAAACTTATGGAGAAGAAAAGACAGTTCCTCTTGTTTGGCTTTAAAATGGGTCTCTGCTTTCTCTTTTTTTTTTCCTTTCATTTTCTGGTGGGACTGTTTTAATCTTCTCCAGGGTGAGGCTGACTAATGGAGAGATGGCCCCATGTGGTTAGTTGAGTATAAGCTCATCTAGGGGGATAAGAAGTAGACATATGAACTGTTAAACTGAAGTTAAAAGTACCCATACTTTGGAGGTAAAAACCCTCGTGCTGTGTCTCCACCAGACTCTTACATCAGGTTAGCCCTGTGCGACAGTGAGGATGCCCTCTCTCAAAGGCAAGGCATATTTGCCAAAGAAGTTTTATTTCTGTAAAAGAGGTTTTTCTTCCCCATTGCCACGGGAATTTTTTCTTAGCACATATCCTTAATGTACTTGAAGTTGTACCTTAGAGAGTCTCCTGAAAATAAAAGGAAAAGCCTGTGATGAAATAACATACTGAGTTATAGATATAGCACCTTCGTAAGGTAACATACACGGAGCACAAACCCCTTTCAGCAAAGTAGTCAAACTATTTTTAAAAGCCGTTTATCATCTATTTGATCAAATGCCTTAGTAAAATGGATTAAACTGCTGATGGGTTTCGCATTGTCAATGGCAATCAATATGTCACTCTTAAATAGAGCGATACGTGGTTTACAGATGGATGGGTTTCTTTTTTAAAATGTATATATTAAGAAACAAGTGCAGAGTTAATCTTTCAACAGGGAGACTAGAAATAAATGACATCTAATCATAATAAGAGAGCTCTGTGTGTTTACATACAGTATCATACAGCAAAAAGGAAAAATTCATTTGCTATTTAATTCCAAATCAGGTTTTGTATTCATTGTTTTACTTCTCTTACCTCTGAGTATGAGCCAGCTTTTCTTAATTATTTAAATGACTTTTTGTCTTATTTAAGTCATAATAATTTTTATTTCAATCATGATTAAGATTCTTATTGTCTGTATAATCATTCAGCGCCTTAGTCATTCAGCTGTTCCAGCTGCCGTTTCTGAATTCACAGTTCCCTCCACAAAGCAAGCTCTTCCCGAGCATTTAGTTGCCAGCCCTGCAGCCAACGCAGGATACTACCTTTCACCTATGTTTCAAAAGTGAAAGAGATGTAACAAGAGGACAAAGAGATCTTGCTGCTTGAGTTCATGGAGCTATCCTCAATGCCCACCTGCCCAATTCTGCTGAGAAATGACAAAGGTTAAAGCCACATACTCCATTCCAGAGGAGAGAGATTTCCTGAACACGAGCTTGTAGTTGGGTGTCAGTATTTTCTTTCAAGACCATTCTGTCTCTGTGGCTTTGGAAAAGCTTCAGGAGGGGTTGGGGAAAAGAAGTTGGGGAACGAAAACTTCTGTCCTCTGTCTGTGACTAAATAAGCTTTTCAAAATAGTCCCCTGGAAATTAATTTAATTTTCAATTTTGATTTTTCTAGCTGGTGGAAAGACATCTTTGCTTGATGTGATAACTTGTCGGGATGATGGAGGCAAAATCAAGTCTGGTCAAATCACGATCAATAACAAACCCAGCACTCCCCAGCTTGTTAAGAAATGCATTGCACATGTGCGGCAGGATGACCGACTGCTCCCCCACCTGACTGTCAGAGAAACACTATTGTTCGTTGCCAAACTGCGCCTTCCAAAGTTTTTTTCAGACTCACAAAGGAAAAAAAGGGTAATTAAGCTGTTGGAAAAAAATAAAGTTGTCAAAAATGTGTCTGACAGGAATTATCCAAGAGATCCTGTGTGTTTGGAGTCAGAACAGCTAATCTGGCATTTTTTTAATGTAGATTATGAATTATAAACCTTTCTCTTCTTTCAAGATAGAAACCAGTAATTGTTCCAAAGCTCGTAAAAAATGACAATCTAGAGAAAGCGTTACAGAGGCTGAAAGAAGAACTAAATTGCTGATCGCTGAGCCTTTTTTAATGCTACCTCTAAAAATCAAGATTTGTTTTCAACTGTCTCTTGATCAGATAGCACTGAAATATCCCGATGAATTTTAACCACATTAATCATATTTTTGGCTTCATCTATGCATGAATGTGCAAATAAACTCTTGCTTTATCCCTGTTACCCTTTGGATCCCCCCAGGTAGAAGACGTTATAGCAGAACTACGCTTGCGTCAGTGTGCAAACACCAAGGTAGGGAACGAGTACCTCCGCGGTGTTTCGGGAGGCGAGAGGCGGAGAGTGAGCATCGGTGTGCAGCTGCTCTGGAACCCGGGTGAGCAAAAGCCTAACACCTTCCTTGTGCCCACCACAGACCACTGGGGGAAATGGGGCAGTAAATGAAGATAGGAGCTTTCAGCGAAGAGTCATACACACAGTTGCCCCTTGGGCAGCTTGGGGAGTTCATATTCAGGACGCTTAACAGGTCTTGCACCACCCTCTGCCAGAGGTACCTCTCCAATAGCAAAGTTAGGCACAGTGACGGCATGCTGGTCTGTTTGCTTAAATTGAAATCAGTGCTGATCACAGATAACAATGTAATTATTGCAGCAATAATTCTGTAAATGGAGTGGTTCAGGAGCCAGCCCACTTTCGCTTCTGTCACCCTTGCCAATGGAGCAGCAGCGACAGAGCCAGGCAGAGCGCCCTTGGGAGCCTTCACCCACCACTCTCTAAAACCACCCTCACACAGACTACTGAAAGCTGCCTGAAGTCACCCTCACAGCAGTGCTCTGATTTGAGCATATCAGTATGAGGTTTGTTTTTTATCTGACCGCATGCCACAAGTTACTTTGGAAGGCTGCTGGCCTATTATAACATTGGGATTGTTTTCCTTTCCTCCAACCCAGCCCATTTACATGTGCAACATTAACAGGGAAGGTCATTTTCTTGGCTGCAGAGTCAGTCATTGTGGTCTTGTGCAACTCACTGATGTGGCTGACTCATGCCACAGGTGATCATCTTCAGTAGAAGCAAAACATGAGGCTAAACCTGCAGCTGATTTTGCAGGACTGAATAGTGAGTGAGTGAGAAATAAGTAAAGCTTTCTTTACATTTCAAACATGCGTTATACCCCTTAGCACAGAAACCATGTCTGTGTACAGATATTGCCTTGCTCTGATTGAGGTCGTTAAGTTCTATAAGGCAACCACTGCAAAATAATAAAACTCTTTCAAGTTTGTAACAACCAATTGCAAAACAAACAAAAAAAATGCAAACATATGCGTATCTCTTCACATATATGTGCGAATATAGGCAAAATAGAGCACAGGTTGGGAGGAGGAGCTATCTATCTAAATTAATACTGTGTGAGTATTTACACATGAATAATGCAAGAAGGTTAAATATCAAACATTTAGGTTAAAAATATTCCAGTAGGCAGGATACAAAACTAATACTACTGTATTAATTTTCATGTACCTGATATTTGTACAGGCAAAGTGCAAAAACTGCAGAGAAGAATGTAAATTTAATAAGGAAGCTAAATCTGCATCCCAATGAAAAATAAAAAAAATTTCTTGTTTCCACTGGGAGCAAGATAAGATTTAAAATAATTACTCTTGGTCATCATGTTCAGTAAGACAGTGCAGAAAATTGCCATTGTTGAATATGATGTGATGCTAGTATGAAATATATTTTGGACTTTAAAAAAAGAAGGAATATATCTGTGCGATTCCATGCACAAGCACCATTTCACTTAGAACATATTTTCCAAATCAAACATGCTGATTTCCACAGCTAAACTCATTGTCTTTGGCAGGAATACTCATACTTGATGAACCCACATCTGGACTGGACAGTTTTACTGCACATAACCTTGTGATAACGTTATCCAGACTGGCCAGAGGAAACAGACTAGTTCTTCTTTCACTTCATCAGCCCCGGTCAGATATCTTCCAACTGTTTGATTTGGTTCTTCTGATGACTTCTGGAGTCACTGTCTATTCCGGAACAGCTAGAGACATGGTCCAGTATTTCACAGAACTAGGCTATCCCTGCCCAAGGTACAGCAATCCTGCAGATTTCTATGGTTAGTATCAAGCACTACCATAAAAAAAGGTTACTGGAAATCATTCACTTTCATAAATGTATCAGTTAACTTTGATTTTTACGTACCATAACTGTCTTAGAAATGCCTTATAACTGACTCAAATCAATACTATAGCAAGTTCAGGTTTTAATAAGATCCTTATTTGTCAGTACAGGAAATGTAACAAAATTGAGAGGTATGGACAAAATCAATTTTAAATAATCCTCCTTCTAACTCTGCCAGGTGTAGCAACTCTTCCACACGTTTAGCACACGTATTCCCATGCTTTAGCTGGTTGAAACTTTTGCCCTCACTGAGAAAGACATGGATGAACTGATCAATTGCTTTCTGTAGCCAGTTCTCTGACTTCTGAATCAAGAAATGTGGAAAGATAGTTTCCCAGGGTGAGGAATAATACACACCTGGAACAGTAAATGGGAAAGAGGAGTGCTGCACATTGGAAGGCAAAAAAACAAACCCAGAGCAGCAATCCTTTTATTCCTCTTCTCAAAGAAAGTTAACTACATGGTTTCAAATCCATTCCTCTTCAGTTTTTTGCAACCTGCAAAGGGAATCTGGCCCTGTTAATCTAATGGCAGTAGTCTTACCACAGAGGTTGTTTCAGTTCCAGCCCTTAGGTCTTTGCACTCAAGTTGGCTAGGAAACCTTGTACAGACACCAGCCTCAATGCTCTGGAGTAACCTCTTTGGCTGTGCCTATGTGGCAGGTGGTGTCAGATCATATCAGCTGTGCAGAGATAAACAGAAGTTAACCTCAAGGTCAAGCCCTGCAAAAAGACCTTTGTCACCGCCATGATTCAGAGCAGTCCTCAGCCAAGCTTAGCCTTGAGGAAGGCTTGCAGTACCCCCACATGGGAATGGAGAATATGAGGCAGTCCTGGGGAAACTTGTAGCTACAGCCTGTGGTTACAGGAGGTTACAACATTGAGGAAGGGAGGGATGAGAAAGGGAGGTGGAAGATCATTTAGCGGTATGCAGAGAGTCAGTACCTATAGGAAGAGAAGAGAAATACAGGCAGCGGGAAGGTGGAAATGGGACAGGATGGTAGAGGATGCCACAGCAGGAAGGAGCACCTGGCAGAAACACAAAAATGCTGGCTGTGTGTCTGATAGAGAAACAGGAGACCATGGCGGAAGGGAAGAGGTAGGGTGGGTTGCAACTCAATTCCGATGGGCTCCTACTGAAAAGCGGCTGAACAGAGATGATCAGCCCAATGTAAGGACTTACAAAATGTGCAGCAATAGTTCTTTCAAAGTATCTCCAAAATGTCAGGTCAGCACTAGAAAATACTATTAAAAGTTTAGATTTAAAAAATCATTTTGTTAAGTAAAAAAATAATGTTAAGTCAACTATTGTTGCTGCTACTATGTTGTCCTTGCATAATATTCTTCTTGGGCTTTCTCAGTATCAGCTAAAGTTTATGGTACCTCTGTAAGATACAAAAAAAAAAGATAACTTCATTTTGCAGATGGAGAAAAACCATGTGATTTAAATCAAAGTCACATAACAGATTGTAAAGGCCTACATGCCAGGAAGAAAATTCAAACTATCTATTCTCAGCACCCCTCTCAAGCCACTATTAAATTTAGAAAAATCTGAAATAGTGGTTTACAATATTATAATAAACAATTAGGAAATCTCTCAGTGATGCATTGAATGACTAGATAAGAAACATCTCCCAAGACAAAATACACATTAACTATCTGTTCTTCTCTAATTACCAAAAGTAACTGATAAAGTTTTAACCATCGCAGCTTAATGCATGCACACAGGTCGTACTGTCTGTTCACAATGAAATCTCTGATTCTAAACACATCACAAAGTTATCACATCTGTAGCATATGGACTCATGTCAAATAATGTCTTGCAGTTGATTTGACCAGTATCGATAAACAGAGTGCAGAAAAGGAGATGGAAAGCCGAAAAAGAGCAAATACTCTTGCCAACTTGTTCCTAGAAAAAGTCAAAGATTTTGATGATTTCTTATGGAAAGTTACTGAAGGAGATAACGTTGCAACCACATTCAGCAAGCAAAGGTAAAGAAAAGAGTGTCATACAGCACATCTGGAATAACAGCTACAGCCTGTGATAATTTCAGGATTTTTTCTCTTTTCTTTTGGGCAGGTCCCATTTAAATTCAGAAGAGGCTATCAACATGCCTCACCATTCAAGTGATCAGTTACCAGGAGTCTTAAAGCAGTTCACTATATTATTAAGGTAAACTTATCTCCAGCATAAACAGTTATGTATCACGCCCATTTGTATTTTAAAGCATAAGAAAGGAGCACAAAATGAGAACTGGGTGCATGCTGAAAGTGGAGAGCTAGCGCTAGGCCTGAGCAAGCTGTAGAGCGGAGGTGTTGCTATACCAGCTCACCCCAGCCCCCTGAGCAGGACAGCAGCCAGATGTACGGGCCTACCTTTCTGCCCAAGGGCTCCTTCCAGACACAGTCACCTCCAGCTCACATCACTGGGAGCTCGTGGCTTTAAGCAGCAGCACAAGCCTCCAGGCTCAGGAACATGCGTCCCAGTTTTGGGTACTGCCATCCTGATACCCATGCCAAAGTGTGGTGACTCAACCCTCAGCAAGCCCAGGCAACTGCGTGGTAGGCTCAGGAATTGCCCTCCTCACACCTCTGCCTCAGATTTGAAGCCAGGAGGCTTCACTGATTATAGCCAGCATAGATGAGTATTATAGTTGGGTCTCACGCTTGTGTACTCAAAAGAATCATGATCAACTTATTTAATACATGTAGAACATCTCTACCAGTATCAGCCACTGTTAGCATATGCTACAGGTCCTTAACAGAGAGACTTCTATAACTGAAGTAATTGCTTCTGCATCTCCAAAATCAGACCATCTCATCCTCATTGCTTTCCTTCAAGCTTTCAGCATTTCAGAACTGAAATACTAGGCAGCTATGACACTCAGTAACTTTGAGTAGGTAAAATCCTTTACAGAAACTGACAGCCCAACTCCTGTCCTACTCAAAGTCAGCAAGTTCCACGAATTGATTTTAGCAGAGCTTTTGGGGCAACGTATCTGAATATAACCGTCATTAGTAAGTACTATACCTTACGGTCAATGTTGCTGTTTTCCTAGTCGTCAAGTCTCCAATGACTTCAGAGATCTTTCAACGTTATTAATCCATGGATTTGAGGCCCTTCTCATGTCATTATTAATTGGATTTTTGTACTATGGCCATGAGAAAACCAGACTCTCTATTCGTGACACAACAGCACTGTTGTACATGATAGGTGGACTAATCCCATTCACAGTGATTTTGGATGTTATTGCCAAATGTAAGTGTCAGTTTTCTTGTAAATGTTATAAGCAATCAAAATCAGAAAATTCCTAAATCAATGAAAAAATTGTACTTATTAATGCAACCCTAGGATGAAACCAACCTGTTTGTTCCTACCCTGCAGGTCATTCAGAAAGAGCTATGCTTTATCATGACTTGGAAGACGGAATGTACTCTGTTGGCCCATACTACTTCGCTAAGGTAATTGGTTTCATTGCCAGGAAATACAAACAGCTGGCTTTAACATTAAAAAACACAAACAAACCAAAACCTTGTTGTATAAATTATCACATTCGTATCAGACCTTGTTCTTTTGTGTCTGCCAGCTAAGGGTATCGTTCTTGCTTCCTTGACATTAATGGATTAAACCTCACACTACTCTAGATCTGTTGCCATAAGTCATGGCTGACATTCCACCCCAGAAAAGCCAAAGAAGAATATTTCACTGGATTGTTTCACCAGAATTTGAGAAATCTCAAACTCAAATTTGAAGGTTTAGACAGTTTTACATACCTGCATATTTCATTTGCTGAAGCATCTTTGAAAGTTTGATTACATGTCTTGATCTCTAAAACAAAATATTCAAATTAAATGCTAAAGCAAAGGTAAAACAGAAATGACAAAATGCTAGCTGTGACATTTCTAGTAGTTGTTTGGGCCCCTACTAGTCAGAGACAAACAATTGTATTAAATGCATCAAGAGCCAGAGTTTCTGGAAAAAAATCAGAACTTTTAAAAAATTACATTCTTCTTTTCACAAGGGTTTAGAATAATCCCTTCTTTGTGATGTTGCCACTGTTAGATGAGTTCTGCCTGCCATGGCATCTGTAATTTAGGTTTCCATTTCTGCACAAGATTTTAAATGCTTATTAGTGGTTGCCAGAGAAAAATATTCTTTGCATTGTGTCACAAAGATTGCACATTATTCATGGAGAAATCGATGTAATTTGTTACAACCTTAGTATTAGAGGATAGTAGCAACCCTCTTTGGAGGAAATAATCATAATACTCTCTCTATATATCTTTAGATATTTTAGAAAATCCTAAGCATGTTTTTGTTTTACAATGAGTTGAGTAGTTACTAACTGGACTGCCTTTGGGACAGAGTGGCGAAGTGACCAACAGCCAAACTTGTCTCAAATTTGATCTCACGCTAAGTTCAACCAAATTTGGACACAATGACAAAACATACAGTTGCAATGAGTCAGTAACAGTATTACTGTTATCAAGCGCACCAGTTCTCAGGGAAAGTGTCCTAAATTCTTAGAAGCTGCCCAAACCGTTACGAAACAAGACACCTAATCTGTAACAAGAATCCTTTCATTTTAACAATTAGTTATAGGAATTGTCACAACTGGAGAAAAGATTAGCAAGGATTTCAATTTTTGTTGTGGATTGTTTTTGCGTGTCACTGACAACACCTAACACGGAGGTGATTGCATTCTAAGGGAGTATTTCCTGTAGTTTTTATAAACAGTCTACGTGCACATTGAGGTGCAGCTCAGAAGGTTTTGTGATTATCATTCAACTTATTTTTCTCTCTTTTTTTTTTTTTTCTTCCTGAACAGATTTTGGGGGAGCTCCCAGAGCACTGCGCTTTTGTTATAATTTATGGGGTTCCCATCTACTGGCTAGCAAACCTCATTCCTGAGCCAGAACATTTCCTGCTGAACTTCCTCTTGGTGTGGCTGGCTGTATATAGTGCCCGCGCAATGGCACTTTGGATGGCAGCATTGCTGCCGACGTTACAGCTCTCAGCTTTCTTCAGCAATGTCCTTTTCACATTGTTCTACCTGAGTGGTGGTTTTGTGATAAGCCTGGAAAACCTCTGGACAGGTAAGACAAAGCTCCCACCACCCCTCCGAACTGAAACATAGATGGTTTTCATTAGCGACTGGTTGTTGTGAGGCTGAATGTGTCCTGTGCAGGAAAACTCAGCTTTATTCCTACCTTTCCAATTATCTTCTTGGGTGGTGACAGTGGCATCAGATCATTCATTTTACATCAATTGCTCCATCTGAAAGTGAGGTAACAATAAGTTCAATCAAAAAAGTACTAGTGAAAGGCTTGATTCTTACACAGTTGCTAAACTTTTCAGTAAAAAGAATTATATCCAGTAGATGAAGTTTGAGCTCCAATGAGACTTAGTTGACAGTAGGAGTTTGATGGATATGGACATTAGCTCTCTCTTAATTTTCCATCTCCACACAATAATATAAAGTATATCTGCCATTTTGTCCAATAATAAACTGTTACCTGTTTATAGCCTCTTGTTGTCAAGAAATTAGAAAAACCTGCTGTATCTGCAGCAACACAGCAGTCTGAGGTCTCAAATAAGTTTTGTGTATGCATATCAATTTCTTTCTTTCTGCCATTTTTTTTCCAGTTCCATTTTGGGTTTCTAAAATCTCTTTTCTCAGATGGAATTTTCAAGGCATGATGCAAATTCAGTTCACTGACATCACATATGAAATGACTGTTGGGAACACTACATTTCAAATACCAGGGAAACTTGTAAGTCACTAATAAAAATTCTTACAAACATTTGATAACTAATTAGAATGCTATTTATATGCCCATCATATTTAAGTAGATGCTGTAGGCCTCAAAGATGGCAAGCACTAAATCAATACGTGAAGTCACATTACACTTGGTATATTTCAAATTTGTCCCTGCAGATATCCATACAGCGGTCACTCCTTTTATCCCTTTCTTTTTAGCGAAAGAGAAAAAAAGAAAAAAAAGAAAAGAATAAAGGGCAACTATTTTCTACACAAGCCCCAGCTATGGGCTTGCTGAAATGCTTCAGAAGCTGAACTGTATTCCTCTGAAATACCGCAGCCCCTAGGCATAGCGTAGCTGTAACCAGCTATCAAACCACTCTGAAAGTCACATCCAGCTGGAAACCAAGGAAAAAGGTGGCAGGGGCCAGGGAAGCTCAAACGTAAAACACACTTCACGGATGCAGCATGAAAATTTTGCGTCCGTTCCTAAGTTTGCATTATCCGTCGTTACAGGTCACTCAGGCTCTGGACCTGGACTCCCATCCTCTCTACGTAAGCTATCTCGTCCTCGCTGGTATCATTTGCAGTTTCCTGCTTTTATACTACTTATCTCTGAGGTTCATCAAGCAGAAATCAAACCAGGACTGGTAACAGCAAACCATGCGGAGGAGGCAGCCGGCTACAGCGTCCCTTGCAAGAAAACAGGGAAAGCCCACGAGCTTATTTTTGGTCACCTCCGCAGCCGCGCAGGGGAGAGCAGGTACCTGCGGGGAGCGCCGGGTGACGGCCGCCTGGCTGGCCACAGGATGGCAGCAGAACACCAGGAGTCGGAAGGCAGGCTGTGCTCCTCCTCAGGACCTGCGACAAATTGGGGCTTTAGCCTGGGGCTGAGCTTTTTTTTGGGGGGGTGGGGTGTGTGTGTGTGTGTGTGTGTGTTTGTTTGACATACAGTTTTTATAGGTGACAAGACGCTTATGAGTTCTCCACACCTTGAAATATTCTGAGCTATGGGCCACTGATCTAAAAGGACTCATCCCTCTTAGTAATAGCTGATGTTTTAGTCCATCATGTCTGAATGTATAGTGATCATGTACTTAATTTGGAGAGCTCAGAGAGAAGCGGGATCAGCACCCACAAAACGCTACTTTCTGTAGCACGTACAACAGCACTCATGAGAACAGTGTAGAGGAAAGCAACACAGAAGATTTCACTGATGCTTCAGGAGAACATGCAAGGTTGGAAAACACAACTGTTAATGACTCTATGTTGTTTCTACTTGCTGATGTGTTTTAAGGCTTTGCCTTTGTGTTCCAGTTAGATGCTGTTATGCCCAAAATGGGTATTTTCTCACTGTACAGATGATTTCTTGTAACGGATAGTTTTATCTCACCTTCTTGGATTTATTTCTACAGTATAAATACATACCAATTGATTGTTATTGATCACATCTTTCTCCATGGCAATACAAATCACAG
The DNA here is from genome assembly GCA_013389945.1 of Fregata magnificens. NCBI lineage: Eukaryota > Metazoa > Chordata > Aves > Suliformes > Fregatidae > Fregata > Fregata magnificens. The sequence continues at coordinate 21,461 of WAAD01000436.1, read as the reverse complement.
CAATTTACCAAGTTTGGTTCCTAAGATTCTCAGGTAGAAAATACCAAACCTGCCCCTCCAGTAATTAAAAATCTAATGGTGCAATCTATGAAGTGTTTGTAATTGTGCACCTAGTTACGCTCAGCCATAAGACACAAGTGCTCAGAAAATGAGTAACAGTAAATAAATGGCTGTAATTCACACACAGCATGGTAAGTGCATGTGCAAATTAGCCGTACAGTTGTTGCGAGCATTTTATAAGATTAGCTTGCTTGATTTTAAATGTTTGGATGCATATCTCTGCTTATATGCAGAGACCCAAAGCACATCATCTACTCTACTTTCATTTACATGTTGCACACAGTGGAAAACTCCTAGTGTACTCAGCTATAAAGCCCCAGATACTGTTATGTAAATCCCTTTTTTTTTTTTTTTTTTTTAAAGAAATAAGAAAGAACATCAATATTTTATTATTCTGTTTGGCAATTAGGGTTGCCACATTACCTTCCACAAGTTCCACATGGTAATGAATTCCCAGGAAGACCCTAGTCTAAAGATGTTAAGCAGGTCTGATAAAATAACAGCTTCAGCCCCAGGCAGCAGTAGGAATCCAAAACACTCCAAGGTTTTTCTAAGGTGAATTCTACCATTTCTTTCTGGTTCTGCGGCATTTGATATTAAAAAAAAAAAAAAAAACCCCAACCCAAAAACCCACTTGATCTGATCCTAGTGCCATTTTGAAGTTATCAGATTTTCATCTCCTTTTAATGGCAAAGCCAATTCTTTCAGTCCAATTCAGCATCATTAAATTGTCAGAATAGCAGCTTCCTGTTTGATTCTTAATTATTCCTTCTTATTATATTTAAGACACTTAATTTTTTTAAAGTGGTTTACTCTCCTTTGTAATGATCTGTTGTGATTAGAATCTCTTTTATATTACACTGAAGTTTTAAGGGTATATATTGGTACTTCTAGTCTAAACCTCTATTTTCAAGGTATTTAGAGGATTAAATTCTAGGCTGACTCTCTGTTGTGAATTCACTTTGATGTTTAATAAAAAAAGGAGAGACACAATGGGAAAAATTAAAGACATAAGGGACAGCTCTGAATTTTAGGGGCATATTGTCATGCACAGAAATCTTCAGGCATCTAGATAAGAATATACCATAGCCGTAACTTTGAATTTCCTTCCTTTTGTGAAATTAGTCAGGCTGCTGACACTACTTAAACAGCCTTTTTCAATTTAAAATTCCACCCTCTTAACATTATGCAGCAGGACCAAACGGTGTGAGTGTTTCAGAGGTGGTGTTATGACAAGGGTAGATGTATACATAATGGGGACTTGAGCGGTGAGCCTAGGAACAGCCATCGTATGGAATGTAGGAAGAGCTATCATAGGATGTGGCCAGGCCTGTGTTTACATAGAAAAAGCTCATATTCTATATACTACAATTACATTAGCACGCTGCCTATGATCATATCTTGTTTCCTTGATGCCTAGAGATGGGGAATATAGGCTGTGATTATTGTTACAGGCTTTAGCAATAAGAAGATAGGAGCCTTGAAATACCAGCAATTAGCATTCATGCCTAACAATAGCATGCCGTGGGGCTGTGTACCGAGAAGAGCACAGGGAAGAGTGGGTGGATGACACACAGCTTGCCCCACTTGCACTACCAGGAGTTGAAAGACAGTAGAAGTTTAGGGGGAATTAAGCACCTCTCAGCCAGCGAAGGCCACGCTGTACGCTTTGGCCTCTACATTCACGTCCTGCTTCATGTTAGTTGTGTGCAGAAAAGGTTTCACACTTCCAGAGCGGAGCCACTGCTGCAAAAACAAGTGGTTAGCGAGGGAACAGAAATCTTCCCGGGAGTTCTAACCAAGGCTAAATGTCATAATTTAATTTCAGCACAGCTTTGCTTCCCAAGTTTCAGAGGAACTGTTCCTTTTCCTTAGACTCCCCTGTGTCAGCAGCAGCTCCATGTACCCTCCTGCCTGCACTCCCTGTATCAGTACAACCAAAGTTACAGCAGTCCACAACAATCTCAACACAGACACTAAAGATCACAAGCGAGACACTGCGCAAAACTCATCGTACAGTCCATTCCACACACAACAATGTTTAGTTTGTTACGGACTTAAGCACTGTGGTAAGGCACATCTGCCATTTGAGCAGACCACTGCCTGCCAGTCCAACAACGCCGCCATCCTAATGGTTCACCCGCCACCGCCTTTGCTCTCCTGTATCCTCCCTGGCCAGGTTCAGAAAAGATCTTCTCAGCTCTAAGTCATGGTCCCTGCTACTGCAGGCAACCAAGTCAGTGCAAAACCAGTTTTGAAATGGCACAACATTTAATCGGTTGCAGAGTTTCCAAATTGTTTTGCCCAACCGCTGTTTGAACTGCCCGGTGGATGACCTAACTGCAACAGGCTACGGGTTTCAGTCTGCATACACATCAAATTTGGGAATGGGAACATCAAATACAAGCAACAACGATATTTGCAAGGAAAATTCACCAAATTCAGAATAAAAAAAATCTGCATTGGTTACATGGATACTGTAAAGTACTGTGTGGACAACAGAACTCTCTGTTGTTACAACACCTTTATGTACTAGAGGTGGTATCTTATCTGTAAAGAAACAGGTAAGAAAAATTTGTCTTTATTACTTAAAGTATTTAATACAGGGAGAGGAGGGAGGTTCTTCCCCAACCTCCGCTCCAAGTTTATGCGGTCTCTCCACTTGGCAAAAGGGACAAACTTTTTTAGCACTGGAAAATGGATTATAGAAACACTGCTTTGCATATTGGCTCGTGGGTAGTGGCAGTCCTCCAAAATACTTTTAACTCGTCGGTTGGAAAGGACTAGCTTTCACTCTGGCTAAGCTAAGTTAATAAGTAGCTGTTGAAAGTTTCATCCCATATTTGTTCACTGCAAAATGCATTCAGAAATGCTAAATCAGTAACAAGTATCAATAGCCATCCCTTTTTATTAAAAAAACCCCATGATATTCCTTTAAAAAAAAACAAAACAAAACAAAACACAGACAATATGCTATGCAAGGAGACTCTATGGGTAAGAATTTATGGGTGTTGGTATGTCCACTTGTACCAGAAATAACAAACCTTCCAGGTTTTAGCCACAGCGATTAATTGTAATGGCAGTAGACAAGAGACAGTGTACGTGGAGCTCTGTGACATGCTGCTGCTTTTTCTTTTTTTATACTCTGAGAGCCAAGACAAGCCCTTCATATGTTAGCAGCTATTAATTAAGGCAACAATGTTTAAGCAGTGGGTTGAGGTAATTTTAAAACCGCTTAACCCTTTTAAGAACTGACGAGCTTTAAAAAGCATATATATATATATATATATAATGTGCATGTGTTCATATTAATACATATATGTAGAGGTATCTGCATGAATAGATTACATACATACGTATATACACACACAACTGTAATGCCTACAATAGCTCACAATTTTTTTTCAGGGACTATTTAAAAAGCAATTCAGATCCATAGTTTATAAAAGTGCTGTTGCCAATTTATATAACTAATTATAAAACTGTTTGTTGATGTTTATTTTGTCATTAAATCAAACATGGTTATTTTGAATTGCAAATTTTGTTGGCATTATTTTGCTTTCATGGTCACAATTTGATACTTCTAATCCTTCCAGTGCTAAAAAACTGCAACTTAACAGACCCCCTCAACCTCACCATGGCTCCAGAACCAGCATCTCCCATCAACACCACATTTGGATCTTTTGCTCCTTTTTAAGCACCTAATCAGATTTTGCTAAGATTCCTAGCATATCTCAGTACTGTTTCTGCCTCACCTTAATTTTTCATGTTTAACAAGTGGGTTTAGAGGCATAAAAGTTAAAGTACTGGCCAGAACCCATACGGTGAGTAAACAAACAATGCCACTTGCCTCAAAAATAATTTGCATTTTGTACACAAGAAAATCGGCCCACAAGATAGTCATCTACTACTTCAGTACTGAATTTTCAAGCAAATGCATAGGAATTGGAAATCTATGAACATTCACAAATAGTCAAAGACAAAACATACAGAGCCTTGTGATGACATACAACCGTACTAGTTAACATCATGATTCTTCAAGACAGTACCTTTGCTCACTTCCATTTACTGGGGGCTGGGGGAAGAGTTTAGAAAACAACAACAAAAACTTTCTTAAAATAAAAAAGACTTCACGTTTCACCAAGAAAGTCAGAAGATAAATTAAAAAAAAGTAGCCCCTCTGCTATGCCAGTCCAGTCTCCACCATAAGCTCCTCCCTGACACAAGTAAACATCTTCCTTCTCATGATGCAAGTCACAATGCTGAGAAGAGTGCCCTAAAAGAACCGAGTATTATCTTAATGATTGCTTCTCAACAAACACCCAAATCTTCTACTACTCTTAGTTAAAAATAGCTAATCACCTGCGGCAGTGCTTCAAATAATTGTAGAAAGGCACAAAGCCAAAACATGGAGCTCCAAAGCAGGCAACAACAAAATGTACTGCACAAACTCAAAACTTTGAAAAACAGGACATGTGCTGCCCTAATTAGCTGCCTCCAGCTGCAGAATGTTACCTTACACAAGGCAGTTGTTAGATTTCCAGGTGGGTAAGTCAGAGGTCAAACCTGTGGTACCCATCACCCCAAGAGATTCCAACCTCTGCTGAGAAAGGCAGAGCGCCAATAACTTTTTTTTGCTCTTTTAGCATCCCCTTAATACAATCCTTTAATAAACTTTTCAGCTTGTAATTCCTAGCAATACAGGCACGAGTTGCCACCCCCCATGGAGCTGTAGGGGCATTTCAGGCCAGCGAGAACAGTCAAGAAGCTGGCACCCGCCCACCACTCCTGCACCAAACTGTGCACAGTGGCTCCGGCCGTTCACATCACACGATGTACCTGCTTTCCTGCCTTCCCCCTGTACCCACAACTCCTACCAGTAACCATGTAAAAAAGCATTTTGTCCAAGCATTATTGTTACCTAGAAAAGCGCGCTGTCTCGTTACAGCAGAGCTCAACACTGTCAAACGCTTCGGACACACTTGCTTCAGGTTTGTCCCTTCTAAAAGCAAGACAAAGGAAAGGTGGATGAATATTTAGCTTTATATACTTCACAGGGAATTTCTCAGTGCTTTTGTATTAGAAAAACGCCTTGCAGCTTTGTAGTATGTTCAGTGCCAGGCGCGTGATAAATTTCCACTTGAAAAAACTCTTGTACATGACTGACAATAGTAAAGCCACAAATTACCGTAATTTTATGCCCCCTGCAGCTAGTGGTATAAAACATAGTTTTCAACCTTGTTTTTACTTGCTGAATTTAGACAAATTTATAATGTTATTGATGTCAGTGAGAAAGACACTCAAATGCAGAAATTGTATTCCTGGGCATAAAAACAATTGGAGCACAATATTTTATATGTACTTTGGATGATGAAAAATATGTCTGTCATTAAAACTATAAAAAAGATGGAAAACTAAAGGTTGTTTTTTTTTTAAATTAAATAAATATATACATATGATGTTAAATCATTTTCAGCTATCGCACTTGATCTGGGTTTTTTTTTTCTCCTCCCTGGAATGCTGAACAGTTAACCAGGTACCCCACGTGATATTACTAGCTCTCTCACTTTGAACATTAATGTTTGAAATACAGGCTGATCAAAATCATGAAGGAAAGCAAAAACCTTGTTTAAACAAAGTCTACAGATATATGGCTCCTAATGGATTTTCCAATGAGCAGACACTTTCTATCATATTTCCAATTTTTAGAGGGTAATTTTATTTACAAAGGGTTCCGAGGGCCCTCAAGATGGACAATTGCTAGAGATGATCGAGATTTACAGTTGAGCTAACCTTCACACCTGAACTGTTCAAGCTACTAGCGAAATTAATCAGGGAAATCCCAGGGAACTGTGCAAGTAACAAGGGCAATTGCTTGATTTATTTTTGGTTTAGGCAGAAAGTTTTTCAGAGTATGGCTAGGTAGTGGGCTCAGCAACCTAACACAGTTGCTTTGGTTGAAGCCTCACCTTAGACTGCAACTTCCGTATGAGAACACGCAGAGAAATCTTAACAGCCCCAATGCTAAACACTGTCCCGTATTCAGAGTCATCTTTAGAACCACCCTAAATTACACTAATAACACACTTGTTCCTACAGCTGCTTTCAAATTTGAGAAGTGAGGTTTAAGAGGCTGCTGGTGGAACAAACTTCCTTTGGGATTTTTGGCATATGATGATGCTCCTGTTTCTTCAGTTACCCAGCTGTAGTGACACGACTAGTACCATCATGACTCCCCATGGTGGAAAGGCGTGAGAGGACCAGGCTTGGGTCAGCAGCTCTGATCAGTCCTTCAGAGCCTCTTCCTTCATTGAGTTGGGCTTAGCAGCCAACTCACCCTTAGCAGCCCTTGCTGCTGCCACTGCTTTCTTCTCCAATGAACCTCAAGGAGAAGCGGTTGAGGAGGAGACAGTGGGAGCCAGGAGAAAGGCAAAGATCCACAGGTGGTGCGTCATTGACCCTGACTGCCAACGAGTTGAGGGCTGCTCCTTCCCCTCACAGTCATTCACTCCTAATCCAACCAGGCCTAAGGCACCACACTGACGCTGCTAGCTTTGTCTTCTTGTTGCCACCCACAATACCAACTCTCACCCTTCCCACCTAGGTATTTTCCCAGTACTTCCAATCCCTTCGGAGTTCCTCTGCGGCAATCCTGTATTTTGACAGCCACACTTCATAGCCCCTCTCCCATAAATAAAAAGCCAGCACCCAGCAAAACAGCCTTTCAGAGCCTTCTTCGACAACCTCAAAGGAGGCTGGCCAGGCCAACCTCGTCCTGTCCACACGCCCCGGCTTTCCCTCCAGCCCAAACTCTTTTCTATCTAAAAGTCCACCCTCCTCTCCTCCCCTGAAGATTCATCTCTGCCATCTACAACTCTTCCCGTAAGTCCACTTTTCAGATTTGCCCTGGTCTCACAGACTATGTGAAGAACAGCAGATGCAAACTGCTTGCAAAACCAAGAATTAAATTTGCTGCCAGTTTTCAAGACTCATCACTTTCACTGTGAGACACTGAGGTTCGTTGCTTTCTGAACCCTGAGTTCACTGGCACTTACAGCTGAGTGAAATAACTATGAGAAACATAGAACTACAAAGAGGTTTAGAGCTATTGCTGCAGACAATAGCAATTCTATAGATACCACTGCTTTATCACTGTGTTATAAGGGTAATCACATGAGAAACTGTGAAGCATTAGCCAATTGTAATATAGCAGTTTAAGAGCATCAGAGAGAAACCTTGCATTAATAGTTTAATCTAAAAGTAGATCAATGTGGAACCCCCGTCTATAGCAGGCACTGCATAAGACAGTTTCTATTATCTCATTTTCTTAATTACAGGAAACAGTAGAGAAAACTCAAACTTCCATATCTGCTCTTATTTCCATACCTAATGGGAAATCCAGAACTTTGCTCCTGCAGCTGAGGATCTGCACACTCATACTCAAAAAGATGCCCCTGGATTACATTACAGTCTCAGTTAGAGCCACTAACTTAAAAGGATATTGGGTTTCCTCCGATTCACAGAGGTACTGGCAAACCACCAGAGGCTGCAGCCATTCTGGAAAGGAAATATCTTTTTGCAGTTGACTTCACAGTGAGAATAATTTTAAGAAGTGCAGAGAAATCTTTGCTAAAAAAGGCTAAATTCAATGACAGTCTCAGCTTTTTCTTACATGCTCCTTTTTTTCACCTTTACAGCAACAATATAGTGGTGCAGGAAACTGGACATTCCTTCTAGATGCTGACAGATTTCTCACATTGAACAGCAAAACCTCCTGGTCATATCCATCACTTCCCTCACTTCCTCCTCTGCCGTGTTCCTGGAGAGTCTGGAAGCATCACACCTTTGAGAAAAGCAATAAATAAGAATAGTACGCTGGTGAACACGCTTCCGGTCTATTTCTCTGTCAATATGTGCACTCGTGATCCTACCTTCACTGTTACGATCCTCCCTTGTTACTGTAAACTGCAGCTGGAATCCTGCTGACTCAGGCATTCAATCTATAAAAACCTTCTGAGCTGCCACTGCCAAAGACACGATCCATTCAGCTACTCCATTTTCAACAGTGGGTACATATTAAGGAAGCCTGAAGACAGCTACTAACCTACCAAGCTACACTTCTTGCTATAGAAAGGGGTCTCAGGAGAGAACGAGTTGAACGCACTGTTTTAGTAGATAAGGATAGAACTACAGCATGTAATTATCATGCTGCAAAATAACTATACTGGTAGTCAACAAGGAAACTTTTCCCATATTGAGCTCAAAACCCAAAAAGCACCCTCCCTCCGCCTCTACCTCAAGGGGAGTGGGGGAAGGAGACGAGTTCGTAATGTGGCGCAGGGCACAGAAGTGAGATTAAGTCATCTCAATTCAAGCAGCAAGCTTTCTCCAGTCCTCTCAACCCCAATCAAGACACACTATTATGCAAACACATACATGCTCACACAATTTGCTTTTTACAGTAACGTGTCAGGTCACTTCATGTCAGCACACTCTCAGCTTCCCACGGAGGCCTCTGGAAAAGGGCACTCCTATCTCACAGACACTGCACCTGGTCCGGATCTTGCACAATCCCAGTTATCTATTACCCGGTGGCAAATACTTCTTTTCTGCTTTAAAGGGGTAAGTGCTATGGTCAGTGTGACAGAGTACGTTTGGTATCTGGACTAATGAATCACCATGACAAGTTTGCAAGACTGCCATTCTGCGTTTTGTCATCTTATGGGTTTCCTTCTCTGAATATGAAGAAATAAATAATGAAGCTGCCTACTTATTTGGTGAAGAAACACTAACCTTCTAAACTGTATTTTTCTTCATGCTTGAAATAGCTGAGTCTCAGCATACCAACGCACAAGAAGTATTATCATTTCAAGCGTATTCTAGAAGAGTCGGCACAAATGCCGATTCTGCAAAACCTTCCCAGCAATAACCTTGTTTCAGACTGAGATGATTGTGTCCCGGAGTGGCACAAATCCCTCACTGTCCCACATTTTAAAGACAGGAGAAACTGCACTCCTCTGTGTAATCATTCGTTAATTGTACACGAAATATTTACTGGAACAGAAAATCAGAAATATTATCACACAGTGGCAGCCTTTCCCTATCCTGTGAATAACCTCTGCTTTCCCATCTCTGCCACAAGGCTCCACGGACCAGGGCTACTGCAACGCGACCCCAAGTGGTCAGCATGCACCTCCACCCATTATCCTATCACCGCTGCCACGAATCCCTGGCACTGTTTGGTCTCATGCTCCTACAGTGTCTCACTGATATTTACTCGGCTCAGCAGCCGGCTCTTTCAGCCCATAGCTTTCATGAGGTCACTCAAAATGCAATTTCAGAGCCGAAAACAATTTAAAATATAATCTTCAGTTACAGGCTATCAAATTTACTTTCCATTTCCATAATTGCAACTATAAAATCATAGGGCACTATTCTGTTAGAGCTCAAGTCAAACAAGTTGGAAGAAAAACGTGTAGATGCTAACTACTACTAACCCTGCATGGCAAGACCTCATGCATGGGCACTAGCAACAGGCAGTCATGCATCTGGCTGCAGCGTTGTGTGCTGCTTTTCTGCCTCAGAAGGCAGCAGCCAGCAAACACAACCTGCCAGTATCACAGCACAGACTAATGACAGATGCAGCACCTGACAGTCAATTGCACCTGGTCCACGACCACGTGAGATTCCACCTCCTTGTCAAAAAGGTAGTTAAGATGTACAGATCTGCTGTTAACTTCCTCTGTGATGACCTGGTGTTTGCTTCAAGTAATATTCATTCTCTTCCTTATCCTATGTGCTAGCTTAGCTCAAAAAGCATACAGGCCCATTGCCTCCAGTTATGCTCAGATGTGACACCACTTACTGGAACACGGCTACCGCTGTGAAAGTGAGAGATTCATGAGACGACCTCTAAAAACAAGAGCTGAGGCACTAGAGAAAGGGTTGCCAACTAGTTGACACAGTCTTCAATTATGCTATTACACTGAAACACATGTAAGGTAGCAGTAGCTTTAGAAAAAAGAAACATGAAATAAACTGAGTACTGCCTAGGCTTGCTTTCAGATAGGGCATACAACCATTAGGCTATGGAGGAAATCTCAAATGTTAATGCCTTGACAACCCAGGAACAAAGGGCACCAGACAGTTAGAGCCATGTAGGTGCAGTGTGTTGTCGAATCTACGCTCATGAAGTAATGAAGGTCATGGTAAAACCACACCACCAATGGAGCAGACACAGCGAGGATTCATACAGTTTGTTTGAAAAACAAAATTTACCACTATCCTCAGCCCCTGATTAGTTATGCCTCCTTTTCTGAGTACAGCAGGAATTTTCCGTGTATTCACAAATATACTAGCTAGTTAATGAATTGGAAATTTTACTTTAAAAAATTAGGTCCCAATTTCTTCCCAACTTTGACGCATTCAGATTACTGTACAAGTTTTTCAAAATTTTGTCAAAACCTTGTGTGCACACATGAATTTTTAATTACCACAGTGTTGCCTATGTGGGAAAACCTAAGACAGGCAAGGTTAACTAACTGAAAATGTAAAGATCAAAGTTATTAAATGCACAGAAACAAGCTTTCATCTCATTAAAACCCATCTGAAGTACTGCATAGCCACCGTATTCCATTTCTTATACCAACGTGCGCATTTCTGAGTTTCCATCATTATTCACAGAGACAGTGGATGTATTTTGTACGTATTCTTTCATCTTCATAATTTGTAAGTGTTTTATTTTCATGATCCCACAACTCTGGACTGTAAAACTTCACAGAGTAAGTTTACCCCCACATTTATACAAATAAAGCATGCCCACCGGTCTCCCAGCAAGTAAACTGCTACCCCTGCAAATAATGGGCACTGCTTTGTTTAAAATGCATGTTTTCATGGATATGCTGTTCTTGTATCCATAAAATTAACTGGACTAACAGTTATAAGAATGAATTAAAGATGCTATAAAACTACAACACACAAGCTAGCATAAAAGGTAGAAGTATTTTGTCTTTACCTATAATATCGAACACCCTAACGAGATACTTAACACAAGAGAAGTACATTTAGGAGAAATCTAAAAAAAGAAGTGTTTATTTTCCGTGTAGATACAGATGAATCCTGAAGATGACATTCTTTACCCTTCTACTTTCACCCCAAAGTACATCCATCAGGCAAAGAACAACAAAGGATAAGACAGTTTGCTTAAGTTAGAGTTACATACCCCTCTAGCAGCTTTCTTGATATACATATATTTGGTGAATCAACAGGAGCCAAAATACAATTCAGGTTATAGCAGATCATACATCAAAACAGAAATAGCCTGGAAAGCTGCATCTTGCTATTTCATTAGCAATTTTAACAGCATTTCTATTAATGAATGTTTCTATCAATTACAGCTATGGAAAGTGCTGTTTAAACACAGATTTATATTAAAAATTACAAAGAACAACATGCTGCTTTAAACTTTTATTGAATGTAATATTTAACAAGTTCATAAACAACTAAAGCATAAAAGACTGTCTGTTCATGACACTTCCAGTCTTCTTTTCCTCCATTTTTCCACATAGAACTTGAATGTCTCCTATAAATAGAGTGGAATAAAGAAGTTCAACATTGTTTCAACTGAAAAGTTACCAATTCTGAACAAAGTCTCATGTCCTGACAAAAGCAAAATCTATTATTCTCTGTCATGCAAAACTAGATCTGTATTGAAGTCTGTATAATTAAGAGAAATACCAGAGAGAGAATAAAAGGAAAACCTTGCCAAAAATGCACAATGAAGCTTCTACTACAAAATGCAATAATATAATCAATTTTATTTTAAAAATGAAAATACTTTTTAACTGCAATGTGCAATTGTGTCAAAAAAATGAGACGCTTTTAAAGACCAAGCTGCATTAGAGAAACACTGAACAGGGAAATCAGGAAATGAATCATTTCAGTGACTGAAAAAATACTCTTATTTTCACTAGCTACATGTAAGAAACAGACATTCTAGGTTTTAAATTTACACAGTCCAAATAAAAATTCAGATAAATTATTTGTAGAAAAAAGTCTGCAGCTGTTAAAAGGCTAAGTCAAACATTTTATGCCAAAATTTTCCCCAATTCTTTGCAAAGTGAGAAAAGAAAATCACATTTATCACAAAGCAATATGGAGAAACAGCATATAATCAGGTCCTTACAGAATTATAGAAAACCACTTATTTTAAAATATAAAAAGTGCCTAGAAAACGGCAATAAAAAGTTTGCTTAGGGAGGGAAAATATAATAAGTCTTTAAAGTCTGCTTCACTAAAATGGTACTAGCAGACTACTAGTCAAAGGAATGATGTGAAAGAACTATTTACAGTCTTGATAGATTTAGTGTCATGCCACTTGTCACCTTCAAATAAGATATATTTGCACAGTTGCATATATCTGTTGGCAAGGCAGCTAGAAGCAAAGCTGCAATAGAAAAACAATTCCTACAGTTCTAAAATCCCATCCTACTAAAGCAGCAACTTGTACTAGATACAAAACAGGTAATTAATGAAAACTAAAGCCCATTAATTGTTAATGAAATACCCATTCTATAAGCCTTTTAAAGTTCAATTGCTTAGATAAATGCCGCAAGGACATTTGATAAAGGTACACCTGTAGATGAGTGCCTGATAAGGATCAGGTAGTTTCAATATCGTAAGCCCCAAGAGGTTTTATTTCCTCAAGTCAAATCCAATGCAAGATTACTATAGCTCCTACAACACTCCGTACTTCACACATTACCTCCTTTGAGAAGTCTCTGCAGAGATCTAATCCCTATGTAATTATTCATGCAGTTTGTTTTATTAACGTCGAACACACACAATTCTGCAGATCCATTTCTTAATTAGGAAATACTCACAGGGGGTTCAGTGAAAGGGACAGGCTCTCCTACTTTCTTCAGAAAAGCTGCTAAGGATTTCAGAGATAGCTCGTGCAGCTGTATATTCTTCTCTTTTGTTTTCTCATACACAGCCTTTACAGAAGCAACATCCCCATCCAACTCTGAGAGAAAAAAAAAAAAACCAAAAACCCCCCCAGTGGTTAAGTGTTCCTCTTTTCACCTGTTTCCATGATGTCACGCATTCCTACTACTTGCCAAAACATATTCTAAATATTTTAATAAACAATATTCCAAATATTCTGGATATTCTTCATACCCTACTGACAATTCACATAAGAGAACAGAACATACAGCCATTCTAGCTTTCCTTTTTATTTTGAGGTTGGATGATCAATTCCTTCAAGAATGTGCTGGAACCACAAAGGAGTAGGAGCCGCACAGTGAGAACACACCACTCTAGCATGTGAGACAAAGCCATATACTTCAGCCATGCTGAAGTAAATGATAAAAAAATATATAAAAAAAAGCTAGAACAAAAGCCACCCAAGTTCAGCATGTGAGAACTCTACAACAGAATTTAATTCCCTTAAGTAAGGGCAGAATATTGTTATGGTTACAGGTGCTGGCTACATCAAAACTATAACCTAAAGGAACAAAGAAAAGAAAGGTCAGATGCTCATTTTAGAACACAAAGAAAAACCCGTTTCATCTTATTGAGCAGGAGAAAAGTCTTGCTGACCCACTAACACTATTACAAACCTTAACTGCTTAGGTAACCAATCACATTTTGCTGGATATTCCATAAAAGGCACCATCCCCTGCAACAGGTTCTAACTAATCCATTCTTCATTTATTTAAAGCACTCTTCACTTCTAGCTGTAGAAGAGGAGTATATTTCTCCTTCCTCTGAAATGGGAGAGGGGAGAAACTCCTCCTTCTACACTGACTCATGCTTAACCATAGACTTTCTGCTGCTCAGACATTTGCTTGAGAAGCATCAGGATGAAATTAAAGGTGACCCCGACAGCTTCACTGTTGTCCTCAGAATCCTAGAAGCAGTACAACAGTTCCTAGCACCTCCTGAACAAGGAAGCCATCATGTCCAGCTAAATTCATTTTGTTGCTTGGGAAAACGCAAACACCTGCAGTATGGGAGCTGCCTCAGGTTCTTAATTGTTCACATTCGGAAACACCGTCTTCACAACCATAGGGGCTACAAAAACAATGGTTCTTAAAGAAAAAAAAAGCTTTAATTATGCAGAAATGGATAGCTTGTGTCCCTTTCTCATGAGAAAAAGCTTCCCACTCACATCTGGCAAGTGGCTGAGCTCCTTTTGAATGTGGGAGGCTACTGCAGAAACTGCATGAAGAGATGCTTTAACGAAAGCCTAATAAAAATCATTAACATTCTATTTCTTTAAAATAGATGTATTTACTGTATGGAAAACAAAAAAGAAGAGCTAATACTTAGATTGCGGTTAATGGACCACGCAAATGTGATTTTACATATCTCCTTTTTCTAGAGGGTATAAAGCAAAGAATTATGCATCTCACCAAATGAAGGAAATCTAGTCCTGGCAGTGGACCATATCTCAGGACAAGGAAAGGAGTAAATGCCCCTTTATTTGTTCAGTCATCGATGTCTGATATACAACCAGACTTCTTTCAGCAGTGATCTATATTTTATTATATCTTTGCTAAACACAAATATTTATCATTTTATTTGTCCATTTATTTTGATCACTAGCAACAGTAACCAATTGTAGTAATAGAACTCTGTTACCTTTCATTCGCCTTTCTAACTAATTAAAAATAACAATGGGCCTGACAGAAGAATCATTTGTTCTCTAGAAAATGATGATACTACAAGGTTGGACTTGGCCCAAAATGAGAAATCATGTCTTAAAGCTTACTAACTGTAAAACGAAAAAAAAAAAAAAAAAAAATTAAATAAAAGATCTTATTTCTAGCCCTCTTGGCTAGAACACAACCTAAGCACAGCCTTCTAAATTTCAGTTGTGCTAAGTATTTTGCTGATAATCATTTTAACAGCCAAATGAAACTAACACACTCACCACCACAGAAAGTATCAAAAATGGAAGAGAAGGGATGAAGGGAAGAGGTAGCTAAATTGCTGTTCATGTGTACAGGTCTGTACATATTATACGTGGTGGGGACATAATATAGTAAATGCCCCTGAATATCCCAAGAGTACGACACCACCTTACTTCCTTAAAACAGAAAGATGCAACAGAAAATGCAAAGATATCCCAGTATGACTCATCCAGCCCAGCCCTGGTAAAGTGGGTCAAGTAACTGATGTGCACTCTTCTACCTGATACAGAAGTGGAATTGATGTCTCATACAGGTGAGATGCTTGTACAGCATAACCTGGGAACAGCTTCTAAAATTCTTCATGCTGGTACTGAATGTCTCCTCTAGAACTTGCTATGAGCCAGCTATGTCTCTGCCTGAAGAAACTACAGCAACCATCTCTTCACATACAGTGTGGCTTCACATGCTGAATACGCTCTAACCACTGTTTTAGGTGTAATAGAGCAAGTGATTGATTCTCTGCAATCTTTTTATGAAATTGTTGTACTATAATGTAGTTGGAAAAGATACTGAAAAAATTAATTAGTTTACTTACAGAATTTTTACTTAGGTAAAAGCAGTAAAGGGCTAATGATAGTGTAAAGCAGCAAGTACAGTGCTGGTGACAAAAGGGCGATATTTTGTTTTACAAAAACGTGTTAGTAAACTTAGCCTGCTGTGAATGAAACTATGGGGCTAAATGATTTTGGTAGTGATTGCTGTTTTGAACGTTACTAAGTGAGTGAATTTTCTAAGTTCGATACTAAATCATGAGAACTTCTACAAGTTGATTCAAATACAGTGAAGTTTGTATTCCTTTAACACCATACCTTGGATTTGGGTTTGCAGTGTTTTACTTAATTATTCCTATTTATCTCCTCTGTGACAGACTGGAGCACGAGGGCTTCTGTCATTATACCTTTTTGCTTGTAATACATGTGTGAAGAGTATTTACTCCCTGTAATAAAACTGGAGGACCATATCAGAGTACACAAGGCAAAGGACACTACAGCACAGAGACACAAGCTTCCAACTGAGTGTTGCCACAGGGGCTATGTGTCCTGTTTTTTCAAGAGTGAGTGTTACAAATAAACATATTTAAATAAGCAACTTGATTGTTTAGAGCTGTTCCTCTCTGACTTCAACTATAAAGAGAACTGATTAGCACTTCAAAACAACTATTTAAGGAAATCCAAATGAAGGCATCTGGAATATTAACTATGGCTAAATTAAAACAGGTATAAAGAATCGACACTAATAACAATAGGGTCTTTGCACATTACTGATAGAACTAATCACTTATGATTTTGAAACACATACATAAAAGGAACTAATATACTTATTACATGTTTCGGGGAAAAAAAAGTTAGATTCATTTTAAAAGCCATTCATTTCCACAGTATTTCTCTCCATAGGTTAGGATGGATTCTTTTTTATTCCACAAAGCTCCTACTTAGCCTTTATTGTAGCAGTATCCTTTAATCTAACACAGCTCCTTTTGTAAAGGATTCTAGGCTTGGGCCAGCTGGTTGCTTTTCCAACCTAATAGCTAATAGTATACAGACCCAACAGACTTGAACAACAAAAACCCCAGACAAACCCCCCATCTCTCTGTGGCTCAAACTGTAAAGCAAGTTACACAGTGTAGATCCTAATCCCCTTTCTAAGGGTTTCCATGACCCTTCTGAATGTCTCAAGAGTTCTTACTAAAAAACTGTTCCAAGGAGAGTAAATTACCATAACATCTCATGAGGTAACGGTATGCAATTTCCATATCTAGATGCTCAGGAACCAGTTCTAAAAGTGTCTTGATCTTCTTCGCCTACGAAATTTAACGCACAGACAAAAAGAGCATTAACTTCAAATCTTAAAGAACAAAATAAAATTGCCAAAGTTAGAATAATTATTTCAAATCTTTTAAGTGATATGAACTGTATTGATAACAAGGAATGGACTGTGCAACTCAAAGTAGACATTAATAACTTCCTTCCCAAAATTTCATCTGCAGATAAGAAATAGTCAAAGAAATGAGGCACAAATTAAAACAAACAAAATACAGGACTAAAACCCATAATCAAGAAGCCTAAACTTTAGTTTCACAATTTTTTTTTAAGGAAGCAGTTCATGTATTAATGAGAACGTCAGGATTTCAACCAATTTTAAAAAAAATGCAAACCACTCAGCAGCCTTCAGTGACCTAGAGGTCAATGGTAGCTATGATCAGTGCTTAAAAGAAGTCAGATCACTAACTAATGTGCTTAAATTTGGAACCTTCCTCCCTCAACCTCTGATTTCAGTTTCAAAAACTCTCAGGTCTTGGATTAAAAAAAGTTTATAGAAATTAGTAACTCTTTATCACATACTACTAACTTCTATGTGTTATTAAAAGTTCAGCTTGAAAAGCTAGAAAAATTCAAGTTTTTAAATTTCTTCTACAGACACCAAAAGATGGTGTTTATCATAATCATATTTATCACCATCACATCAACAAAAGAACTTTTAATCTATGAGTATTTAATGGCAATTTCCACAAAACATAAATGTGCATTTTCCCTCATTTGAAAAGTATTTATTCTAGTTTGTATATTAACTGTCTCCTGATGCTGCTCCTCTATGAACAAGAAATCAACGTGATTTTGCACGTGTGTGTGTGTGTGGGTTTTGTTGTTGTTGTTCAGTGTTGGGTATCGGGNTTTTTTTTTTTTTTTTTTTACCTTTCAGGGGGACATATGAGGAGGGAGGGACAGGAGTAGAGCAGGCACATAAATGAGAGCATTTTGAATTATAGGGAATGAGCACAAAGCCAGGAATCTAAACAGATGCTCAAACTACATACATGCCCAAACCACCATAACAAGTAATATGAAATGTGTCTTTTAATGTAAACATAGAGGCATTTTATCTTTAGAGAGAGGCTGAGGTTTTAACTTGCATTTCTATTCATACAATGTAGCCAACAAAATAAGTACTTTCAGGTTGCAACACTGAACTGGATAGTGCAGTAAAACATTTAAAGCACAATGTTTGTAGGATATAAAGTATAGCATCAAAAATGCAGGAAATTACTGAAACAATAGAAAAATATTAACTACACCCTCCTTTCCATCATGCTCCATAAAGTAAACTGTTCCTTTAAATGTAACCAGCTCTGCAAATTAACCTCCCCCCTCCCCAAGAAACCTGATAAACTGTCAACTGTGAAGTTCAAGATCCAAAACACTTCAACAAAGGTTAATGAAATAGTATTTTGCTACATATACAATTATATAGATGAAAAAAATATTATACCTGTCCACGTTTAGATGCTGCTCTAGCCATAAAACTCAGTAAAGTTCTCTTCTCCTCAACTAATGCACCACACCTCTAAAGAAAAAGAAATAATTAATGTAGCAGTCATGAGTAGGTTAGTGATAAACAAAATGACTAAGGTGAAAATTTCCAATTACAGATGTTTAAAATAATATACTAATATATTACTTATTTACAAGGTAAATAATTGACCATTAGTTTGGAAAAAACCCCCACCACTGAACATAGGAAACAAGTTCATTTCATGCACCGTTTTGGTAAACATTGTTTTTAAAATGATAGGTATAAAGTTTGTTTAAAACAAAAGGGAAAAGAATTAAACTAATACTTCAACATACCACAAAAACGAGGTTTAGGACTGCAAAAGAATGAAAAAGAGAAACACTATTCCTCTCCAATTATACTGCCAAGCATTCACAAGTGAGCTAGGGATCATAAGGTTAATTATACATTTAATAAGGTGTCAGGGAGATAACTGCTCGTTTCTTTATAAAAATTAAAATGTACAAAGCAAGTTCTCTTTAAAGTATAATTACCTACACTTATGCATACAAAGGACTGATTTCAATCTCTCTATTTTATAAAAGGCTTTCACTGCAACAGACAGTGAGAGAGAGAGAAAAAAAGAGAGAAGTTGAACTTAAAAAAGTTTGAGACAGACCAGATAAATCAAAAATCTATCTTACTTCAGAAACAAGGGCAAAATAAAACATACAAGACAATATCTTAGTGTATGTTCCTCAAAGGTGTCAGTCTTAAAATTCTTACAATTCACAATGCTTTCTACAAGCTGTAAGATATTTTATCAGTACCAAAATGCACCGGAAGAGAATATTGTGCATATAAAAATACACATATCATGAATTTACTATATTCAGTATTTTAGACATATGCAAAGAAGAAATTTTGGTTTATGCCATTATGAATGTACTGTATGTGTAATATGGTTTGACAAGTTCTTTAAGGTCCAGGTGAAAGGGCGTGAAGCCTCATTCCATCAGGCAACCTGAGGCAAAAGTGTACCCATAGTCTTCTGACCAAGAAAAAAAAAAAAAAATCGCTTTATGCTGATAAACAGAGGTGAAATATTCATGGGAGAAACTTGCAACATTTTATTTACTGATTCTAGCCATTCTCACCTACTGTCAGTATAAGAAATAAGGATGCTCTGAGAGCAAAGAGCCAATCTAGTTGGAGAAATGTTTTCCACAGCCCCCTTTCATGCTGAAATATCAAACCACTTTTGACTTTGATCAGTAAAAGCATTCTCCCTCCAGACAGTACAAAAGACACTGTTGCTGTTTCTTGAACTTTTAAATAGACTCTTAGGTGCCTTTTTGAAAGCAAGGATTCTCCATGTGTATACTAATATTTCAGATTATTACAAGCAAAATAATTAATTTAGATTGTGGGTTAGCCCCAGTCGGCAACTAAGCACCACATGGCCGCTCGCTCACCCTCCCCACCCCCGATGGGATGGGGGAGAGAATCTAAGGGGCAAAAGGAAGAAAACTTGTGGGTTGATATAAGAACAGTTTAATGATTGAAATAAAAATTAAAAAAAAAAAATCTAATGGAAGGGGGGGGAGAGGGAGGGAGGGAAAGAGAGAGAGAGAGAGAGAGAACACCAGGAAAAACAAGTGATGCAACTGCTCACCACCCACCAACCGATGCCCAGCCCATCCCCCAGCAGTGATCGCTGCCCCCCGGCCAACTCCCCCCAGTTTATATACTGGGCATGACATCATATGGTATGCAATACCCCTTTGGCCAGTTCAGATCAGCTGTCCTGGCTGTGTCCCCTCCCAGCTTCTTGTGCACCTGGCAGAGCATGCAAAGCTGAAAAGGTCCTTGACTACTGTAAGCCCTACTTAGCAACAACTAAAACATCAGTGTGTTATCAACACTGTTCTCATACTAAATCCAAAACACAGCACTATACCAGTTACTAGGAAGAAAACTAACTCTACCCCAGCCAAAATCAGGACAGTATCCAGCCCTTATTCTATACCATCTATGTCATGCACAGGTCCTACCCTTTCCAATAGACCCCCATCAATCACCACCACTTTCCCTGTCTTTTGATATATACACACAGGTATCATTCCCTTGGTCTATGGTCCATCCCTCCAAAATGTCTGTTGAGTTCATTTAGTCCATGACTTTGGGCTCCACCTGTCATAACAATCTTTCAGGGCAAGAGAGACTGTGTGTGGTGTTGGATTGTTGCATGCTGAAGCCGCTTCTGGTTCCATCACCACTGTACTTTGCTCGGCTTCATCAAAGTTCATTCTTCATTAATCTGGGTGATTCTTACTGTAATAGCGTTGATATGGCATACAGCAACCATAGAAGTGATGACATACAGTATTATATAGCAATTAAAATCATACAATTCATTTCATTGGCTATTCTCACCCAAAATCAAATGCCCTTGAGGTACACATCGGGCCTTCCCATCCTTTCACATTACACACCAAGCGCACCCAGGTTCTTGAGCAAAAGCAATCCCACAAATGGGTTTTCCTTTGCCCAAGGCAGGAGTAACCCAGACTGTCTTCCCCAGCATATTTTTTTTATGTGCATTATAGGGACTTCATCCCCCTCTACAGTAGGTAAAAGTTTTGATTGGGCAGGGCCAGCTTGATTGGCAGATCCCTTAGTGTTGACTAACCAGGTGGTTTTTGCTAAATGTGTATCCCAGTGTTTGAACGTCCCAGCACCCATTGCTCTCAGTGTAGTCTTTTAACAGCCCATGGTATCGTTCGATTTTCCCGGAGGCTCATGCATGATAGGGGATGCGATATACCCACTCAATGCCATGCTCTTTGGCCCAGGTGTCTATGAGGTTGTTTCAGAAATGAGCCCCGTTGTCTGACTCAATTCTTTCCGGGGTGCCATGTCACCATAGGACTTGCTTTTCAAGGCCCAGGAGGGCATTCCAGGTGGTGGCATGGGGCACGGGATGTTTCCAGCCATCCAGTGGTTGCTACCACCATTGTAAACACATTGCGCTTGCCTTGGGGGGTTTGTGGGAGTGTGATATAATCAATCTGCCAGGCCTTCCCATGTTTATATTTCAGCCATCGTCCTCCATATTAGAGAGGCTTTAACCGCTTGGCTTGCTTGACTGCA
>WAAD01000435.1:4102-36560 GCA_013389945.1 Fregata magnificens | reverse complement strand
ATAAGGCTGCTACATTCAGTATGTAGAAAGCTCCTGGTATCTGGATGTCTTGTTCATACGTTTTATCACACCATTTAATGATCAATTTTCTTTTCATTCATTTACCAGAGCCTGGTAACATTAATGAGTTTTAAACTACGAGGTACTGATGCACAACTGTGAAACCCAGTTGTCTTCTTTGTCTTACTTGGATGCCAGAAAAACGAGATCATCACTCTTTGCAGTACACTTTCATATCTCACACAACAGTTGTTGACTTTCACCACAGCTGAAATGACAAGTTGCTGCTTGATTATTTCAAGATCTGTGGTTGGCTAGCCTACCTGTCGATTGCTGATGTAAAAGCGTTGTGTAGAGGAGCCTGTACACAGCCAACAGCAATCTGCTGTTCTGATTTTGCAAAACACTGAAACAAAGACAGAAATTTTTGATCCTGACATACTGACACATTAAGCATATATACTGGAGGAGGTTTGAAGCTCTC
Source organism: Fregata magnificens (assembly GCA_013389945.1). Taxonomy (NCBI): domain Eukaryota; kingdom Metazoa; phylum Chordata; class Aves; order Suliformes; family Fregatidae; genus Fregata; species Fregata magnificens. The sequence continues at coordinate 36,076 of WAAD01000435.1, read as the reverse complement.
TTGAAACAATACATGTGAACTTATACAAAGCTCAGCAGTAGCCATATCAACTGTTGGAAAAATGACACTTATGAGAAAGAAAAGGAGGAAAGAAATTCCCCAAATAAGCAAGATACTGGATAAGGTATCCTGATTACCCAGAGTACTCACAGTAGCCTCCTAATTCCTCACCTCCAAAAGAAGGCATGAGGACATGGACAAGGATGAAGATGAATGACTCGTGGAAAAGTTATGGCATGCAGCATTACTTGTGAGGGAATGACACTGTGCAAATCCAGAACTGTCCACATTTTCGTATAAAAAATGCTGGGACATTTTAAGAAGGCAGCACAGAAGAAGAATCATAACAGATAACATGACTGAGAAAAACATGGTAGTGCTTCTTGGGCCAAAAGGCAACAAATTTTTTACATAACAAATGATTACTTTAAGATCCCACTAAGAACCCAGAATTATTTGAGGAAGAATTATTAAACATAAAAAAGTAAGCACATCCATAGACAGAGTCCACAACTATGTTTCATAAAGGAAAACTTTGCTTACAAGGGACAGATCATCTCCTGTTTCATATTTAAACATTAAATTTAATTAATCCTTTTTTCTTACTAGGTCAGTTCACTTTCCATTACAGCACGCTGTACTGGTGAATGCTGGGATACGTGACTCAGTGTGACACTGACCTGATCTGGAATGCCTTTTCTTATGTTTATGGACTGCAGACATCAAGGCCCACATCCTTAAAAGTACTCATGTACCTGTTTATCTCTACAGATACCCAATACTGTTCTCAACACTGCTTCCTTCATGTCACCCAGAGAGACGGAATACTCTGATTGAAGAAGTCAACTATTTTCTTGCCGAAACAAAGACGGGAGTTGGCACCTTTATCTCACTGTCCCTTTCCCCTGCTATAGGTTGCTTCCCACGTAGTAGGAGTGTCTGAACAGTGTTCACTTACGAGCTGGCACAGTTTAGAAACTCTTATATTAAAGTAAATCCACATCTATTTAATTTATAACCTTGTCAGATCATCAGCTGCAGCTTTTGCTTCATGATCCTTGTCAGATTTAGCATAGGCAGCTGAGAGGTTACTTCTGCTGTTTGACTACCCCCATATTACCTTTGTGGCTTGCTCCAGACAGTCATTGCATTTCCCTGGTGTGTTGAGTGAGGGTGGGTGATATCCATGCCACTCATGGCCAGCTCCTCCAGCAATGTTTTGACTGATCTGCATTGCATAACTTCTCAGTGATCTCCTGTTTGGTACCTGTTTCATAGACCTTTGCATCTACACCTGCAGGACTCTGATGCCACTTGCCGCACGTGCCTGTTTTGCTACATGATCACACCAGCTCCCACCTTAATGGAGGTCATTTTTTGATTTTCAGTTTGGGGTTGTACTGTTCATAACCCTCAGCATGGAGTGCCCTGATGGGTTCCTCTAGGCGAGCGTAGAGAGCATGTCCTAGTCTCCTCACTATGCCACCCTGTGCCCCACACCTGGGATAGCTAGAAGCATTTGTAAAGGCTGGTTCTTCTCCTTGGTCTAGAGTGTTTTTTTTCTGATTGGGACTGAGACACTCACAAAATTTGCTGAAGTTTCTTTCACAATTTATTTTGGAACAAAGATGGTTACAGGGCTGCTTTCCGTCACTCCATATTTCTGCTTTAATAACATGATGCTGAGGGTATGTACCATGTGCAGAGAAGGGTGGGATGAATGTGTTTTTGAATGTAAGGTTTTGGCAGACTGGGATGTGCAACGGAGCAAGCCGTCTCATGCCTGTACCTGCCTACCTAAGTTTTCAGCCAGGCCTGGGTTCTGCCTGGGTAAAGACCTCATCGGTCCATCCCAGGAAATATCTGGCAGTCCTGAAGTGTGGCCTGTCAAAGAAGCAGGAGCTCAGAGAGAAGCTGTATAATTAAACCAGCGACATAGGCACACCCTCTGCATTTTTTTGTTCTTTTCTCTGTTTAGTTGAAGCAGAAATAAAATGGGACAAAATGGTTTTGCTGGTTGACAAGAAAGACTGCTTTTCTTGGAATAACTTCAAAAAAGTGCTCTTTCCCAGCGCATTTTATTTAGCATGTTGTCATCCTCATGCCAGTATATTATAAACTCCTCGTGTATTTATTGAGAGGTAGAGAATTAAAAACATAAGAGAAGATAACAGAAATAATAGATGTATTGGAGAACTTTGCAATATTGCTATATACTACAATGACATATGGAAGAGTTACAAGGTGTGTGTGACAGAAAACACTCAAGAGCCTTTGCAAGTATTGATAACAGAATAAAAAATGATCAAAATATAATGCATAATCTAGACTAGAAAGATGGCAATGCAGGAACAGAATCAGATCTATTAAGATTCTTCAGATGCATCACAGGATTTCAGACTATGTCTTTGGAAAAGTTAAAGTAACATTTGAAGGTGTCTCTATGATTCTGAAAAGTGTATAGTATCATCAGATCACCAAAGTGTCAGAGCTCTTGTTATAAAACAGCCTTTCCTTTTGGTAAAGGGGATGTTAAATTTCAAGTACAGCAAACTCAAAATGGCTACATAAAACCAAGCACAGGTCAAAAAAAAGCAGATTTATTGTGAGAACTCTGAAATGATATCTAGATGATCCCCTGAGCAGCCCTTGAGATGTCAGAGATGATAATACAGTAACAACATTTGGGAAGTATTTCTAGTTTTACACTTAGCCTTTTGGCAGGAATTTATTAAGACAGAATAAGCCTGTGACTTTTCAATTCCAAGTACAATTTGTTTCTCTAATATATCTGCAGGAGTAATGTGTGATGGAATTTTTCCTTTGCTGGGCCCAGTAGTTGTGGGTGATGATGTGCTATAATAGGTTCTCACAGGCCATATCTCAACAAGATAAAACACAACACATGTACATCTGTGGCCCAGTGTCAATGCCTTAAATGTACATCAGAAATGCATTAAGTCTTCTGATTGCTATTTTGTTTGTACAGCTTGTTGGTTCAGAGTTTCCTCTGTAATGTACCCTGCTGATTACCTTGAATTATTGGCATATCCTTGGTAGAACAAGCACACCTTGTTCAGAAATACAGCGTTACAGATGTGGCTTGAATCTTTTCCTTTATTAGTAGAAACAGAAGAAATGTTCTTCAAGTTATTCCAATACGCTTCCCGAAAGCACATATCTCAGAATCAACTGTGTCTAGCAGTGCTTTGGACCAAAAGGAAAGGCGCGTGATATTACATCAGAAATTTATCCACACAGCTGTTCATGAGTGTGCATCTGTGCCTGTGTCTATACATAATGACATAACAATGTAGAAAATAAAGTATTATGGACAGCTATGGAAAATGGTGCATCAGAAGAGGCACTTTTAGTTTTAGACACTCTTCCTGGGCCAGATTCTCAGCTGGTTTAAAGCTGTACACCTCACATCAGCTTGCTTGCTTGTATGTGAGACTTTTCTTTTTGAAGAAAATGAATGTTTTAGAAGTAATCTTGAGCTAAACTTTAATGGAAGCCATAGTGTTTGATAAAAATGAAATAAATATACAAAAAATAATATTAGTTAACACCAGCCACCTCCAGTCTTTAGTGTTCCCACCACACCATATCTGAGCTAAGATAGCCTGCTGAAAGCATATACTGGGGCGCAGAGATACATGAACACATCCTTAGGGTTTCAGTTTATGTCTAACTACCTCGTAATGCATCCAGGGCAAGACGGTGACTGCTTTTGTAGATGCACTCTCCCTTTTTTCCATTTGATCCTCAACTTTAGTTGTGAGAGTTGTGTCTCTGTGCCTGTGTTGACACTGTGAGGCTGATAACTACTCCATGAACTGCACACCTGTGCCCTTTGGACTGTCCAGATTGGAGAGGTTACTGGAGTGGCTCTTTTCTCATTCACATCCCTGGGTTTCTTTTCAAAGGGGATCATGGGAGGGTACAGCAGAGGCGTCTGCCCGGGGTAGGCACTCAGTCAGATCGCTGAGCTACACAGGATTTGAGGTGGAAGATTTTTGGTCAATTCCACACAGTCCATATGCAACACATCTTGTTAAAGTAGGTCTCAGTCTGGGGGAATAAAAAGTGATGCTCTTCCGTTGCCTGCTCAAAACAATTTTTTAATTAATTTTACCTGTGGATGCCACACGTGCGGCACTTCTTCACTGGAGTTCATGACTTCTCACAGGTGGATGAAAAAGTCACAGCTCTCAGGCAAGGGGTGAGTACTGGCTAGTCTACCACTCACTCCCAGCTGAACGGCTGTTTTTCACAAGACTGTAAAGTGGTCAGATCATGCCAACATTCCTGCAAATCAGATTTAGTTCATACTGTTTAGAAAATAGTTGTTCTTTGTGTAGATGAATGTATTATTGCTGTGTGGCTATATTAATTACTGCCTATAAATTTTTAGTTATTCAGTTAGGAAGGTGAACTATTATCATATAAGATAAATGTTACATAGGAAAGTCCAAATGTGATTCTTGGTGACTCCTAGTTTGCGCAAACTTCGCACTGCATATGGATGAGAAATCAGTATATTCCTAGAAATTAAAATATGCATTTGTTCTGTATTTTATTACAGTTAATGGGACTGTTTTTAAAGGTGAAGATTACAGAAATGATATCTTGGTTATAACAATTGTCTGTTAATTATAATAAGCAACTCTTCCTACTTTTGAAGGAATTGAATAATTTTATTGATCTGCCAGGTCCCATGGTTGTCAAAGGTGTTTTTTATGTTGACTTCAGTAGGAGTAGGAGGCTAAGGCTACAGCTAAATAAAAGAATACTTATGTATTTTAATATTAGTAATACATATTGAATTACTGTATACAAACTTGAACAAATACAGCTGATATGACTTAATTTGAATATACAGGCTTAGGTCTCCCTAATAAATGTATTCTGAAGTGGGTGAAAGCAAAAATGGCATTATATTACAGGGTATACCTCTCTTTCAGTAAAGGAACAGAGGTTAGGGGAAGGCAGGCATATGTGTCAGTCTCATGTTAGGGTCAGAGTGTGACTTCTCTTGCAGGAGTCCCTGCAAGCTCCACTTTGAATGTAAATCGTGAGCCAATATACTGTAATTTTATGTTAAGATTTTATACAAAGTAATTTAAAGGGGTTTTTTTGTTCTTCTAAAAATGAACTATAAAAAGTGAAAGCAATGTATTTCTGTATTTGTAACAAATATATGCTATAGGTCATTTTCTTTTTATCAAGTAAAATGAAACCCATTGTAAATGTAAATCCTGTATTTCACTAGTGAAATGCTGAAGGTAATATGGGAGATAAATAACAGTGTTTAAAAGTGACCATGAGTTATTATGGATAAATGAATAATTAGGTTAAAATTGCTGAGGAAATATGTAATGTTATTGCTGTATTATGAAGCAGGTACATTGGTTTAAAAAGCAGCTATTTACACGCATAGACACCTCAGTACCAGCAAAAAATGAAAACTATGCAGATTATAACAGAAATAACTGACTTGTTCAGGAATCTGGGCTAATATATAATTTGCCAAATTATTCTGGTCTTTAACTCTGTAATCTGTTCATTGTGCATCTGCTGGCTCATTATACTTTCTTATTTCTGTTAATGCCGTTTTACCAGTTCTGCTTCCAAAATATTCTTCATATTCTTTTTTTTACTGTCTATTTTTAAAATTAGTTCAGTCTATACCATTTGACTTTAGCTTATATATACATGTCTGTGTGTGTGTGTATAGTGTGCAAGTTCAAACATCTATGTATGCACGTGTGTAGATCTAGATAATTAGCATGCAAGGAGAAGAGAATATCAGCAGCTAGTCCAGAGGCAACTGTACTGCAACACTGATGGTGTCATATTTAAAAGTGTGCTGTGATTACTTATTTTACATGCTAAGTTGGATTGAGGCCATAGTGTATTTTATTATTAAAACTTTAATTTCTTTTTGGCTTCAAAAGTAGACTTTCAGTCTTTTCCATACAAACATATGATGTGTTTTCAGTAGAATAAATTCACTTCCACAATCCATTCAACACCTGATTAATTCATATTACTGAGGCAACAGAGATATGATTAACTTATTTGTGTCTTACAGTTCATAAACTGTGCTACGGATAACAATGTGAGCCACTGCTGATACTTTATTAAATAGGTCAGCTTTAGGAACATCAGTAGAGACTCAGTTTTTCATTAAATATGGTTGTAATCTAATTTATTTGGAAAAATTAGTATATTTCTTGAAACTGCCATCATACATCAAATAAATGGAGTCTGACAGCAGTTTTTTAGCATTCCTAGAAGAACTGAAAAACAGTTACGGGAAGCTTATTGTGCTGGCACCATTTTGAGACAATGTTCCAGAAGCTTTTCTACATATTTCTAAGTGGGTGAGGTATATGACTCAGTGCACTCTTTTGGGCAGTCTTCACCAGTACTTCATTACTGTGAAAAAACACAAGGAAAGTGTTTTCTGTTCAAAAGATGCTTTGTAAATACATCCTTGCCCTCAAATTACAAAGCACTCTTATTGGAAAATGCAGTGACAAAATACGGTGCCAGTGCTTGGTCACCCTCACAGTAAAAAAGGGTTTCCTGATGTTCAGATGGCACCTCCTGTGTTTCAGTTTGAGGCCATTGCCTCTGGTCCTGTCCTGGGCACCACTGAAAAGAGCCTGGCTCTGTCTTCTTTGCACCCTTCCCTCAGGCATTTGCACAATTTGATGAGATACCCCCTGAACCTTTTCTTCTCCAGGCTGAATAGTCCCAGCTCTTTCAGCCTCTCCTCAAGAAAGTTGCTTCAGTCCTTTAATCATCTTCATGGCCCTTCACTGGACTCACTTCAGTAAGCCCATATGTTGTACTGAGGAGCCCAGAACTGGACACAATATTCCAGATGTGGCTTCACGAGGGCTGAGCAGGGGGCAAGGATCACCTCCCTCAACATGCTGGCAGAGCTCCTCCCAGGGACCAAGGTGAGGCTGACTGATCTGTAGTTCCCCTGCCCTTCTTGAAGATAGGAGTGACATTTAGTCTCTTTCAGTCTTCAGGAACCCCTCCCAATTTCCATGACCTTTCAAAGATAATGAGAGTGGCTTTGCAATAACATCAGCCAGCTCCCTCAGCACGCGTAGGTGCATCCCATCAGGGCCCATAGTTGTGCATGTCCAGTTTTTTTAAGTGCTCCCTATCTTGATCCTCATCCACTAAGGGTAAGTCTTCCTTGCTGCAGATTTTTGCCCTGGTTTCAGGGTCTTGGGATTCCTGAAGGCTGATCTTACCAGTGAAGACTGAGGCAAAGAAGGCATTAAGTACCTCCATGTCATTTGTTGCCTGTTCTCCTGCCCCATTCAGCAGCAGACCCCTGTTTTCCCTACTCTTCCTTTTGCTGTTCACATACTTGTAGAATCTTTTCTTGTTGCCCTTCACGTCCCTTGACAGATTCATCTCCAGTTTTCCTAACCCCATCCTTGTATGATCAGACAGCATCTCTATACTCCTTCTAGGTCACCTGCCCCTGCTTCCACCTCTTGTACACTTCCTTTTTATGCCTGAGTTCAGTCAGCTGCTTCTTGTTTATCCATGCAGGTCTCCTCCTGCTTTTGCTTCATTTCCTACTCGTCGGGATGAACCATTCCCGAGCTTGTAGCCTCTTTGAATATCAACCAGTTCTCCTGGACCCCTCTTCTCTTCAGGGCTGTATCCCATGGGATTCTCCAAAACAGATCTCTGAAGAAGTTAAAGTCTGCTCGCTTGAAATCCAGGGTCATGGCCCTGCTTTTTGCCCTGCTCTCTCCTCACAGGATCCTAAATTCTACATCTCATGGTCCCTGCAGCTAAGGCTGCCTCTGGTTTTCACTTCCCCGACCAGTTCTTTCTTGTTTGCAAGTATCAGGTCCAGCAGGGTGCCTTTACTTGTTGACTCCTCAATCAACTATGTCAGGAAGTTTTCTTCAGTGCACTCCAGAAATCTTCTAGATCTTTTACCTTGCTGTGTTGTCCTTCCAGCAGACATCAGGGAGGTTGAACCCATGAGGTTCAGGACCTACGAATATGAGGCTTCTTCCAGCTGTTTGAAGAAGGCTTCATCTTCTTCTTCCTGATCAGGAGGTCTATAGCAGATACCCAGTCCAACAGCACTCATGTTGGTCTGCCTGCTGGTCTTGACCCATAACATAAGCTTTTGACTGGCTCCTGATCCATCCCAATGCAGAGCTCAATGCATTCCGGCTGCTCTCTCAAATAAAGTGCAACACCCTCTCCTTACCTTCCCTGCCCATTCTTCCTGAAGAGGCTGTATCCATCCATTACAGTACTGCAGTCATGTGAGATATCCCACCACGCCTCCATGATCCCATTGAAGTCATAGTCCTGTAACTGCACAAAGACTTCTAATTCCTCCTGTTTGTTCCCCATGCTGCATGCACTAGTGTAAAGGCATTTCAGAGAGGCACCCAAGCATGCTTATTCCCCAGAACAGAGTTTTCCCGTAAGGCCATTCCACACATACTTCCTTTATTGCATGTCTCCACTTGAAGTGATTCAACTTCAGCCTTGTTTTGATGTCTGCTATGTTGCTTCTGTACCCATCACCTCCAGCCCTTGACTTACCTACCTCATCCATAACTACCTCACTTGTTTGTTGAGGAATCTCTTCCTACCCCATCATTTCTAGTTTAAAGCTCTCCTCACCAAGTTGGCCACCCTGTTGGCAAACATACTTTCACTCTGCTTAGTCAGATGGATCCTGTCTCTTCCAAGCAGCTGTTGGCTTTCAAAGGGGGGGTCCCACGGTTGTAGAAACAGAAACTATGCTGCCAACACCAACTGTGCAACCAATTGTTGACCCATGCGATCGATCCAGTCCTCAGGTTGTTCTCCTTCACCGGCAGGATTGAGGAGAACACCACCTAGGCCTCCATGCTCTTGACGATTGCCACCAGAGTTATGTAGCCAGATTTGACTTCCAAAGTCATCCCTGGCAGTATGATTGGTGCGTATATGGAAGAGCAGCAAGGGTACTAGTTGAGGACCAGATGAGCCTCCATAGAGTCTCTACAACACTATTAATGCAAGCCCCCAGAAAGCAGGAAGCCTTCCTGAATGACAACTCAGGTCTGCAGATGGGGGCTTCTGTCCCCCACAGTAGGGAGTCTCCTACCACTGTCACTCACCACTTCCTCCTACTGGTCCTGAGCAGCTCAGGCTCAGCTGCTAAATATGCTACTTTGGTAGTATTCCCAGCTCCTCATCTGCTATGAGGACACTGTACCTATTCTGTTACTGCAAGTCTTCAGGTATGGCAGGAGCCTAACTCCTGGTCTGAGAAGTCACTAGCTTCTAGCTTTTCTCATGATGAGAGTTTCCACTTTCCAGCTTCATGGGCACAGGGTCTTCCTGCCCCTCCACTACAGTTGAAGGTTTGGGCTTTTGAAGGTGTTGGTTCTCAGAGAAGATACAGTAGATCTCTTTCTCATCCTCTCTGTGCGGTCTGGAGACATCCCCTGCAGCTCTTTTACTTGGCAATATAGCTCATTGACAACTGCACACCTCCTGTGGGCTGTAAGACCATGTGCCCCAGGCTGAAGAAGAGGCCCCAGGCACTCCCTACAGCTTGAGATTTGCAGAGCTGCATCCTTCTCTTAAGCTCCATCTGGGTCCAAGCTCCATCTGATAATAAAGGGCCAATTTCTCCAGTGGCTCCTGGGGAATGTGGCACATCACCACCATAGCTAAGGATGTGTATGCTAGGCAGAGAAAGTTTGCTGGCCTCTCCTTTGTGCCCTGTTCTGCAAAATGCTGCATCTGTTGGCTGCACATGAGGAGCTGTGCTCTGGGCCTAGCTCTTACTTAGGCTTCTCCCAAGCATGGGCTAAAAGGGTGCTTGACCCTCCCTAATAAGGGGAGCGTGACTCTGTGAATTTGCGACTCTGTGACTTTGAGATTAATTTCTGTTAAAAAATATTCTGAACAGTTCTAAAATTTAATTTCTGCAGGGCAGAGTCATTGGGTAACTAACATCCTGCTTGTCTCCATTTATTTCTGGATTTCTGTCTATAAATAGCCCCTACAAATAAAACAAAATTTTGTTCATAGAATGTTTTGCTGAACTGGCTGATATTTTACACTATTCACATTTGCATAAATGTTATGACATTTCTGGTACCCAGCATGTCTTGGGAGAAGAATTTGTTTGGGAAATGAGGACTCCTAGGCGAGTTAAATATAATCTGAAAACACGTGAGCAGACAGCTGGAGAATACGGTCAGTGATTATGAACACAAAGACTGGTAACTGGTAGTTGTCACCTTAAGTGATCATAACGGTACTGAATGTTATCACCAGCATACCTAGTCTAATGTGTTACTGAAATGGTGCTGCCTGATATGGAAAAAAACCTTGAAACTAATCTTTTTTACTAACAGCTGAAGGCATATTGTGAAACATCATTGATAAGAATCTCCCTGTAATATTTTTGATATAACATTCTATGCATAGGGTCAGTTTCAAAGAGATGATGACTTTTCTTCTTAATTTGAAGTATGATCAGAAGTAAAGCAAAACTGAAATGAACCCGGCATAGACCAAACAAATTGTCACTTCTGGAATGGCTGCTTTACTCTCCTTTGGAAGGCAGCCTTCCCACTTGTCCTCTGCATTTGAAGCGATGCTTGAGGTGGGCTAGTAGGAACGCTCTGCAACCTATTACCTAAATGTAATGAAGAAATTCTTTCAGTCCATTTGTGGTATTTCTGTGAAACCACTTTAGGCAAAGAATAAAACAAACAGTGGTCTTTCCAGTCAAATATATGATGAAACTGAAATATAAGAACCTGTAATAAGGTGAACGCACTGAATAGAATAAAGTGAAAATATAATTATTGTGTAGTACATAAAAGTGGATGATAAATTAAAATCAATGTTAAAGTTATGAATAAACACAGGCAGGTGTATAGCTACAAGTTGTACAGCAACCAGGTAGCCCATATTTTTGTAAATTTGGGGAAAGTCAGTCTCAACAGAGTGAACATCAGGGCTTTTAATTGATAAGATAGAAGCATGTAATCAGTAAAAATTTATTATTAAGAGAGGGCAACAGTTTATCCTAAGCTATAATAATGTAATATTGACTGGCTGAAGAGTTGGATTATTCACCACAAATCATACCTGTTGTCAAATTTTGCCCATTTTGGCTTGCAAAGAATTCACAAACTGTATCTGACATCTAAAATATACTAATTTTCCAGAACTATTTTACCTTAACACATATCAGGGTTATCTCTGAACAAAACATTCTGAATTGTATATTTCATGTACAGTATTGTGTTCTGTTGAATACCAAAGCATAGTATTGTTTTCATTTATAGAGAAGAACATAGCTGAGTAATAAACAGGAAATATTACTCTTCTGGTGAAGAAGATGTTGATGAACAGCCATTTGTATTAAAGCTCAGGAAAGTATCAGGCCTCCAAAATTCAGAGTTGGTGGTCATGCAGATGTGCAAGCAGCAAGTTTTGCCCGTGTTACAGGTGGAAACATGATTTGCTACATGTTTCTTAACTTTTGAATACAAACTATGCATTCTCTCGATGTCTTGTTGTGAAGTCCTAAGAATGCTTTGGTTTTATTTTGTTAAAAGAAGGTTTTGAACCTCAAAATTGAGCCATTGTAGGATACATTTTATACATCTGTAACACCATTCTTACATAAGTGCAAGAGAGTTTAATGAACTTCTCATTCCCCTGCTCCCATCTGAAGTCCAGGGAGAAATGAAATCCCTTTTCTCTGCAGACAAGGACAGCTTCTGCTGTGGGCCAATGATAGCTATTGTAGAAGAAGGTCCTGATGGGGGCAGGCCTGAATCTCCAGTTCCTTTTTAGCCTGTGGTGCAAAGCTGCCATACTGCAGGAACAAAAAATATTTTTTGAGGCTACCAGATTACTAATTTAGGGATACACCTAACAGAGGTCATTGAATCATTAAAGTCTTTAAAGTAGGAAGGGAATCTCTGGAAATCGACCCCTGTGCTCAAAGCAGAGCTAATCTTAAAGTTAGATCAAGTTTCTGGGGCCTTAGCTGCTTACAAGTGATGTGCTGCAATGAGGAAAATTTGAGCTATTTTCCATTAAACTGGAAAGTGGAATATTGTCCTAGGAAACTAGATTAGAGACTTACAGTTTATGTGGAGAGCTGGGTATTTCAGAATCCCTAGCAGACAGCACATTGTGCAGCCACGTGAAGGTAATCAATAGAAAACAGGGGGAACAGGAACCATGTCTGAACTTTGAGGCCCATCATGCTCTGTGACAAGACTTATCTAGGACTTTGTGGAGAAATTGTCATGCATTTGGACAGCCCGGTATCCTTTTCTGAAGTTGCCTACCCACTTTCTTTCAAAGTCCTAAGCAACAATTAATGTCGCTTTTCACAAATTGATATCATCCTCTTTCTCATCCAAGCTTTTCAGCTCTTTTCATTTCAGCTTGCTAGTGATAAGATGACAGACCAAAGTTGTCATGCCAATATTCAGTTGCAGTTAAAAACAATGTTTCAGGGCTGCAATTTTGGAAATAGGCTGCTAAATCCACCTATGTTCCACTTCTTGAGCTTTAGTTCTCTTTGGATCTGGCCGTCAGATGGTAATGTCTCTGGGACACAGATATTTTTCTGTGTCATGATTTTGTGATTGCTGGTTTGTGGTGTAGGCTTGTGGAGACTGTTGCAAAACTGGGGATACATGACAAGACAATAATGAGCTTCAGCAGCAATCGTGTTCAGCTCTGAGAGGTATCTTCACAATATCATAGAATCATAGAATGGTTTGGGTTGGAAGGGACCTTAAAGATCACCTAGTTCCAACCCCCCTGCCATGGGCAGGGACACCTTCCGCTAGACCAGGTTGCTCAAAGCCCCATCCGGCCTGGCCTTGAACACTTCCAATGATGGGGCATCCACAGCTTCTTTGGGCAACCTGTTCCAGTGCCTCACTACCCTCATAGTGAAGAATTTCTTCCCTATGTTGAATATAAATCTACCCTCTTTCAGTTTAAAGCCATTAACCCTTGTCCTATCACTACATGCCCTTTTAAAATGTCCCTCTCCAGCTTTCTTGTAGGCCCCCTTCAGGTACTGGAAGGCTGCTGTAAGGTCTCCCCAGAGCCTTCTCTTCTCCAGGCTGAACAACCCCAACTCTCTCAGCCTGTCTTCATAGGAGAGGTGCTCCAGCCCTCTGATCATCTTCGTGGCCCTCCTCTGGACTCGCTCCAACAGGTCCATGTCCTTCTTACGTTGGGGGCCCCAGAGCTGAATGCAGTACTCCAGGTGGGGTCTCATGAGAGCAGAGTAGAGGGGGAGAATCGCCTCCCTCGACCTGCTGGTCACGCTTCTTTTGATGCAGCCCAGGATAGAGTTGGCTTTCTGGGCTGCAAGTGCACATTGCTGGGTCATGTTGAGCTTCTCATCAAGCAACACCCCCAAGTCCTTCTCCTCAGGGCTGCTTTCAATCCATTCTCTCCCCAGCCTGTATTTGTGCTTAGGATTGCCCTGACCCATGTGCAGGACCTTGCACTTGGCCTTGTTGAACTTCACGAGCTTCGGACAGGTCCACATCTCAAGCCTGTCAAGATCCCTCTGGATGGCATCCCTTCCCTCCAGTGTGTCGACTGCACTACACAGCCTGGTGTTGTCGGTAAACTTGCTGAGGGTGGACTCAATCCCACTGTCCATGTTGCCGACAAAGATGTTAAACAGCACCAGTCCCAATATCAACCCCTGAGGAATGCCACTCGTCACTGGTCGCCACTTGGACATCGAGCCATTGATGACAACTCTTTGAGTGCGACCATTGTGGTGGTTTGACCCTTGCTGGACACCAGGTGTCACCAAGCCGCTCTATCACTCCCCTCCTTAGCAGGGCAGGGGGAGAAAATGAGGTGGAAAGAAACCTCATGGGTCAAGACAAAGGCAGTTTAATAAAACAAAGACCACGTGCGGAAACAAAAGAGAAAGGACAACACAGACCCCACTCTCCACCTCTCACCACAGCGACGTCCAACCACCTCCCGGGAAGCAGGGCCCCAGCACGTGCTGTGGCTGCTCCCGAGGACACAGACAAACGTCCCAAACCACGAATGCCCCCCCACTTCCTCCTTCCTCCCAGCTTTTATCCCTGAGCAGACGTCACATGGTATGGAATAGCCCCGGTCAGCCCGGGTCGGCTGTCCTGGCCGCCCCCTCCCAAGATTCCGCCCAGCCCCAGCCCACAGCGGGGGTGGGGGGGGAAATGTTGGAGAGGGACAGACCCGGGGCTGGGCAGGCACCGCCCGGCCACAGCCAGACACTGGTGCCACCTCCAGCCACCAACACAGAGCACAGCAGGCTGGCATGGGGAAAAGCAGCTCCCCCTCAGCCAGACGCAGTACAACCATCCAGCCAATTCCTTATCTACCAAGTGGTCCATCTGTCAAATCCAATTTAGAGACAAGGATGTTGTGCAGGACAGTGTCAAATGCCTTGCACAAGACCAGTTAGATGATGTCAGTTGCTCTTCCCTTATCCACCAACACTGTAACCCCATTGTAGAAGGCCACCAAATTTGTCAGGCACAATTTGCCCTTAGTGAAGCCACGTTGGCTGTCACCAATCACCTCCTTATTTTCCATGTGCCTTAGCATAGTTTTCGGGAGGATCTGCTCCATGATGTTGCTGGGCACAGAGGTGAGACTGACTGGCCTGTAGTTCCCTGGGTCTTCCTTTTTTCCCTTTTTAAAAATGTTTCCCCTTTTCCAGTCAGTGGGAACTTCACCAGACTGCCACAACTTCTCAAATATGATAGATAGTGGTTTAGCAACTACATCTGCCCGTTCCCTCAGGACCCACAGATGCATCTCATCAGGTCCCATGGACTGGTGTACATTCAGGTTCCTTAGATGGTTTCGAACCTGTTCTTCTCCTACAGTGGGCGGTTCTTCATTCTCCCAGTCCCTGCCTTTGCCTTCTGTGACTTGGGTGGTGTGGCTTGAGCACTTGGCAGTGAAGACTGAGGCAAAAAAGTCATTGAGTACCCCAGCCTTCTCCATATCCCGGGTAACCAGGCCTCCTGTTTCCTTCCAGAGAGTGCCCACATTTTCCCTAGTCTTCCTTTCATCACCGATGTACCTATAGAAGCTTTTCTTGTTGTCCTTGACATCCTGGGCCAGATTTAATTCTATCAGGGCTTTAGCTTTCCTAACCTGATCCCTGGCTGCTTGGACAGTTTCTCTGTATTCCTCCCAGGCTAGCTGTCCTTGCTTCCACCCTCTGTAGGCTTCTTTTTTGTGTTTGAGTTTGTCCAGGAGCTCCTTGTTCACCCATGCAGGCCTCCTGGTGTTTTATAGTGTGGTTTGTATAACCCCCATGGAACATGCCTCACTTCCCTTTCCAGCTGATTATGCCTAAATGCAACAAGGAAGGCAGATGATTAGAATTCACTATTTTGCACAATCCTTGTGAGGAATATCTGCTTTTGCCTGTAGTACTACTCGGTTACTTGCTGAAGTTTTCTTACATAAGTGACTAATTTTCTCTTAATGTCCTCATTGTCTCACAACAACAAAAAAAAGCTCCCTCTTGTAGCGCTTCATATTTATATGTCAAGAAAAAGTCGTCATGATGAAAAGACAGTTGAAATGAAATTGAGTGTATATGTAATGTTAATAATTTAATTCCATTACCTTCCATTATTATTCTTTAAACTGATTTATGAGACTCTTTTTGCAAATCTCAAAGTGCTCTATGAATTACAAACTGTGGCTCTTAGCTTAAGTCCTATAACGAGACCCTATATTACCACACAAGAAAAACTTCAATTACAGCTGAAAGTGAGCATGCCATTTAATGGTAATAAAACATTATAGTGATAAAGTAGCTATCCTTAAATCAAAGAAATTCAGAGCTAAGTTGCACTCAAGAGAAATCCAAAAGTGTTAGAGTACAAACCACCCCAAAGACTTCACTTTTGATCTCTGATGATGCCTTGCAGTGGCCAAAACCTTATGATTACAGAGTATTAGCCCTGGAGATCCAAATTACATTAAAAAGTTTTTTAAAGTCATTAGATTCCTTCTGTCTCCTTTTAGTTTCTCCCGACTGATAATCTCTTCTTTGTAACTAAGGGGAGATCTGTATCGACTCTGATTCTGAAAGGCTCTTTCTGTAGGGTCAAAGTATTTTTACAATTACAAGTACCATAAATGAAGGACATAACTAAACCCAGTAAAGTAATAGAGGTGGACATTGACATTTGTCTGTTTCACCTGTATAAAGTTTTAGACAACCTTGATCTCAAAAAGCTTGTGGTTTTGGTGACAGCAATTTAGAAGAAAAAGCAAGTAATACCAGGACTGTATGGTTGGTTTGTTTCTAAAATAGGTGCTCCTACAGTGAGCTTGGATAGGTATATCAAACAGATATGTGATAACCCTCCCTCTCCCCCTTACCCACCCAAGATGGACATAGAGTTGTGGTGAGAAGGACTGCATTTGGCCAGCCTGCAGGATCTCTGTGGGAACTTCTGCTGCAGTCCTGTATGCATTCCAAATAAAGCAATTTAGTTTTAAGAGCATCTGCTTTTCCCTGTTGCAAGATACTGCTAATCAGCCAATTGACATTGTTTTGCCTCTGTAATGCCAGGGGCTCCTGAATAAAAACATTAGTGCTGCCATGCTGGATCAGATGAAAGACACCATCTTATCCCGGTTTCCTTTCTTTATTGGTGACTAGCAGCAGATGCCTAGGAAAGCATACAGTGATAATTCCCTCTGTGTACCCTCCTAGCTGCCATCAATGTGTGGACTCGATGAGTCAGAGGCAGTATTTTTCTGATTTTTCTTCCATGAACATATGTAGGATTTTCTGCTTTTGCTTTTTGTGTTCATTTTGTGATATGGTATTGCCCCTTTTAAACATGCTATTTCATTATTTTGATTCACCCAGGCCACTCTGGATTTTATATCACTTTCTCATAAGTCTATTTATAGATCTTTGTTATCTTTCTTGCAGATGGTAATTATCTCTTTAACTGTTCTTTGTATGGAAACTGTGCCAGACATCCTTCTCTCTGCATCTTCCAGTGATGTTTTAACTCTTTGTGGGACCAGAATGGCACGTGATTTGATTGTCTATTTTCCCCTTAATAATGGTTAACATTTGTACTAGGCATTTCCATTTATCTATTCTAACCTGAGAACCTTGAATAACTTAGTAACATCAGCTTATTTTGACCACTGCAGATGCTAGTGAAGGTTCCTACCAGACTCCACTGTTGACCTACCTCTACAGAATCACCATTTATCCTAGTTTTTGTTCCATAATATACAAATGGGTATTTGTGTCACCCCTTGGAATTTTAATTTCTTTTAGAGCCTACCACGAGAGATGTGGCAGATAACTTTGTAAAAATCCAAATATAGGATGCCAACCAGATCACCCTCACCTTCAGACCTTCACAAATCATTAATAAACTGTAAGCACGGTGTTTCTCTATGCATACCAGATCATTTCTTCCCCACAGAATCACATGTGTCCTTGAGTCTGTTGTTTCTATACTTTATTAATAGTTTCTACATGTTTACTCAGGTTTGGTGCCATACTTAATGATCTGGAGTTCCCCAGATACTTCTCGCCACTGGAGCCATTTTAAAAATTTGGTATCCTGTGTTTACAAACAGTTACACTTTTTAGAAATTGATATTATGGATCACAACTATTGACAAAACTAACATGAGCTAAGAACAGATGTGTAAATCAATGTTTGGAATGACTGGTACTGACTTCCCGGCAATTTAATTTCTTCCCTTTCTATTAAGTGCATTGAATCCCATTTATTTATAGAAAATCTTTTTTTTTTTCTTTTCTTAAATTGTAACATTTTAATTACAAAAAAATCATGCATTCAACCAAATTCCTCTGTGGAAAGTCTTGTCTATAAAAGGGTACAGAGAGTAAAATAAATACTGTTTTAATAGAAGATTTACAGAAATGTTGTGTCACTGTATTATAGAGAATTTTTAGAAAAATAAAGAGGACTCTATAATATTCTTTTTTCTTCTCAGATTTTTTGGTAGGATTATGTCTTAGGCAGTATCTGATGAACATGATGTAAAGCCACTTAATTTCCTTGAAATATTTGATATTTCTTCAAAAAGGTCTGTTTATATTAAAAAAGGGTACATGCTTTGTTAAACATTTTGAGAATTTTCTGACAGGGAATGGGAGAAGAATGGGACATGGTTGACACTAGGTTAAATTAGGTAGTAAGCTAGACACTGTGTGGATGTGAGGAAGAAGAAATGCGTGGCTTAACGTTTGCCCAAGGCTCCCAGAAGCATAGTGCCACCTCAGCATATGGAACATCTCGAAATCTGTGAGTACATTGTGCTCATGCTTCCTATCTATCTGGCCTCTTTCTTGAACCCAGTTAGACATAATGGGGTCATCTGGTCAGTTATGTCACAGAGCAGACTTGCAAAGTAGCTGTAACAATTCTGTGGTGAATATATAATGGCTCTCTAGAAGCTGGCTTCTATTAATGAAGCTTGGAGTTAATAAACAAGTTTGCATCTTGAGAAATGAGAAAGTTGTTTCAGCTAAAACTTAAAGGCTTCCTCAGACTGCAGAGTCAAACCCAAGGCAAGATGACTGAAGAATTGAAAAGATTTGTTATAATCTTATTAACCCAATCTTGCAGCCCAGCTAAAGCTACTTTAAACTACTTTTACATTCCTGAAAGAAGACAAAGTAAATAAGTATATCCATGAAAAAAAAGCCATGCTGGCTTAAGAATGAACAACAGAAGCCTGTGGATCAAGAATCCTCCCAGCTTCACTCAGTTCTTCCACTTTTGGTTTGGAACAAAGAGAGTCTTTGTTGGGATGATGCATATTAATAGTCTGTGACAAGTTATAAATACATTGTGGTTGAATGGATTTTTTTTACAATAGATTCTTATAGTGTTTCTCTATCAGAATTATATGCATGGATTTTAAACAACCTGAATATATTTTTGGAATTATATCTCTGCAAGTTGACATGATAGGCAATAATGCATATTTAAGATGATACAATGTAAAGTCATTTGGCAAGTCTATGACTCAGTAAGGTAGAAAAGAAAGCATGCTTATAGAAAAAAAACCAACTAATTTTTTATTATGAAAGAGATTTGAGAAGTTCAAAAATGTCAATTTCACTCTATTTTCACTACCTTTTGTGGCTTGAATTTAAGTAAGGAAGAATAACTGATAGTATCCTAATTTAATATTCTGTGTTTTCAAAATATAATGTCAGTGAAAAAAGGATAGTATTGTCATACTTCCTTGACAGTTAACCCACAGTTATAGCTTTCTGTAGGGACAATAAAGTTTCCTTCACAATAGTCTCTTAGTTTCCCTTTGGAGGAAGCATATTAATGGTTGAAAAGAATAGTGTACATCTTTTATTAATTCCTTATAATTAACAGTGGATATTTCTAGTGGGGCTTATTTGAATCATTTGAAAAAGCTTAGATTCTCAGAACTCTTCTAGAATCTCAGAGAATGAGTGCAGTAATCAATGTTAGGATGATTTCATTTGTTTCCAAGGGAAAAATGTGTGCCTGCAATTTGAATGTTATGACATCCAGAAACCAGAACACTTTGCATATGAAAACCAATGAAAAAAGCACTAAATGAAAACAACTGGTTTTGAATATTTTCCAGCCATACATTTTCCTGCAAATATGAAAAAGAAAAATGCAAAAGTTCTTTTAAATCTTAAATAGTTAAATTTAAAACTGTCCTCTGAATGAAAAAAAAAGTTTTCATAATTAATAAGATTGTGACTAGCATTCCATCAGAAACCTGGTTTTGAGCTCTCTCAAAACATGCCTCTGGCTGAATACTGAATGTATTAAATATATATTAAAAAGCATGTTACTTGAATACACCCATGGTGCCATGTGATCTGGATATCTCTGAACAAGCGACCTATTCTCATCATTATTTTTAGTGAACCAATCTTTGTGTTGTCAATATACTTGATCAGTTATTTCTTATGAATGATAGAATTACTGAATACACTGATCAGTATTATTCACTAGAAATAATTCCACCAATTTCTTTCTCAATGTGTTTGGTTATGAGATCTGCCAAATGGTTACTTTTCAATTCAGATAACATTTATTCTTTTGATTTTGTATACTGTAGTTATTTAAATAGTGGTAATATCCAACAATAGTTCAAATATCCAACAAAAAAAGAAGTATGTAACTTGATCAGCTTATATTTTTATGGCCTTTTTCAACTGTCCAATTATGTTTAATCAGCACCAAGTAACTAGAGTACTTCTGAACATATTCTAAAAATAATTGATTTTATTTACAGTCAGTTTTTTCCTAAGTATGTGAGATAGCAACCTAAAAGAAGCATTCTTTACAAGACCCATAAGTAAAATGTAAAATGACATCTATTAAAGGCTTTAATCTTAGTTGTAAGACTGCAAATCTATTGCGGGTAAGGTAAATGAAGATTAACAATACCTTATGACTTTCACCGATTTGGGGGGTTAGGAGTTTGGGAAGAAAATGCCCATAACCACTTCAGTACAAATTAATGTAATAGTTGTCTACTTTTTTTTCAAAACAAAAAGTTATTTTGTTAGTTACTTAGCTTACTTTGGGGAAAGTGGAAGGGTAAGGGGATGGTGTTTGTTTTACTAATCTTGCTCTTAACCTGTTGAAAATTTTGTCCTTGTCTGGTAGTATTTAATATTTTAGTTAGTGATTTGTGGTCCCCACAGATGGTATGGCGATTTAAACTTTTCAGCATGAAATCCAAATTGACTGCTAAGGAGGGAGCTACTGAGAACTGGCCCAGAAAGACATGCTTGAGCATACGCATATGCCTGTCTCTCTCCAGAGACTGGGAACCTCATCCACTCTGGAATCATAAAAGAGAATTTTAAGCTTTCTTTTGGAGAAATAGATTAGACTTGCTCCTTGAAAATATAGTAGAAGGCATGGTTAAAACCTCTGCACAGCGTGTGGGGGGCCTGGATCCCTCAGCCTAAAGCTGTTCAGACCAAGATGTTCTTCTCCTTAGAGGGTACCTGAACCATCAGACTATGATCATTGCCTTCGGCTGAAACTGTTCCTCTATATGGCAAAACCTTCAACGTTCACAAAGTTTGAAGAGTGAGAAAGAAGACAAGAGAGAGCAAGTTCTGTAACCTGGCATTTATGTAGGATATTTTGAAATACTGCTTCCAGCCCTTGCTTCCAGGATTGTTTGTGCATTCTATCCAATGACCATATGATATATGAACATTGCTATAATGACATTTTATAGCACTAGGAGTTTTCAGAGAATTACAGACTGAGAATTGTAAAAATAAGTTTAATGTAAGGGATGTATGATCTGACTTGTGAATGCAATGTGTTTTTGATCAAAAAAGAAGATTCTGAATAAATGAAAAAAGAAAAAGTGACATTTTAATCTGTTTAGTTTCATCCCTAAACCACATGAACAGTTCTTACCTAGGAAGTGTTCAAGATTAATTGGAGAAGGGACACTTTGACTTTGTGCCTTGTTTTTAAAAATACGCCAAAAAAGTCTGCATATAAAAGTTTATCTGGGACAGGAGACTAGTTTATTAACTAATTAACCTGTTTTTTAACTTGGTATTTGATAAATTTTTAAAAATTGCAAAAGCTCAGCTTAAGTATAACAAGTTTCCTTGTTCTACATCAAAACAATTTAATAACTACCATATTCTGTATTTTCTGTTAGCAACTATGCATTAATACAGATTTGTTTTAAAATGAGTTTGGATTGATTTAAAACTCACTTTAGATATTCCTAGAAACTTGGTCACACTGACAAAAGCTTTGCAGGGAACTGCGGCACTTTTTCTGAAGGCTGGTAAAAAATGCTTTTTGGCTTCTTTTTGTGCCCTAATGTTCAATTGTTATTGGCTTACCGAATGTTTTAACAAATTGGTGATACTTTCACGATGTTTTTGTTTTAGCATGGAAAATTAAGAGATTCAGATTGTAAATTGCTTTTCAATTTTTCATTTACCTAGGAAGTGCAGTCTGCAATTACTTTAACAATTTTGGATCCTTTTGCCTCTTATAAAAACATATTTCTTTTCTGGTGGATTTTTTTTGAGGGGTGTGTGTTTGCATTTTGTTTTGTTTTTTAAATGCTGAAGATTGTTACCTCTTCTGGATCTTACTTATGACCTACAGGGCATGTGGTTCCTTTGACATGAAGTTTATTTTTCTAAACCCACAGCTTGATATTCTAGCACTTAATTTCAGAATGCAGCTTAAATCACAGAAGCCATAATATGTCAAATGATCCCACACTTGCAGGGGGAAAACAGTAAGTAATGAAAAAGCTATGATTGCTTTTCTGTCCCTCCAAATGACAGTTATCACCTCAGTGACCTGCTCCGGGCGGACCCATCTAAACATGACACACTAAGGGATAACGTCATCTAACAGGGTAGTTACAAAAATCAATACAAAACCCATTTCGAAGATACTCTGTGTAAGAATCCTGGTGTAACGTTCATTTATTGAACAGGCCTGAGGAAAAAAAACCCCAACTTTTCTGATAGATATGCTTTACCTCCCAAGCAAAGGAATTCTGTAGGTAAGCAATAATTGCATTTTTCAATCTATTATTTAGTCTTGCCAAAGCTCAGCCTAGAATCTAATATGTGGATGACTGCTATAACTCAATTATGAAACCTAAGCAGAGCTCTAATGCATCTGTAATGCAAAAGGATAATAACAAGACAACTGACTGTACTTTTAGTTGAGGGGTAGCTGTCTGTGTTTGTGCAGGGATGAACAAAAACAGGGAGGGAGACTGTGATATTGTATTTTTCACTGAAGGATTAGGAATGTTCTGTAGTTATCTTCACTCATGAATATAGAAGGTATGGTTACATCATTGAAACAACTGCTGGCTCACAACTGACTGAAAATAGGTTTCTATTGTTTGCTTTCTCAAATGCCAATAATACTGAAGCCTGGAGCAGTTTTATCCAGTCATATCCCATATTCAGGGGATGTCATTTAAGAAAAACTAGGATTTATTTTCCTTATGTTTATCAAACTCTTTTCAAATCTGTATGAGCTTTATTCCTCTCAGGTAGTAAATAATAAATATAGTATGGATCTTCAGTTTCGATTTCTTACAAAAAGATGCAGTATAGTTTGATAGTTTAAAAAAAATATCATAAAGATGGTATTGCTGGATATTAATGTGAAAACATTTTTTTATGTTTGGGAAAATACCTTATTTTAGCAAATATCAGGATTTTTTAATGTTGGCTTTTGTTGCCACTTAATCACTGTAAAGATCAGTATTTTTTTATATTCAAATGACTCGAGGTATTTTGTAGTACAATATGGGATCTTATTAACCTTCACACTGAACACAATTCTGGCAATTCATATTGAGAGGTGTTTGATCACTGAAATTGTCTCACTGAAACCATCTTGCAGACTTTGAAACAGAAATGTAAGGAGAGGATTAAAAGAGGAATAGAGAGAATTAAGAAAATAATGTGACAATTTCTAGGACCACTCAGAAAAGTGTAATGAAAATCTAGGCCTTCAGGTAAACAAGTGTTGCACTTCTAGAGTAGGAAGACACACAGTCATCCATCTTCACACCTAAAATATCAATGAAGTTCAGGAATGGGTGTCTCTGATCACACAATTTGAATGGGAATATTCAGAAATGTTAGCTGTAGCGTTTCCCAAAGCATTGATCTGCTAAAGTGCTAAAGAGCTGATCTGACACTCTTTATATCCCTCCCAAAACTGAGCAGTTTTGTAATAAACAACTCTCTTTGTTGGATCATCTCTGCTTTCCATTCCTTGCTGTAGATCAGCTGCCATTTCACATACAGAGTAAAACTTGGCAACTGGAATAAAATTTACTGAAGCAGAATTTCCTGAGAAACATGGCCAGTGTTCTCTTCCTGAGTAAACTGTACCTTAATTGCGTCCTGTGTTTCCTCCAAAGGCATGAACTGCTTGGATAATTTGTGTGCCTTGGGCTTTTGTATTCAGTTCAGTCTGAGAAGGCCTGAAAAAAGTAGCTCTTGGAAAACAGTATCCCATCCAAAGTATATCCAAGTATGGAAAAGAGAAGATCTGCGGCAGTCTGTGAATATGCCATACAAGTGCCATGCAGAAGAATACTATTTTGATTCTTTCTAGCATACTTCATTAATTGGCTCAAAGGACTGTTTTGAAGCTAATTTTTAAAGAAATTAGTAGGTTTTTAGTATTCATCTGGTACGTATTCTAGTTATGTCAGGGAAGAACAGAGCCCTGATGCAATTGGCAGGGTAAAGCTAATATTGGGACATGTGAATATGCATCTCATTAACAGGTGCTAATGAGGGGCAGGAGAATGCTTTCTTTGGGAACATGATTAATATCTGACTTTCCTTTAAAAAAAAAAAATTGGGAGAAGGGAGAAAATCTATTGCCAATGGTCATTGACTAGGAAACAGCAGCTAACGTTGCCCCTTAGCTTAATGGCTGCTGTATGAAGCTGTTTCCTATGTTGCTCAGTTACAGATGTTGGTATACATATTTTTCTGCTTTAGAAACAGTGATTGCTTGCCTTCATCTTCCAGTCTCTTGTTCGAAGCAGCATATAACTGCCAGGAAAATCTTGAGCATAAGCCTACCCTAAGAGATTTCAACCATCATCCCCAAAATCCTTTCTAACTAGGGCTCCAGTTCTCTGGAAGTTAACTGATGTTTTGCCTTTGGGAGACCTACAGCATGGCTCAGGCAGGGACTGACAGCCCTAGGGGGGCTGGAATGGGGTCCTGGGCCATGGGCAGGGTGGGGGAAGGTCCTGGGAAGGGTGGGCAGGTACAGTCAGGGCTGGCAGTGCCTCAGGGCACTGACACTGTATGTGGGAAGTGAGATCTTTCCGGGTTGCTCAACTTTTTCATGGTTGCTGTCCTAAGGATGGGACATTTATGGGACTATTGTTTTCCTTTATAATAGTTAGATACCTGTATTGGAACAGGGAGGGCACATCTGGTTTTAAAGATGCCTTTAATTAG
Source organism: Fregata magnificens (assembly GCA_013389945.1). Lineage (NCBI taxonomy): Eukaryota > Metazoa > Chordata > Aves > Suliformes > Fregatidae > Fregata > Fregata magnificens. The sequence goes on along the minus strand of WAAD01000435.1, from coordinate 10,959 downwards.
TGCATAAAGTTTCTCTTCAAGCAATTAAAACTAGAATTTTGTTTCCACAAGGTGGAATTCTTCATATTAATAAAACTCTTATGAATAAAGGACTACACCAGTTTGCTTGTTGAAATGACTTAAACCACAAATATCCAGCTGGAAATGATGTTTGGAAAAGCTGTTACAGGCTGTACCAAATTGTGAGTTCAAGAGAGGGGTCATTATTGTGAAAGTGCAGTTAATGAAAAAATCAATCACAGTCCCTTCTAGTTGGTATCTCAACACCCCTTGGAGGAGCAGGAGCCTACAGCTGTGAAACAGCCCAGTAAGTAAAAGAGCTAGAGCCTGCATGACTGGTTGCCCACAGAGGGCAAAGGAAAAACTTCAGCAGCTGTTCTTCTGATGTGTCATTGTGTCCTCCAAGAAGAGTAAATGGCTTTAGAGGGATAAGCAGGGGCGGTATCAGATGTTGCTTAAGCCAAGGAGTGTTGCTTTAGAACAATGCCTCTGTAGTCCTTCTGCACTGCTGTGAAAGAGAAGCTGCTTGTCATGCAGAAAACTCGCTTGAGCAACCTGTATATCTTGGACCTCTCTCACCATAGCTGTAAACACAAGTCCTAATTGAAATTTGAAGATATGCACTGATAACTGGAGGCACAGGCTGCTAAACAGAGGTACATTCATCCTTTGGGATAACTCACCAGAAGTAAAGTAGTCTAATAGTCTTGATTTCGGGGTGGATATTGTCTAATTGAGGTGACACTTCAGATTCAAGGAAGAACTGTTTTGGTTTCACCTGTGAATTGTTTTATGAGGTCTAAGGGCTCTTAGAGCACCTTAATAATGTCAGAGTCCAGATTCTGAAAATTGGAGTCTTCTTTATTTACCAAGATGGCTTCATTTGTTTCCACAAAGCTTTGGGGGAACATTTGGGAGAAAAATTGTGGACTCTAAAAAGTGTTGACTTTTTCAGAGAACAAATTTCACCAACACTTTACCAAAGAGAGTCTTCATTTCTCCAGGAATGCTGTCAGATGCTACAATGCCAGCTCACTGTGGAGCGTAAGGGTTTAAGGGGAACAATTGCAATTATGGGACTGAAGCACTGGGATTTGGGTATGCCATCAACTCAGAAAACTGCATGTCCAAGAGATCAAATTGCAGCAATATTAAAACTCCCTTTCAGTTCTTATTAGAGAGTTGTGCTGATCCTTGCATTCTTGGATGTTATTCTATAGCTTGATCTCACTATTGAATTGTTGTCTTATTTTGGCATTATATTGTTGCCTTTGATCAGAGCGTGAGGGGGATGCCATATTTGCTGGAGCTCTTGCAGGTTTTTTTTAATATGCCCTCTGATTTCTACATATGAGTATTAGGGTGTTTGCCTCATAAGCCACATTGTAAAAAACACTGAGAATATTGGAAATCTGAGAAGGCATTCCTGGTTCTCACCTTTTGGTAAAGATGGTCCACACGAAATTCTTCCTCCTAAGCTGAGCACTGTGTCCTCTGTCCTCTATCTTCCTGCACATTTTCTTTCTTTCCTCTCAGTTACTGCCTGAATCTTCTCACGCCAATGCACACATACACTCTGACCTTCAAGAAAATATGTCATGGCTTTTAAAGACCTAGTTAATTTCTTTCCGTCAAACAGCATTAAGTATTAAACCATATCATACCTCAGTCATACCCTGAAAAGTGCTGCAGAAATATGAAGCACCAAATTTATAGTTGGTATTCGTATAGTTAAGTGAAAATACTCTTTTCAAAATAAGAACCAGATTGTTTTCACAGGACTGATCAGCTCTGCATGACAAAGGTGAAGCTAGTGTAATTTCCTGGGATCTATGTCAAGACATTGGCAAAACATGTCCTATTAAACAAAGGGGAGAAGTAACTGCAGCACATATGGAAAGCCCAGGATGTCCTTAACCAGAAGGAGCCAATCAACCAGTAGAACTAAAACCAGTTGCATCAAGACACTTGTAGGTTGGTGGTGGTCTCTAGCTCAACATTTCTGGTAGGAGGACATCCCGAGATTTTTCAAGTACTACAATGAGCATCTGGCTCATATTTGTAAACCAGAGTTAGGGACTCATTTATATTACAATTGTGTTTTTGCACTTTTGCCATTATTAGTTGAAAAGGAGGTGATATTCTACAAATAAGGTATATAACCTCATTAGATTAATCAGAAAGCACTCTCCCTCCGTAGTTTTACCTGCTGTTTAGTACCAGCGTGGACGTTTGCATTTTTGAAAGGTAAAATTGGGTCCTGATCGGCCATGATTGGGTTGGGCAGGAGGGGTGAGAGAGGGCTGTGCAGTTGAATGACAGGTCAGTGTCATGTGAACTGAAGCATGCAAACTGTATTAGGCCATGGTAATTGGGGGGAAGAGATTCAACTCCCTTTGTTTTCTCTCCTCACCTAATAAATCCACGCTTGAATAATGTCAGACAGATTTTTTAGCTCTACAGGTATTTTAATGCATTTGTGAATTTTTGATCTAACCAGAGATACATGCAGAATATTACAGTCTTCTGTGTATTACCAGTGTAGCTGTGTCTGGGTTACATAGGGCCTTCATGTTGCACACCACTATTTTAGAGTAGTCTTTTCAGAAATCAGAGTCAGCCAAGCCAGATCAGGTCATAGTGTTAACTGTACAGTATCTTGAGGGAAACTCAATCAAACCCAACCAAACTTTTTATAAGGCATCACAAATCATCCTGTATTAGCATCACATGGATTATTTATGAAAATGCTGTTGCTTGTCTGACAACCTAGGTGACATTACCTCTGGAGGATGAGCATCACCATGGCAAAACAGACATGTCACCATTAGACATTAGTCTACTGTAACTAATTTATAAGGCTGTCCTGTAATTTGTTTTGATCAGGCAGCCTGAATATAGTTGACGGGGGTAAGAGGGAGAGGGGAGTGCAGGAGGGAAGAGGGAGGAAGAAAATCCAATATTATTATTAACTAGAGAATTCAAAACTGAAGAAATAAAGCAAGGAAAAGTGTAGCCTTTTTTTCACCTCCATAACTTCTGTCTTTACACACAGACATAGCTCAGAACCTCTAATACAAGGTTTCTTTCTTGGTTGTGGAAATTTTCCCAGAATATTTCTAACTATGCTTTCTATGCTTTTAATTTGTTCAAGATACTATATGATATCCATCCTCCTGGTTGCAGTTCTTTTTTTAAAAAAAGTATGGATATACTCTAAAAGTGACTTTGTGAAAATGGCACCAGAGTTAATCATGTTACAGTAAATGTCATATCAAGTTTGTCTGTCAGGAAGGAAAAGGGAGTGTTTCAAACTGTGAGGCTTACAGGCTGAAGCAAACATGTAAAAGTCAAGCTTTCAGCTGTGTCCCTTCTGACTTATCAAATTCTTCAGTAGAATATTGCAACTTAAATCACCTTTTCTACTGTTAGTTCATAAATAAATAAGGAAGAAATAATTGATAGTCTATGTGTGAATATGAAATAGTAAGCATTTCTTCAGCTATAGTTGATAACTGCTAAAAACAGATGGAAAGGTGTCATAATTACATAATAATATCTCTGACCATAAATGACCTTGAGAGGATCTAAGTTAGCATAGACCCTGCTTGTGCCTGTGCTGGGATACAAAACATTCTTTTGGGCTGAAGTTTGCATTGCTCCATTCCATAACTCACTTTTGAAGGAAGATATTTTCTCTAGCAAAAGGGAAGATTACTGTTCTAAAAGGAAAAGCATTCTTTTCAGAGTCAGGGGCAATGAAGAAGGATATCAGTGATTGAGGAAAATTACTAATCTTTAAAAGTCCCCAGAAAAGGGCATTAAAGTTTACTAAAGTGTTCCAAATAAAATTGTTCCATAGTCTGAGAAGATGCTGCAGTTGACACAGAGACTAACAATTTTGGAGCCATCAGTCCTCTGGTTAGCTGTAATAAAAGAAACCAAAAAGAAGCCAATCTTCTTTTTTTTGGTGTTTGTTTTTTTTTTTAGGCAACATCCACACCTCTTCTTCAGTTTTCTTTCTCAGCTGCAGAGTAACCAATATTATATTATAGTACTATATCCCTATTAATTCAAGTAGTAGTAAGTAGGGAGTTAACAGAAAGACATAAATGGGCTTTGTTTTGTATTTGGAAACTAGTATGGTTAGGAATAATAGATGGAAGAATGGGATCACTCATTTGGAAGATTTCTCCTTTGTCTTGTGAGCAGACATATCAACTGTATTAACATTTTTGTTTTAAAGAATCCCATCAAAATTTACCTCTCATCTCCCCCAACCTTTACCAGACATTGTGCAAACTTAAAGGAAAAGCTGGTTCCATCAGAGTGTTTAATCTAGATAGAAAAATGACATAGCACATAACAGGGATGAAAGATGGGAGGATAAACAAAGTATCAGGAACAAGGACTGCTTGTATTAATTAGATTTACTTTTTCCTTGTATTGTGGCTGCTCTGACGAACACAGGAGGAAAGCAGAAGGACAAATTTGCCTGGTGGTAATGTGACCTTTTGCTTTATAATCACATGATAATGATTTCTTGTCCTATTTTTACCTGCTAGTGCCTCAGTTCCGTGCTGTGGTCTCTGGCTCCTAAAAACATGGCTGGCAGTGTCTCAGCTCTTTAAAATCTTGGTAGGCACATTTGAAAGCAAAAGAAAGGGACTGAAGAGGAGGAAGGATGCTCCTGCTGCTGGCATTTTCTCTGTATTAGCACTTCAAGCAGTTATAAAAAGTATTTGTTCTATTTAAATAGTATTATAAAATACCACCAACTACAAGGATTGGAAAGCATATAGGTTTTCATCATAATAACATAGCATAATTTTATTTGTTTGAGTAAGCCAGTTTTTCTGGTAAATTGTTTCCTGATTTTGGTAGGTCCAGTTTTTCTCAGTCCCTCACAAATTTTCCCAAATGCAATATTCTTCAGTCTTCCCAGTAAACAGTTGGCATCACTGTGAATGATGCAGTGTTTTCTCCTGTTTTTTTCTCTGATTGGCAAAGTATTCAAACTACACAGCAACAAGGTATAAATATGTTTTCCTCTTGCCCCTTCAACCCCTTCAATTCTGGTCTACTTGCAGCACATTTTTTATTGCATATCAGTCATATTGTTAAAAGAAAAAAAAAAAGACTAGCAGTAGCTCCTCTACAGTTACCATCTATAGCTTCTCTATAATATCAATTAAATTCCATAGTAATAAGAAATTAATTAATATTGCCACTGAGTCCTGTACAGGCAGCACTTTTGGAATATCTGCTATAAAAATATTTAAAAAACAAGGCAGTAGCTTTTCTTAGCTCAATTAATGACCAAATTCAGCAGTTTTTCTGAGAATTACACACAAAGTAACATTGCTCCCAGCTAGTTATTGCCCACAGTGATTCTAAAATCCAAGTTTAAAGTGTGCTATGCAAATAATCCAGCGTTCAGATATCCCTAAATATATCAAGTTATGACATATCCTTGGTGAATATATTTACTCTTTAAAGAATATTATGGTATGGCATCACCATTTTGAAAGTGACCTTTTCATTGGCCAGAATGCAAATAGTAGCAGCAACAATATACCCTACATAAACACATTTCTGTTTTAGTAGTTTTCTTGCATTTCCTCATATCCTGAGGTTTCATTGTTGCAGCTTGTAAAACTTCACCATAAAACAAAAAAAATCCTTCAGTAAAACATTTCCCTTTATGGAAACATACTTTTGATGCAAGCTTTCTCCTGCAAAATTCTAATTCTGTGCATGTTTTCTGACATTTATACATAGTAGTATATATAAATACACACACATACAATGTTCCTTTTAATCTTGTACCCAAAACTTCAGAAAAGTAAAAGTATGCCTACAGTATACATAGTAAAAGTAAAGCAAATTAGCCTTCATGAAACTCCATGATGTTGCAGTGAGGTTGATTTCAGTCAACAGTTGAAATAGTTTGCTTAAAATTAGTCCAGGTATTGCTGCAGCTTGAAGTGCACATATAATATTAGAAATATAGTAATACTTTTACAGGTCTTTATTATTTTCCTTTCTCTACTAGCAAGATCCACTACTGCCTTTTGTGCCAATTTTTACAGTAAATTTAAGTAAAAATGTAAGTTGTTTATGCCATATAAATTGTGTTCATCATGTTTAAGTCCGTAGTTTTATTCAACAATGGGATTATGGGACATTTATGTAAAGGTGCTGGGAGTCACAGCAAGGTCGAAGAATGCAAACAATATGTTCAGAAAAGCTTTTTAATGCATTTTAATAAAGCCATTTGTAGCATGCTATAATTATCTTTTTGAGCAAGACATTATCAGACTTCTGTTTACGGAAGATCTCTTGAACTTGAGGGGTTCATAATGTGAGTTGTACTATAAATGTTTAGCGGCAGTAGGACATGAAAACATTGCTTTGCTTATGGTACTGTTTGATAGAAGACACTGTCAGAATGAATCCTTCCACAAATAAGAGCTACTATATTTGTCTTTAATTCGAAGCCCGTTCCTAAAATGCCCAAAATAACATTTCTGGCAAAAATATGGGTTATCAAAGTATTTTCACTAATGAACCAATTTTACAAGTATCAACCCAAGGAGAACTTGTTTCTAATAAAAATGTTTGTGGAGGGTTTTTTTTTTTTACTTATCCTAAGTCAATAATTTTGGAAATTGAATAACAGCTTCAATATAGGTGCTGGGGTTTTTTTTAACTGTCTGGCTTCTCCTGAATTATTTGAAAGCTAAGCTTTTTGTGTTGTTCATTCTAAGACCTGACTAAATCTTTTAGAACATGAGATTCTAATTTATTTTTCTCTATTTCAATTAGCTGTACAATGAGCTGCAGAATATCTCCTC
>WAAD01000434.1:360-41725 GCA_013389945.1 Fregata magnificens | reverse complement strand
ATCCAAAGGAAATGGAGACTGGAAGCTATGCTAACCCCAAAGTCATAAAGATTTGACCAAGGATGATGAGGAGTTAAGATATATTGTTACATTGAATAAATTAAAAAAAACCCCAAACCCAAACAAACCTAGATAAGGAAAGAAGAAGGGGGCAAGGGTAGTTTGGTGCCCTTTTGCTTCTAAAAAAGTGAAACAAAATTCCAAACAAAACAAGAATGACTTGCCCACTACTTTTTAGAGATACTTAAATATACAGCATAATTTGTGCAAACCAAAGTTCCCAGGTGTTTCAATGTTTCTCTTATGAGTAATATTTTAGACCTCAGCACTGCTGAAGAAGATGCTCCAACCCTGCATATAGATCCAAATTGTTATTCAATTTATGCTTTCATATTCCAACACATACCCTGTGACAGAACACTGATGTGAATTCATAATACTGTATAATGGATAAAGGAAATAGTAAAGTAAAAACCAATCAAACAAACCAACCAAACCAAAACAAACAGCAAAAAAAAAGGATAAAATAAAAACATAAAAATAAAAAAAATAAAGAAAATAAAAATGGTGAAAGAAGCCAATGAATTTTGAATAAATGCTTTCTGACTTCTGTTTCTTAGTGGAATATGGTTAGTAGAAACTCCTCTCACATGAAGAATACCATACACTGGAAAGCTAGCCCCTAACTCCTGCTTTCCTAACTTAAACAAGGAATGAACACCCATGAGCAGCAACAGAGAAGTCAATTACCTATGAGTAATTTCACTTGTGTATAGATGTTCCACTAGAGATTGAGGTTACATAACTCTCTAGGAAATTAGTCCAAGTTTGACATACATTCCAAAACGCACGCTATATCCTTCACTGCACCATAAAATTTGCAAAAGCACACTGGAGCTAAACATAAATATTATATTGCCATGTTTTAAGTGGGCACTCCATATTCATTGTGACAAGGGGATAATGCAGCTTTCTGTGCATGAAAACTGTTCCCAACTCTATTTCAAGACTCCTTTTGTCTTCTACGGCAACAGATTTCCAAAACCAAGTACCTCCAAGCACAGTCTCCATTCGGAGCTCAGTTTCTGGGAGCTGAGAGTAGACTTGTACTTACTTCTCTTGCAATTTTTGAATGCTGAAAAGCTAGTTGTGCTGAAAAAGCTTGCATCATTTTAAACATCATAATGGTCTTCGCGTATATAAAAGACTGCTGCAGAGGAAAGGGATAAACTGCTTTCCACATCTGGAATGTGTGTGACAAGAAATAAATTAAAGGAAAGAAGACTAAGGCTGAAATACCTCAAAAGACTTTCTGTCTTTAAGGACTGTATTGCTTTGGGAGACTGTGGAAGCACCATGACTGGATGTTAGTATCTGTCAAGCATGGACAAAGTGCACTTGATTTTGGCTTGAGGAAAGAAATGGAGTAGATAATCTCCTAAAGTTCCTGCCATCTGTGTTTGCTATTATTCTTGGTGACTAGACATTAGAAAGAAATCACATGTGATTTATCTGTGTGTCAATGGGCACACTAGCTTCTTTCCATTTCAGTGATTAATTGTTCTAATGCAAAGTTCCCAAAACTTTATACTACAGCTGGTGAGACTTTTGCACAACTAAGAAGTTGTTAAAATCTGACATCTAAACCCACTTTGAAACAGCTTTCAACCAAAATATTTATAATAAAATTTTTGCAAGTTTCTCAAACACATTAATTAAAAAATAATTTTTTTTGTGGATACGTGCAATAAATCCCTCATTAGCATGTCAAATTCTAGTTTATGTTTCCCTTCAGATTTGAAAAAAAAAAAGTTAATTATTTATGGAACACTACCATCACTGTAGATAACAAGGTCTTAAGAGACTGATGATAACAGACATGTACAAATATGGTAAAATGCTATAGCTCATTTATGACTGCTTAGACAAGCTTGTTGAATCGAGATGGGATGAGAATAAGATGTGCTATTTTTCTAAATAAGACTGTGTAACAATGTTGGTCCTTTTGTAATGTTTTAGAATTTTTAAAAGACTTTGAGTCCTTTTTCTGATACAAGAAAGTTCATTTTCTTGTTGATCGTTTGTAGAACTAGCATAACATCATATCTCCTATGAAAGTAACCTACATTTAACTGGATAATTAATTTGCAAAAGGGAGGATCTGGTCCAACAAGCAAATTAAACAAAGAGGGAAACCTAAGTCATTCAGGAAAGGAGGGAAGGAGGGAAATGAGTGATAATTCAAATTTGCAAGGCAAATTCATGGCAGATGACAACTGAAGGTCACAGTAACCTTGCGGACCTCTATTACATATACAAACTTATATCATCAGAGTATTGTTCTTGCAATGTTCCCCTAGTGCAACAGACTCTCAAACAGTGGGAATATTCCACTTACTTTTCTGAAAGATGTTTCCATGAACAATTCAAGGCAAACCCAACTTTAACATTTTCCATACTTAGGTTCTGTTAAGTCCTCTTTGTAATGTTAGGATACCAACACAAATTTGTTTTCTGTCCAAATTCTGATCTTCACTTTTTTTTTTTTATTTTCTAGGCTTGAGTATCCAGTACGAAATGAGTCTTTCATTACTGTTCATTTATTCCTAAACCCTAGAATTAAGAAAATATGATGTCGAACCATATTGATCTTAACTGTAATTGCAGCATGTACTGAAATAAAATGTAGCTCTGAGGAAACTTGCATTTTCCAGCAAAGGAAACTCCTGGGAGGTTGGAGTTGACTTGAGAGATGCCAAGATTATACCATTTTTGTTACTCGTTCATATATCAGGAAGAACGTATTAATGCCTGTGAGATGCTCACACTGATACAGTCAGAAGTTGTAGGAACTAGTGACATAGATTTTACCTACTACTTAAAATCTAAAGATCCAGAGCATACAACTTGATCTGTGAAAAAATATTGTTATTCTGAAGATTTTTCAGGGTCTCATGAAGTTAATCTTCTACAAAAGAGTGGGTCTAAAATCCTGTTAATGAATCATGCAATCATAGAATCATTTAGGAAGTAATTATAGGGCTTGAAAAGTGACACATTTTATGCTATTTTTTATTTTCCTCTAATTTCTAATGAACTTAAACAATGGGGAAAAATATCAAATAACATGAAATAAAAAATTTTAAATTCTCTGTTTGACAGTATTTTTTTTTTTTTGCCACTGGAAAAATTAAAAATAAAGGGTTAATTTAAGATTTAGAATGCATTTATTTGTATCAACAAAACTACATAAAAGGGATGTAATGCAAATTTGAGCCAGTAAAATTCTTGTGGCCAAAAGTAATAATAATTTTAAAACATTTCCAGTGCTTTTGATTCTTATCTGGGCTAGAAGAACAGGCTGTGTTCTGAAAGAATGCCTCATAGATGTTTACAACAATTAAAAAAAAAGACAATATAGCTATGTATTTATGATATTTACAGAATATCAGAAAGATGTTCTAGAAAAAATGAATTATTTGAGAAGTGGGTTTTAGGCTTTTTGAATTGACTCTTACCCTCCTTTGGGAATGAGGACACCAACAGAGATGTATATGCTTCAGAGGGAAGTCTTTTAGGATGTTAGCACCGGGAAGGCAATTGTCACACAAGCAGCCTTGAAATAAGCAACACGTAGACACTGATTTGTTTCTGAATGTAACCTAAGGTTTTCAGTTAACAGATGACAGGTATCCTTTTCCCATTTTCACTGTGTTAAACTAATCACTTCACTGTCTCCTGCAGTACAGATTTATGGCTATAGGCCTGGCACTCTATGTATCAAACATAACTGTCCCTGGCTCTAAAAAATAGAGCGCTTCTGCAGCAGCATGATGGAGAAAGTAGACCTGCTTATATGAGGAACTGCAAGGGATAATTATTTCTTTATCTTGCTGTGTTTTTCTGAAGAGCAGTATAATGCCTCCCTTTGAGAGACAAAAGATCAGCTCAGTGTTCAGCTTGTGCCAGACTCGGCCTGAGCTGTTTAGAAGTAGAGTAGAATTAATAGGGGAACAGGACTGTATCCACTGTATTTGCACTGGTTTCACATTGCTACACTGGCAAAAAAAAGTTGTACTGAGAAATTAGGAATTAGCTGGTAATCCTCTTCCAGCAGGGATGGTCTTGTTACTGTCTAACATGCAGAAGTGTAAATATGGGGTTTCAGAAGACTTCTTTATCATAAAGATGCACTTCTACAAACTATCATGCAGTGAAGGGAATTCTTCTACACTATATGTCTTCCAGACTCAAAATTTTCCTTTCATAAACTATTGGCTATTTTCCATGCATAAACTTGGCCTAGTTCCTGCATGCTCAATTTAAAGTGTAATTTTTTTGTCTATAGGTAGTACCTTTTAATCCTATTCAAAAATATAGCCTTAAATTATTATTCTTGTTTTTATCCAGTTGCAGAGAGAATGATGAGAAAAATAAATCAATGTCTGATAATGTGCTATAAATCTTGGGGGTTTTCTGGTGGGTTTAAGAGTGTCCTTGTAAAATAATGCTCTGATTGCACAGAGAAATGTCAGCCTGGGTAAATTGTCTGAATAAAAGTGGCTGATAGATGTTATGATAGTTATTCTTGAGGTGACCTTGAAAGCTGTCCCAGTTTCACATTAAAAACCAAGAACAACAGAGATTTAAACCATGTCTTCCTTCTGTTTCTTCTTGGTTTTTTAAAGGAAAGCACTGAAGGGTGGATTTTGACTGCAACATGTACCATACCATATTGATAAATTATACTTATCTAGTGTAACCATGGGCCTGTCAGTCAGACAGAATTGCTGCTTCAGGCACTATGGTAAAAAGAGTCGGGCTCTGTAAAGTACTTGAAATTTGCAAATTAAAAGGTATCAGAGCAAGATATTAAAAGGTGTGAAACAGGATGAACACTAACACAATGTCTGTTGCTGTTAGATGAACACAGGCAACTCCAGCATCACGGAGGTCAGAGATGCAAGCTTTCGCTGGCCAGCTGTGCAATCAGGAGGAATCGGGTCTGCTCTCTCTGCACCTCTGCAGCTCCTGTCCTGCTGTGGATTTATCTGAACACGGTTCAAGCCAACCTGTCTTTCTAAACCGCTAAGTATATAGCTGATGGGGAAAAAAAAAAATCCTTAGTGTTTCTACTCAAGTATCATTATCAGTTCAGAGCTTCCTTCACTAATCTTAAAAAATCCTGCCTACGGAGATGAAATCTTCCTCCTTCCTACCATTTTCCCTGGCAAATATGCTGTTTGAAGTAATTTCACAGCAAATCTGAGTGCTTTCTTTCTACATCAGATTCTTCAGTTAGATAAGAAATTATGGAGTAATTTTAACAAATATTTTTACACTTTTCAGTAAGAAGATATATAAAACCCCCTTGTTTTTCTCTGTTCTGTTCATGGATAGATATTCCTTTTTTTATATGGTTGTATAAAGAAAACAGGAATATGTTTTACATGTAACCATTGTAGTGCTATACTATGCATGTAAGAAGAGGGAGGTTTACACGGTTCTTGTCCCTGGTCCCCAATTTTATTGCTTCCATTAAGCACTGAAAAGTGAAGACAAAGCAGTGCAAAAAAGATGGCAAATGCTACCAAAGAAAATGTGCCATTTCCTCATTGCACGAAGGATATTTATGGCGTTCACTGTAACAGAAAGAGAGTACTAGATGTGCCCAAAATAAGATCTAGCCTACCCTGGTACACTGAGATAGGATCAAGCATATGTAGACCATTGCCACCTGATGTTTATAATCCATGTTTTACCAAAACAAAAACCAACAACAAAACATCAAAACCTTTGGACACTGTCCACAGAAAGTCTTTTCTGTCCTGGAGAAGTTTTTTTGCTAGAATCCGAATTAAAGATATCTTTATACATTGGAAAAATACATGTATTTACTCTCTGGCTCTGTCTGTTCACTAAAAAATCATCTATTATATACCTAATTGCGTATCTTCTCCACATTTCTATATTACCTAAACTTTTTTTTTGGTTTTATTCACAAATCATATATTCCAAACCATTTACTAATTTTACCTGAGTTTGATTACAGCTTTATGCCACAGTATTCTACCTGATGAAGCATCAGTCCATTTCTCCTTTGTCCACAAAGGCAGGTACCCTGTCTAAGAGAATCAGATTCATATGATGTGATCAGCTCTTAGGAAATCCAAAACGCTGTTACCATCTAAACTTCTAGATATTTTCAAATTCAAAAATTCAGTTGAAGAATTGAACAATATGTGCATTTATGGGAATACTTATGGGAATGGAAACTACCTTAATTATACTATAGTTTCCCACTGGTTTTTGTTTTTGTTTTAATATTAGGTTTGCTTTCCCAGGCATATTTTGGACATTACAGGCAAGTTTTAGAGGATAATTATGGCTAGTCAGAAATCAAGAACCGATCAAGGTTGTACTTTATAAAGTTATTTTCTTCAGTGAAATATCACTTATTTTATTTTAATATTTTAAAATGTTCTCTCCTCTGGCGTACACCATTATTTCCTGGTTAAAATTAAATTTATTAAATATTTGAGTCCAGAGAGCTTTTACAGATGCTTTTTTTGTTTCTTTGTTTTCAGAAAGACTAGAGCACAAATATTATTGAATACTTCAATCTTTTTTGAGTCCTTCTTAATTTTCTCTCCTTTACTGTTAAGCACCAAAGCTATGTTTTGATTTTCTCCTTCTGCATTTAGGGAACCTTATCTTGTTTCCTTTTATGTTGCTGTGCTTTTCTGATCTTATCCTTAAGGGGCTTGAGCTGTTCCTTTATATTCACGTTTAGACCTGTAATCTTCTTTCCACTTTTTGTTTGATTCTTTTTGAATTTTCAGGTCACTGGAGAAATTCTGATGCCTCCGCAACAGTTTCTTACTATTCTGCCATTCCTTGCCTCACTTGTGTATAACCTACCAATATGCATTAATATCTTCTCTTTCAGTAACTCCCAGCAGCGCTGCACTCCCTTGCCCTTTAAACTTTTTTCCCTTCCCAGTAGATTATCTCCTATACTCCTGGAACAGGTGAAGTTTGCCTTCCCCCTCAGCCGCCACTTTCGTGCTGGTTTACCTTCATATTAGTATTACTTCCCACAGCTTTTCTGTGATCTTTCACAATTCCAGTTGCTGAATGTAGCTTTTGTTTACATGTTCTGTGATTTTTGTTAGTTGAAACAAGATCTAAAACAGGAGCTTCCTTTACTCTCCAAAACAAAAGCTGCCCTCAAAATATTCCATGCACTGACTGTGTCATCCTGCTTTGCGTTTTAGATATCTCTGAAAAATTACAATCTCTTTTTCCTACAAAGGCTTTAATTTTAGGAATATTGAATTATTCCTCAAAAAAACCCCTAGCCATCTTGTCTTCTGGCCTATGTGGAACACGTGAATTCAGCTCTGCATTTATTTTCCTTTTCTATTGTTAAACAGGAAATCTAAGAAATCTCTATCCTTTCCATGAACTTGTGAAAAAGCACACCTTTGATAGATAGTACACCTTTCTCTCTTGTTCTCACACCTGCCATTCCTAAGGAGACTGCATGTCTATAACAGTAATGTACCCCTGTAGTTTAGCTCACCAACTTTCTAGGATGCCATTTTTATTAGGTTTTGGCTATACTTTAGAAAAGTAGTTCTTCGTACACGCTCCCATATTGGGCGAGCTGTATAATAACATCCCAAAGGTTGGTCTCCTACTTGAACCTCTCGTGACTGTATTACAGATTATTCTCCTCTGCCTAAATTTAGATTGAACACTAGGCTTTTGGGTTTGTTTTTCTTTCCCTCTCTTCACCTCTAAGATTGTATCACTGATCCTAATCAAGTCTATTTTAAAATCTCCTTCCCTGTGTGCACTCGAAAGATGTCCTTCCTCTTCCTTTTTACATGGACCTTAAATCTTTTTTGCTGCCTCCTTTGTGTAATGCCATGCCAGATGTCATGACACCTATCTATGCTCGTTAGTCTTCTGAAACATTCATCCTGGAGTCATCTGTCTCCATCTGCCTCTATGATCTTTATTATGCTGTGCTGCTATCTCCCGTTCCACCACTGTGCTGTCAGATGCTTGCAGTCTCTTCCATACTGCATAGTATTCAATACAGCAGTATCATTAAGCTCATGTAAATAGAGATAACTTTCTTATCTTTCTGAAATTGCTCTTATTGTGGGTACAAGCAGGAGCACATTCCTGAAATGATGTGTTGTCTGCACTTTAAGGTAGCCAAGGTCAGGACCTTCCAAAAGACCTTTAGATAATGATTTTTCTTTGCAAATGATCTTAGGTACCAGTACAGGCAAGAAGTGATCTAGGGTTAGTGTTCCTATTTTAGACTGTTCCACATGTGGGCACTTTTTCTTTCAAGAAGAGGTAATAATAGAAAACTAAGAATAGAATAAGTCAGAACAGAATTAAAATATAACCTTACTTTCTTGCCTCTTAGCCCCTCAGGAAATCACACACAGATTGTACAGATTGCTTAGTATTTTCTATGCACTTTATTTTGAGCACTTTTTGGGAAGAAGGAGTCATTATGTCTTTGCTGTTGCAGGGACAGACAGCTGACTCCCACCCTGAAAGCGCTGGAAAAAAGCAGAACCTCAGGAGAGAAAATACCTCTGGGGCAAGGTAATTATATGATTTGTAATACGCTTTCCTCTTCAGTCTATATTCAATTTCTCCTTATCACAGTATTTGGCCATTGGTCTCCTATAGTGATGTACTAGATGCAATACAGCAGACCAATGTGGGCCAAGAAGGGCATATTTTTAAAATGCATAAACATGCACCCGTACAATTTCATCAGTTTCCTGTGGTTTTTCACTGAGTATGCCACATCAATGTATTTTGAGTAGTAAAGAATAAGAGTTTATCTTGTTTCTAATGTATAATGCCATATTTTATTAGGTATTGTATTTGGCAATGTTTCCATTACTGTGGTTATGTGTTATACAGACTGTTAAAGTTGTGTCAGCAAACTCAGTACGTTCAATTTCAAAAGCCCCAGTTTTTTCACATGTGTAACCCAATCACAACACTTTGCTCCAGGCTAAAAGTTCTCTTATATTCTCAACACTAAAGACTTTTATTTATTTTAATTAACATAAAACATCCATTTAGCTTTTTAATGTTTTTCTATTAACCATACCAAACTAGAGCTAAAGTATCCTTGTTTTGTTTGAAACTTTTGTAATTTTCCATAGGTCAGTATGAAAGGCAAAACAAGAAAAGGGCTCAAATGAATCATTTTAAAAAATCAACAGATATTTAAAAATTTGCTATTATTTCCATATTTATCATGCATTATCTCTTGCTAATTGGACTATTCTGCACTGAGAGTGATCTCTTTAGCATATAACCATACTGTTATTCATGTTAATTTTGATGATGTAATTTGCCCCGTACAGGAACCAACCTTTCTAGGACATTTCAGAAGTTGTCACAGCTGTCTAAAAGCACATTGTGCAGTTTAAGGTGAGAAAACGCATTCAAGAATTAGACCCTGGAAACATCCATTCAGACTGAGGCCCCACACTTTAGTTACACACTCAAGACTCCTGCAAGACAGAGTGCTGACTGTGTAATTTATTCCTAATTATCTAGTGCCATGGAAGTGGCAGAGCAATCACACTGAGCTGTACCTAGGGTAGGGTTTGCCTCTGTTACTTGCCCTGAGTATTACCTGTTTACAGAGAAACCTGCTGCTCCCTGAGAGCGGCAGTATCTGGTTCCTAATTGCCAGTAATTCCTTAGCTCCTTGTGCTTGTTTCAATCCAGATGCAGTCAACATTAATGCCAGTGTTAGAAGTATTATAAAATCTCCACTATAATTCCTCTTTAATTAGCATCCTATTATCTTAAATTGCTTCAACAATTTTAATTTTTGTTTCCTAAAGCTCCTCCATTCTTTCAGTAATACCCTTTTTGTAAAACTGCCTAAGTATTTCACCACTGGTTGGATCTGCTACAGTTTTTTTTTTGTCTTTTAATAGCTTATTCAAAAGGAGAGAAAAGCACAGTGGGCTCTTGGTAGAGTGCAGTAATATCGGTGTTAGTGTTCTCAGGGTTTTTCTTTCTCTGGAGCATAATGGTTGAACCAAGTCTTGTGGTGAAGAGCAAACCTACTGAGCTAATGGCAATAAACTCGCAAACAGTGAGAGACTTGTTCACTCAAGTTCAATCTGTGAATAGCTCTGTGCAGCTCTAATTAGGACCCTGGTTCCGAATAGGTAATTAAATATCAGATTGGTTATCCAAGTGAAGGGTTAAGGTGAAAATATACCATTCACATTTATAGGAAAATTTAAAGTTCTGCATTTCTGTTGGCTTACCAGCATTACAGTGAACTCCATTTGAAATACCTTTAAATGTGCCTGTGTGAGACAGAAAGGGGGACAGCTGAAATGTAGCACACTGTCTGCAATGAGTCTCTCATGGCAATGATGCAGCCACTGAATAAGCTAAAGCTGACATTTTGTCTTTAAGAAAGATATTCCTTAGTCCTTGGAAAAATTAGCATTATTGCATGTCAATAAAAATAAAAACAGTGCCAACATTTCAACTGGTGGACTGTCTGTTTTGACACCTCTCCCTCACTCCCCCACCCTCAGTTATTTCATGGATGGCTGAGTGCAAACTGCAATATGGGGCATACACATTTGTGCTTTAAGGGCTGTTTCTCACATGGATGGCAAAGTTTAATTTTAGTAATCTAATCACCTAAAGCAGATACCTTAGACTCACATATTTTATGAGGTTTTAAAACCTGTGAAATACCTTTGGCTAAACCCACCAATTTCTTTGAAGTTTCACTGCTTCCCAAGGCTAACCCTCCATTTTTTCCTCTTCACATTAATATTTCAGCATTTTAAAGTGTTTAAAGACCTTTTTAGGCATTTCATTTGTATTACTGCTTTCTGACAATGCTCATATTGACATAGCAATATAGTTTAGACAAGCACTGCAGAATGCAAGGCCAGGGACGTCTTGAAAAAATTTGAATTGAATTGAATTGAATTGAAATGGAATTGAATTGAAAATTTTAGAAGTATGCAGTAGCAAATATTTCTTACTATTCTCCAAAACAAAATTTCATATGTTCCTTTGTTTAGAGGACACAAAGCTATTTGTGCTCTATGCCAGGGTAAAGGTTAATTGATTGTCCTGGGTTTGCTGAAAGGAAGGAGAATGGAATTTCATAAATGCTAAGAAGTGATTGGTAAGGACAGAGGAAAACCTGAAACAAGTCAATGCCTCAGGCTGTACAGTCTCCCAGACATGCTGATGTGCCCTTACTTCTACTCTTCCTGCTTGTCTGTATGAAAAGCAAACATTATGTTTCTACAGAGCCTTCCAGCCATTTTCTTCCATTCACTGAAAACAATTCAATTACAGTAAATTTCATGTTTTTTTCCTTCTACACCAGCACATAGGCTAGATGAGACAGTGCGTAACTGTTTGCCTAAGTTTTCAAAACCTAGACTTCATTAATTTCAAGAATAGAAAGGGTTATGATAACCTAACCTGATTTTTTTTTATTGCACTGATAATCTCATTTCGAATTTCATCCAATAACTCATCGTAAAGGGTGACTGACAGAGTAAAATGTCCCCTACTGAAATCATTATTGCCTACCTCCTAATCCCTTGCAACTTCTTTCTGCCACCAGTCTCAACAATTTATAAATGTTATGGTGACAATGGCAATACATACTGTATGTAAACCATTTATCATGTCATTATGAGCTATGGCTTAGGAATCACTAATATTTTTCAAGACCTGCGCTGTTAAAACTTGAAGTATCATATATGTTTTCTATACAGATTTACTTACTCAAGATGAGGAATTTGGTGCTGATATTTTTGGAAATAGATGATTACACAATGACAAAATAAAGATATGGCTTTCAAAGATTTCTGTATGTATTCTACTGTAGGTTAAGATCAATTAACAAATATTTTCAACAATATATTACCTTTGTGAAGTCTTACCCTTTTTTGTGAGCTGATCATGTCAAGGTTCAACATCAATTTTTTTTATTTCTACAACTAATAGTTTCTAATGAACCAAATTACTAATGTTTTCATTATTTCATAGCATACATTTTGTTAAAGTATTTACTTCATCAATCACATCCCACATTAATCAAATGTAATGGACCAACTTAATTCTGATGTAATTCCTTTGAAACAGAAGGTATTACATGAAGAATGATCTTTTAATATAGGCTGGAATAGGACCTCCTGGCTCTTGACCATAGTTTCATAGAATCATAGAATCATAAAATCATTAAGGTTGGAAAAGACCTCTAAGATCATCAGGTCCAACCATCAACTAACACCACCATGCCTCCTAAACCAGGCCCTGGAGTGCCACGTCTACACCTTTTTTGAATGCCTCCAGGGTTGACGACTCCACCACCTCTCTGGGGAGCCTGTTACAATGCTTAACCACTCTTTTGGTAAAGAAATTCTTCCTGATGTCCAATCTAAACCTCCCCTGATGCAACTTGAGGCCATTTCCTCTCATNCACTATTCCTGATACAAGCCAGGATGCCGTTGGCCTTCTTGGCCACCTGGGCACACTGCCAGCTCATGTTCAGCCAGCTGTCGACCAGCACCCCCAGGTCTTTTTCCGCTGGGCAGCCTTCCAGCCACTCTTCCTCAAGCCTGTAGCGTTGCATGGGGTTGTTGTGACCCGAGTGCAGGACCCGGCACTTGGCCTTGTTAAACCTCATACAATTGGCCTCGGCCCATCGATCCAGCCTATCCAGATCCCTCTGCAGGGCCTTCCTTCCCTCGAGCAGATCGACACTCCCACCCAGCTTGGTGTCATCTGCAAACTTGCTGAGGGTGCACTCAATCCCCTCATCCAGATCATTGATGAAGACATTGAACAAAACCGGCCCCAGAACCGAGCCCTGGGGAACACCGCTCGTGACCGGCCGCCAACTGGATTTAACTCCGTTCACCACCACTCTCTGGGCTCGGCCATCCAGCCAGTTTTTTACCCAGTGAAGAGTATGCCCATCCAAGCCGTGAGCTGCCAACTTCTCCAGGAGAATGCCGTTTGGTACTGTTCATGTCTTAGTTCTTCATGAAGATGTGTGGAGCTTCACCTTGCAGGTGAAGATCAACAGCTGAAAATGTGTGATGAAGAGATCCCCAATATCCCCCAAAAAAAAACTTCTGGCTTACAGTGGACATTGTCACCCTTGTCACTGGCAGTCCCTAGGACATGCCTTGATAATTTATCCTATTACAAGTTTAATAGTTTAATACTCAAGACTGCCTAGGTTGTTCTGCTCAATATTTTGAGATATGGATAATGCCCCCTAAATTTGTGTAATCTACGGACATCTTTGGCACATTTCCTTTTTTGTATCAAGACTGTTTGATGTAAACTTTAGGAAACATGATTAAAGGCTCATTACCAAGAACACAGAAGAGCACAGAGGCACAACAGCGGGTAGGGAAACCCAAATAACACAGACCCCACCCCAGCCCCTCCAAGGGCTGTTCCAGGGGTGCCTCAGCCCCATGGGCTTGGGTGACAGCCATCAAGAGGAAACATCGCAAAGGCTCTCTGGATCACCTTTTGGACTGAGAGGGCTGACAACCTACAGAGGTAAGGGGCTCACTATGGGTTGCAGAGAAGAAACATCTTGGGATTGTAGAAGATGACTTATGGGGTGTTTAGGGAAAGCACCAAAGGTGGGAAAAGGGAGGAATCAAGGTGGTTTGGGAAGGAACAGGCATGGAAGGGAAAAAGAAAGGGAAAAAGAGTATAAAAGGGGTTGATCTCATGTAAACAGATTGCTAGTCAAGCCACTTGTCTGGCTGTGCTCTGCACTGGTCTCTCCAGTCTGTTCTGTCTTCTCATTCAATGCCATTCCCAGCTATTTTTCCTGGTGAGGGGACTCTATTCTGCACACCTGCGTGTGTATGGAGGTCTAAGTGCCAGCAAATGGAGTGGGGTTGTTGGTCACAAGGGCCTGGGTGCCAGCACCTGGAGACACCAGAGTTTATGCATATTGTGTGGGTAGGTACACCAGTGTGTGATCACAGTCAACATCAAGCTAGATTACCCAGCAAGTAGGGGAAGAGGTTTGGGAGCCAAGTGCTGCAGCCACCATAAGTCTGGGCCAGATACTGGAGAGACCCAAGGGTCTATCAGTCCACTACTGGAGGGACCAGGAGGTCCAGGCCAGCAACTGGAGAGGCCATGGGCCCAGGGGGCTGACTACCAGTAAGGCCACGAGTCTGGACCAGCTACTGGGGAGACAGACCTGTTTGCATTTTTGTGTCTCTATGCATGAGGCAGCTGGGAGACTGGGGGACCCAGGGGCCAGCTACGGGGTCTATTGGGTGTCTAAGGCCAGGTGCTGGAGGGATCCATACTGTGTGTGTGTAGGTCTGAGTACTAGCAGCTGGAGGGGGCTGCATCCTCTAGGGCTCGCATGTCCAAGTGCCTGTAACTGGGGAGACTGGGGATCCAGGGGCCAGGGTAGATTGAGTGTCTAAGGTCAGCTGTTGGACGGGTCCATACTGTATATATGTGTATTTATGCATATACTTTCCACTAATGGGCTTTCACCCTGATCGGCCTGAGAAGGTAACAGGATGAGGCTATTGGTGCTGTTTGTGCCTGTGGGAGTGCTGAGTGTGTCTGTCTGAGGTGACCTGTGTGGCTGGCTGTGCATATACATGTGTGCACCTGTGCATATGTGTGTGTCTATTGGGAATAAATGCTCAGCCTTGCTACTTGCTGGACCTGAGGAGGTGGGGCTGTGGCAGCCTCGCCTCTACTGGGCTACTGGATTTGGCAATTCCTAGCAAATATGATTGATTTCTGAGGGAAAATAATAGAACTTTCTCTCCTCTTTCTGCTTAATACCTTCCACAGTTCTACGGTCTTGTGACTTTTGTACCAGCTATCTTCTTCAGCTAAACAGTACCCTCTGTAGTTCTTTGCAGAAGACCAGAGGGAATAGCTTTGTATATGTGGCACTCAAACCAAGTGTTACGTTAATCGGGGGTAGATGTTGTACTAGGTCTACTAAATAAGACTATGACCTTCATTTCACCTATTCCAAATTTAATTTAGAATAAATGAATGTTCCTCTTTGCAGTAACTCTGTCCTGAGCCCCGACCAGTTAACTTCAATTGATGCCTTTGAAGGAGAGGTTAAATCTAAAGACTCAAAGGGCAATGTAGGCAATTTCTGTATGTTGTCTATTTTTAATGTGGCTCCAATACACTCTTCACCCAAAAACCACTGAGCTTCTTTAGTTATTTCAGGAGTTAACCAGATTACTAAATAAGGATTATATAACTATGCTGTATTCTTACCTGGAAAGCAAACCCGAATGAAATATGGATTTCTTAAAAATGAAGAGGGGGTGGGGTGGGGGCTAGTTTAGTTGTTTCCTATTAAATACCGTAAACAAAGACCAGCAAGTATCTCTGAAATGTTTCTTCTGTTTCTGTTTAAGACTAATAACACAGAGGACACATCCCTCCCCTCCCCCGCCTTATGTAAAATAAGTGTCACTAAATCAGACAAATGCCAGCTCTGTGGCTCAGCAGCTGATAATTGAACCCTTAGAGTTTAGAAGTGCTCTTGTGTCCACTTGCTCTGGGCACAACTCCACTTCAGAATTCATTTTTCCCAATTTAAAAAAAACAACTTGCATTATAAGCTAGCCATGTAATTTGAAATTACATGTGATGGATGTTAAATGGAATCTGATTAAATATGAAGAACATGAGTTCAGCTGAGGAGTAGTAATGGTGAAGAGACTAAAGCTGAAGTGGAAACCCAGGAGGCATGAACCAAAAACCATGGTGTATACCTGCAAGTCTGGCCACCACAATGAGATGAAAATTGCCCAGGAAAAGTTTTTGGACATGTGAGATGATGCCCTAAGTATATCTGAGTAAAATAATAATGAAAAAAATGCACGCACATGCTCCTCCATACCTAGCACTTCTCTCTTTCTTCTCTGCCCACTTCGGCACAGCCTGAATTCTATCTGCTTGCTCTTCCTGACAGTCTTTGTCTTTCCTCTCTGTTCTTTTGTTACAATACTTTCATGTTTTCTCCTTTTCACTCTTCAAGTGTAATTGTTTAAACTGTTATTTCTAATAGTGTCGCTGTAATTCCACTGAAGAAAAAGAAAATTAATATCTAAGAGTGGTTGCATTCTTACATACAGATATTGCTGATCCATGAAAAGGGTAAACAAATACAATTTTATTACTGGTTTGCACAAAGGTTTTAGTATAGTTACAGTCAAGCTTTGTTATTAGCACATTCTGAACATTTTGCACCTAACCAGTTGTATTTATTTATTTGATATTAAAAGCTAACCGGAAAAACAATCTATGTCAAAGTAGACTGATGCAGAACAGAGAAAATCGTTACTAGAATTACAGAGTAAGTCACTTGCAGAGCTGTTTTGTCATCCTTGGATGACTGGATTTTTTCTCCTTCATCTCTCAGAGAGGAGAAGAAAGTAATGCAAATTCCTATTTTATATAGCCTGCTGAGAAGATCTGAGCCAACTGCTTTATTTGCTGTTTTCCAGTCAGGAAATATCAACCCCAATTTGATGAATTTTTGTTAGGTTATCTGAGCATGTGATTATGTATACAATATTCTGGATCTAATGAGGCTCATTCAGTGCTTTAGAGAGCAATTATTCACTCCTTGATTGGCATACAACTGTCTTGAGTTGAAAATCTGAAGCATCATTAGATGATTTCCCCAAATTATGCACTTATTTAGCTCTGCTGTGGTTATTCCATGCCACATGAATAATTTCTGTATGTGCCAATGAGTGTTTTGGATACACTTACCTAAACAATGTAGGCTATGTCTAGGCTCCTATGATACGAAACAGTCTTATCCCTGGTAAGTACCAGCAGAACTATTCCTTTGCTACTTCTCTACCTTTTCTGTGCTTCTTTGCACAGACTAGCTTTCACTGTAATTGATGCAACTCCTTTTTTGCAAGAAACCCTAGGATGCAGACTCTTTGCCTCTGAAGAACTCCACAAAATCAAATATTAGCCTCATGGCAAAAACCCATCAAGCCCTCCCTGCTAGCCCGTAATGAATGCCAGAGCACAGCTTCCTATCTCACAAATGGCATGACAAATGCATAGCATTGGGCAGATCACTTCTATGACCACCTTTGTCATTCGAAAACTATCATTAGGAGAGACAGATTGATCACTTCTGCTTGTACTCTAACATTGCACAGCTAGATTGCATTTCTTAGCTTTAATCGTTAAGGAAGAGTTTATGGAATGATCAAGCCATGATCAAGTTAGAGAAGCCAAGTAAAAGGTTTCAAGTGCATTGCCAAAAGTCTCCTTTATCAACATTCAAGGATGACTTTTACCTGAAAGTTTACACCATGAGTTTCTAGACTGGTAGTCCTCAAGCACACCATGGTGAGCCAGGTGACTCAAACAAAGCATCAGACCACTTGGAAAAGAGAGTGAACACATCGCGTTTGGTCTACTGCAATGAATCCATCTGAAGACATTGTTCACCAGGATCCCAGAGTTAAACTGCAGAAGGTATTGACATAGTTCGTACGAACATAGTATCATTCTTACTATTTCTAGTGTTGATCAGAAATCCTATCCGAAAAGAACTGGGCTCTGTTATTTATTTCCTTGGTAGTCAACAGTCAGAGAAAGGATTTACTTTTTCCCACAGAGGCAATGCTCTTAACAAAAAAGATAAATACTGCTAGACAATCTCTAATGTGAAGCCATGCCATGAAAAGATGGTGTGGTCCTAATTTAGATTAAAGGAACAGGATGGACAAAGCATGTTAATAGCCCAGGGGAAATCTGACAGTGGCTGTAGAGGGTCTCTGTGTTGATCTTAATCTATGTAAGATTAAAACATAAATTGTTTTTACCAGTGACTGTGCAGTCTAAACTCCTGATAGTTTTACAGAATTCTTTCTTTTGTTGCCTAGTGGTCTTCAGTATCTTGTCACCTTTTACCACCTTCTCTAGGGTTTTGAAGAATTCCACTCAGATCATTGTAATCCTCCCCACCTCTTTCTTTTGATACTGTGCTCAGCATTATTGCCCTTAAATCATTTCACTGGAGAATAGAGCAGCAGCATTTGTCTTCACATGAAGGACACCTTGTACGTACTGTGGACTTCCCCTAAAAATAATTTCCAGCCTCAGATTCACACTAAATATCCTTGCTGCTGGAAGATAAATCACACTTTTGTTCTTTGGATCAGTGTAATGGTCAGCTCAATGTCTCCTCCTGATAAAAATAAAATTCCTTTTGGTGTTGCTAAGGTTATGTTCCCTGCTAGCTCTTCCTTTTTCTCACTATAGACATTTCCGTCATTCATTTTTTTTTCCAATTCTCTCTAATTTACAATCACTGATCTGACGCTCTGTTTCACTATGTCCTTTTTTCTTTCTTTTCTCAGGGTCCCAAGGGCACCACCAGCCCTCAATGGCCCTCACCATCCTCCCTGGGGCAACACAGTGCCCAGCCTGGGGTCCTCAGTCCCTGCCCAGAGGTGCTCTAGGAGTGCTGTTCTCCATTCCTGCCTCTGTCTGCCTCCTGGACAGACCTTTGTTCTTCACTGTGGGCAGCTTGTCTCCTGGTTCAACCACTTTCAATGTATGTTGCAGCTTGTTTTCAACCCTGCCTTTGTCCTCCTCCCGTTTTATTCCTGACCTGGCTCCTTGGGTGGACCCTGGCCACCTTTAGCAAATATCATTGACAGAGGTGACCAAAATGAAATGGTTTGTTTTCAGCAAAAGCTTAGGGGATGCCATCTTCACTGCCTTTTTTCATTAGTGCTTATAAGAGCGTTTATGCTTCCATGATGATTTTTTCTTTTCTTAAGAAAAGAATTAACTACTTCTGTACCAACTCCCTTCTTTACTGATCTTAGGTGGTCTTGAACCACTAGGTTTATGCCTGTATTTGTTTGTCTGTCTGTTATTAGGTAGTAATATGTTCAGCAGGAGTCACTAAGCTTGAATGTTCACTCATCTGAGACATCTCTGGCCTCGTTATTGTATAGCCTCCATTTAGACTCCATTAACTTAGGCAAATATGTTCATTGTAGTTCTAACAAGTCCGACCAAAGCTTACTCTTTCCCTCAAATGTTGAAGTCCTTTTTATTTGACACTTGCTGTGATTTCTCAACTAGTTAGTTGTAATTAAGCTCTTTGTCACAAGGTGTGTTGTTTACAGCCTTGTTTTCACACATTTTCTTAGCCATTTCTTTGCTCTCTAAAGAATAAAATGTTTTTTATTGTTGTTTTTAACAGAATTAATTTTGTTATCCATATTTTCATGAATTTGTTATCTAATGGAGTTTAGAAAGAATGTTGAACCTGGTGGGAAACAGATACAAATTATTAATGCTCCTATTACACATGACTAAAAAGAGTTTTTCTATCATGTAAGTATATATTTGTGTAATAAAAGAAAAAAAATAACCAAATACCCAAACTTGCAATTCAAGGAAAGGAAAGGAAAAAATACTGTAGAAGAGGGCTAAAGAACTAGCTGAATTAATTACTGCATTAAGAAGGCTTTTAGAATGAAAGCAGCAATGGAAAACAAATTACGTCTTGTAGTTTTAGACAGGCTACATAAACTTGGTGTGGTATAGGAAGTTAAAAACATCTTCAGTGATATAAGTAAAAAAGGGTTAAGGGAAAGAACAGTCATCTTTGTATGGTAAGAATAAGGCACAAACTAAATATTTAAGAAATAAAATTAGTTTTTTTGCCTTGAATCTAAATAAGCGTAGTAGTTCTGCAAGGGGGAGGGATGGGGTGTTACCACACCAAGATGGAAACAAAACCAAGGTTGTTGTGTCCAGCTTGGGCACAACAGAGAATTGCTGCTCTAGAACTATAAAAGACCTGGTGCACTATAGTGAAGATGAATAAGAGCTGTTATAAGTCAAACTGAAGGCTAAGTAAGCATAGTGCCTGTAGTTCTGAAAGGAAATTGCAGATACATCAGTTTATCTGGTGATTATGCAAGCTTTAAACATTTCTGGAAAGAATTATTACTATTAAAGTTAATAGAAGATCAGAGATGTTTCAGCTGTGATTTACTAAAATTCAAATTAGCCTGTTATACTTTTATGTGAATTTTGGGTTAAAAAAAAGTAATGTCTTTTTATAAAGATAAAAAAGGAGATTTGATAGCTATAAGACACACTAGAACAGTGATTCATGTACTGATTCTTGTGAAATTACTCCTAAACTAGGAAAGATTGTCATTAGTACCAGTGCAAGGTAGTTGGAGTGAGTATCTAGGCAGTTTGGGATTAACCATCTAGGAGCTGTTTTTTTAGTAAGATGCCATACCTCAGCTAAGCTGCTTTTCATCGGCCTCATTAGCTTGGACATAGTACGAGGCTAAAGTGGCTGTATGGTTCATGAAACAGAGATGCCTCACTCTGAACTGCTAAAGAACTATTGGAGCAACACATTAATCAATCATTCAGTCATCTCTGCTGTAATCAGAGTGAAAATAAAAATAGCACTATTTTTACTCCTTAGATTTCAAAGCGATTTACACTAGAAAGTGAGTTTCTCTAAATGAAAGTGATAAAACTCAGAGATGGCAACATTAAGCTAGCTTACTTTTGAAGCAAAGTTGGTTTAACCAGTCTGAGTTTCAGATTTAGACCCTCATTCCTGATTGTAATGATGTAAATAAAAAGTAAAGTGGGCACAAAGTGTTATATCGGAATAGAAACTATTTACTTCCATTCTGCATTGCTATTAAAATAAACACAAAGACATCATTCAAAACCAAGGCAGTATAATGTACAAGACAACAGAGAATTAAGTCTGTTGGTTTTCATTGTTTTCCAGGGGATCGTGCCTAGGAGGTAGTTTGCTTTTAGCAATATTACAGAAAAGGTTATCTAAAGAAAGGCTTTCTTTAGGAGCAGACATATCGCACTGCACATGATTTGTGAAACCACCAAAGCTACCAAATTCATCTTAAAACAACTGTTTAAATACTCAGTATAGTTTTATTCTGTCTTTTCACCATTAACAGTAAGGGGTTTTTTTCTGGGCAGAGGTCTGCAGTGAGATCTAGGTGTTCAGAATGCCACTATTTATGGAGAGCAGCTTGAGAGTATCAGTTTGAGAATTGATTTTTATTTTGTGCTCGTTAAGTATTTAAAGGTTTCAGATTATTTTTGTATCTTTTGTTTCTCAGGGAAGGTAATGGAAGAAACCTTACATTTTTTTTTAAGTAAGTGAAAATAGAAAAATTAGTTTACATTTCCTCCTTATCCCTCAACTTGGACACTGGCAGAACTGTGGATAAACTGACATAAACTAGAATGAATGCATTATGGTGTCCTAAAATGACCATCTTAATAGCCTAATGTGGAATTTAACCGAGGTAGACATGTCTCAACACCAATAAAATAATATACATCTTTTTTAATGTTAGGCACAATGTACAATTAGGGTACTGTACACTGCAAAAGACACGGGATTCAATGGCCTGGAATTATCAGATAATTTCCTGAGCTTCGAAATCTGAGGATGTTTTCTATATCGTCTTCTTTATTAGTCCAAAATCTGGAAGTTAATCTGCCTAACTCTGACCTCACCTAGCCAAGTAAAGCCTAGTAAGAATCAGTACATATGCTGTTGCACTTCGATTTAGGGGCACAGAAAATCACTAAACATTCTTTCCTCCTACCATCAATCAAGTTATCGAGGATCTTCAACACGCATGATGGCAGAAAACGATGTCACTAGGATAAATATAGTATTTTGCTGTAACTACAGGAAACAATCATATGAAAGACAATAAGTAATGATTTGCTAGGGTAAATAGTGCCTTTTAGCTATCCTCCATTGCTCCCATGTGGGGAAAATTACTGAATGTAGAAACTGTGCCTTGCTCTCTGATGCAGTCTGCACAAGAATAAATTTATAGGTGGGACCTTGCCTCGCAGCATGGGATTTTACCTACGATAGCTATGCACTCAGTACCTCACAGTTCTTGGCAGACTCTTCTGGGACATTGAAGTCAATTTGGTTGCGACTTTCTGTCAGAAATTAAATGTGAATTGCATAATGTAACAGTATGTTTTCACAGCAAAGTTGTTCAGGGAAACCTTTTTGTCTACAGAAAACTTTAAATATATGAGTGTTTTACAGACAAAAATAAAAAAGGTCATAATTTCCTCATGTGTTGCTGTTGTACATTACCAGGAAGAAAGTCTGCTCAGAGTGATTGTATCACTTCTCAAAAAACCAAGAACAGGAGCTACTGATTGGAGGAGAGCTAAGAAATACTTTTTACTTTTACTGAAAATGGAGTTCAGAGGATTACTAAGAAGAAATTTGATTTTCAAAATAAAAGTGAATGTTTATTTTTCAGAGTGTTGAAGGGCAGATTCTGTTCTACCGAACAAAACTGAGGCTGGCTATTCTAAAATTACTCTACAGCATGTTATTAAATAAACCTGTCGATTTAACATTTTGATCATGTAACTTATGATATATGTTGTTTAACTAACATAACATCATGCAAGTGTTTATTGTGTTGTAAAAAATTCTGGCCTTACAAACACCATTTTTCTCACCTTTAAAATGTACTGCTACCTACATACTTGGTTTAATAAACTGAAAATAGTACTATTTGTTTTTAATGTAGTCTATATTTTTCAGAAGTTCCTTGGAATGTAGACACTTCAACAGGGCCAAATGTTTGATTTTTGTTAGCTGAAAAAATGTTTTGCTATGAAAGAGCTTAGAGCTGAGAGACAGAAAAAAGGATGCGCTGTGAGGTGCATGACTAAAGATGCTACATCTTCCATGTTACTTAAATGATACTGCATAGAATTTTTTCCACACAAAAAACCACAATTGCACGTACTCAAAGGTGACAGAATTAAACTTAGATATAGGAGATATAGAAATAGATATAGCACAGAAGTCACTATTCTTCAACAAGTATAAATTTTGTGAGAGAAATAAAATAATCAGAAAAAGACTACAATGAGGAACAGAATTTGCTGCAACATCTGGGTTTGAAGGATGTTAGGAAAATGGAAGTAATTTTTCAATCATGTTCAACATCACTGTAGTGCTGAGAGAAACTACAAAAGTCCTCTTGTGATCAACACAATAAAAAAGAAATCCTTGGAGTAGAAGGGGAAATTAAAGAAATTATCTTCTCTATCATGATGTTTTCAATGTGCTAACAAAAAAAATGTGTCTGGCTTGAAAAAATATTCCGATAAATTCGGTCTATGCCCCGTGGAGATCGTTACGCTTTGCAGAGAGGAGTGTTTAATTTACTTTTCAGGTAAGTTTGACTGAATATGGTTTAAACTGACTATTCCTTTTCTGGTGACCAGACATCAAGAGTAAAACTATGAATGACTGATTTTTTCAGTTTGCTGGCTGAATAAGAAAAATAAAATGGGCAAACTGTTTTCCAATTGAACTACTAATATTGTTTTCCTTCAAGATGGGAAGACAGAATGGAGAATGGGGTTTACTGCCTGACTGGCATTAGTATCTATGAACCTCTTCTGGAAGCACTGAGGTTTACCCGTGGAAAGGTTATGCACCTAACAAAGTTAGGTATTCCAGTAGACAACATTGCATCTAAGAATTAGAAGATTATCTGACTGATACCTACAGATAATGCAGATAAGTGGTTAGACAGCTGAGTTTCAATATAATTTATTAAGGTTCTAGTTCTACTTTACCTTATATCTGTGTGCAAAAGCCATTTAATAAAACCTATGTGCTATTTTCACCTAATGGATATCTTTCAGCTAGCTTAAGGGAACTCAAACTGAGCCTGTAAAAAGCACATCCATTCATTCTATTATTGCAATAATCACTTGTATTTATAATATACATTCTGCCTTCCTTCTGAGGAGCATGTAACATTTAGAAATGTTAATGATTTCATTATAAACTAACTCCAGTAACATAATCCTTGTATTCACATTCCCTTGCATGTGAAGTGAAACTTAGTTCAGGTAACTGAAGTGAAAATTGAGGTTATGTCTAAGTAACACCACTCAGAAGCACATGAGATACCTAAGTTGACATAGTATACATGAAACCATTTGGCTACATTAGGGGGACATTCAATTTAGGTGAACAGAGTCAATGCTGCCATACTTGGAGTTGTTTGGAGCTTGCTTGGGCACTGTGTTGCACATACAAACTGCGTCTGACTTGACTGAGGAACCCATGTCATGATGCCAAGTGCTTTCCTTTAGTGTGTTTTGATTGTATTTAATCTTAATACACGTCTGAGAGATCTTTTTAAAAACCTGACAGCCTTGACTTTGGTATATTTTATGAATTATAACTCATCTACTGGAGTCATTGGCCTTTTTCAGCAAATCTTTAAGAGAAAGTAAGTAGCGATCTGTGGCTTAGTTTAATAGTATTTTTATGAGTCTGATCCCCTTCCTCTATTTATTTTGACTTTTTTGATACTGCCGCAACTTTGTGCTTAGCTACATTTACATTCTTCAGAGAATATGTTTTGGTTATTATATTTCTGTGCTGAAAATTCAGAGCCTGGCAATGCAGATTTATATCAAATAGGTACTATGGAATTAATCAAGGCTTTGTTACTTATGGTAATGGTAAAGCTCAATGCCTTATTTTAACCTGGACAAAGATTTGAGGCTATAAAAGCAATTAAATATTTATTATTACCAGTAATACATTTCCCAGGTCAATAGAGTTGTAGATGGGAATTCTGAGAGAGGAGGAAATATTTCTTATTTATGGCTAAAGACTTTACAGATTGCATATTTTTTTTATAAATACTTGTACATCTTTAGAAATACTGTTCAAGACAACCATACAATTTGATTTCAATATCTATAACTCAGATATCTGATATGGCACCTTATTCATATAGCCCTTTTGTAGTGACAATCCTCAAACTCTTTCCAAAACATAAGCTTCCAGCCTAAGACACTGACATTGATATAGACTACATTTAAGACATGGACAGTATTCACTGTCCATATTAGTAGTGAAAATTAAAGGTCTTACAGGTCCAGTTTAGATACTCCCAAGTTTAAAATCAATTGCCTATAGAAAAGAAAATTAAAATTATAGAGAAAAGAAAGTTAAAAAAAAAAAAAAAGAAAAAATAACTGGTGAAGCACAGATCAGTCTAATTCAGACAGAGTGAAGAGAGAAGATGAACCTTATCAGCTGGGCAGCGTGTGAACAGTGATCAACAAGCCTTTACTGAAAGGCTTTTATCCCAAAAGTCTTCAGATGTGGATAAATAACACAATACCTGAAAAATTTGAGAAATTTTGTCTATTCCAAATGAATTGGAATGTAAATAATAACACATAAGTATGAAATGCAAGAGACATCTTTAAGGAATGTAAGGACACATGTAAATAATTGTCATGTCTATTCAGGGGCATATAAACCAAGTTGTTCTTCCAAAATGGCAATAAGGTATCTTTCATTGCATAACAAAAGTTACATTCATTTCCATTTATTCCAAACTGAAAGATCGTATGTGCACTGACACCTTAATGCGCATTCTGTCACCTGCTGTTCCTCTTGGTTGATTAAAGCTAATTTATAGTTCTGTCTTTCTCATAACTCTCAACAAAGTATGGAATTATGAATAAAGAATGAAAATACCATTTTTCCACGCATGTCTTATAGAGGATATGAGCTAAAATCTCATATACCACAGGGTTTACTTACTGAATTATAACTATTTGGTGGCACTTAGCACAAGGCGACTCTACAGTCATTTGTAAAGCTTACAGTGACAAAGATTCACTCCTTCAGAGAAAGTAAAGTCCAGAGTTCAGAAAAAAAAAATAATGTGGAGATATAGTATTAACATACTGAAATGGCAACATCTCAGAAGTCAGACCATCAACGGCATTGTTTATACATCTTAATGTTGAAATATACTGTTTGTCTCTTACCTGGAGATAAACAACATAAATGAAGGGTGTATGTATAGTGCGTGTGTGTGTATGCATGTGTATGTATGTATACATGCATATAAGTATGTATACATTCACACAAGAGAGCCAAGAAGGCAATAGATTTCCAGAAATGATTATATGGGAATCCTGTTGGCCCATTTTTAACACATAGCTCACCCTCTGTTTGGCTTTTTTGGGAACATCCTTTTTATGATTGTCAACCTGTTTCCACGCACATGTTTTCTTCCCTCCAAAATGCTAAGGAAATCAAAATATTCACCTTCCTTCTCCCCCAGAGAGTGAAGACCTCCTGAAGCAGGCAAATGAGCAAAGGTGAACAAATTCTCTGGGAGCACTCGCAAGCCCACTTCTGACAACGTGGTCTGATGGAGCCTGAAGTCACCCTGCCACCTCTGCCTGGGTGAGATCTGTCTGTTGGATGCCGTGAGGGGTCTGCAAATGGCCGGCTCTAACAGCTTGGTGTGCAGCACCTGGAACCTACACTGCAGGTGCATGTGCATGAGCTCAAGGGGCGCTTTCTGATGGACTTGTGCATTAATGGGTTGTAGGGAGCAGCACAGGTACTCACAAAGCCTGACCACCCATGTTTCCAACTGGAGGTGTGTAGAAACATGGAAACTTGTGCTCCCAGGAGAGGTGGGACGGTGCTTGCAACCCATGTGTATGTTCGTGTGATTGAACTCCTTGAAATTAGTTCTAACAGGGTGTTTAGAAATTTATAGGTGTTTATTAACATTTTATAAGTGTGTAGAGTTGTCATTTATATATGTTTTGCTGCTCATATTGATCCTGACTGTATAGTTCATCTATTATGAGATAATTAGTGTCATTTGTAAATCAATAAATTGCTTCGATCCTGATTTAAAATATGTGAAGTGAGCAGCTGTTCCCTGAGACTCTATTCCAGCCCTGACTTTCTGGACACTAAATATGTAAGTGAGCTAAAGAATCTCTGAAGTCTGTAAGAGTTATTACTAGCCTATTTTATGGAAGAAGGATTCAGATTTTGCAGTGAGTAATGACTGTACTTTATCCTAAAAGAAAAAGTACATACACCAGCCAAAATATTATATACATATATAAAAGAAAAACTACTCCCTAAAATACCAGTCTATTCCTGCCTATCGTCAGTGGAATATATTTCTCTCTCTCCCTCTTTCCCTCTTTCCCCAAATACTATCCAGAACATTACTATCTAATCTGCATATTTGCCTGAAAAATCAGGTACTAAATCTTGTAATTGCTCCTATACATAAAATAATAAATTTTAAGATTGCCTTGAGCAGCAATGCAGCTGGGACTTTGGAATGTTGTTAATCTCAGTCCAATTCATTGGTAAAAATCAAGACGACAAAGTGTTCTTAACCCTGTTTCTTGGGCATTGAGCCTTTGTGGCAAACACCTGCAAACTTTTCTCTAGGCAGGACAGTCTTTCATTAGTCAACACACCGAGTCTGGCTTCTCTAGCTTTTGATAAAGTGTAGGTAGCTAACTTTAGGTGCTCTGTATCACTCGTTGGAGGCATCTCTTCTCCGCTGAGTAGGATAAATGATGCTTGACATCTAATAGCAGGAATGTATCAAGAGGCAGCCAGGCCTGATCACACCTAAAATAGGAAGACACACACAGGGCAGTAGGGAAGACCGCTTTTTTACTGATCTTCAGAAACATTATTTCTTTTCAAATTCTTAATTTATGGTGAAAGCCACATAACATTTTTACTAGAAATTGTTTCACTAGACATTTTTTTTTAATACTTTGGATAACATGTTGTTCTGTCATGTGGTTTAAATCTTACTGTTTTATTTTCCCAGAAGAGTATATAAAAAAATAAAGGTCATTATTTTTAGCATTTATGCTTATTTTTATACAACTAAAAAATACATTTGAAATCAAAATATGTATAAGATATAATTAGTGTTGTCTTTATAGGAAGTTCAAAGTAGAGCAAGCCGTGCTGTGTGGAATTTAAAAAATTGTCCTTAAAAAGGGCTGTTGTTATGGTATTAGCAATTTCTTCCATATCAGAAAATGACAAAAAATTCCAGCTTGATTAAGAGTTAACAGCAGGTAACCTGATTAAGAGATAGTGTGGAACTACTTTTTCCCAGGAGCAGCAAAGGCTCGGTTGTGAGTAAGAGTCCTAGTTCAGCCCCTGAATTCCTCCTTTCTTGCAGGGGAAAGCAGCACGAGGAAGCTCATCAACTGCTGCAGAATTACTTCAACTTTTGTAGATGGCGGATCAAGTTGCATTGACCTAAGCAGTGGGGATTGTCCTGTCTGTCCACCAGACTATGTGAAACGGAGAGTGGTGGGGTTAGTAGAACTGGTGGGAACAGAAGTCGTACAGGGGAGACAGAAATATCTTCTCTCTTTTGCATGCAAAAGCCACTGTCTTGCTCTTCAGGATTTACATGAAGAAAAGTGAAACATTTTAAGCATATTTGAATCACTTGGACAGGTATGATAAACCTACCTTTTAAAAAGATTTTCTGTTTTGAAATGGAAAATTTCTTGTTAGGCAAGCTGAGGTCCTTTTCCATCTCTGAATGCTGAGTTGAGCTCAACAAGGGGTGTAATGTGGAAAGAGACAGCAATTTTTAGCTTTGTCTCTAGAGTCTAGTAACCCATGTGGAGGAAATATGGGTTAAGTGTTATAGAGTTTCCTCTGGGAGAAGCCTTACAATACTATAATGGTTTCTTTAGCTTCACAACACAGCATAATCTCCTGAAATCTCAGAAATAATTTTGACAAACAATGAATTCACAGGTATACTAAAGATATGAGTTGCATGGCTTTGCTTATTCTGCATGGACTTCACACATCCTTCCAGAAAACTATTTACAGGTTTAATTTTTAGTGGTCTGGGTCAATGCAACAAGATATGTTAGATCCACAAGAACATGTAATTTAGATTTGTCATCTTCTAACACTTCAGAGTAGTTAATTAGATCTATCATTAGTGTTCTCCATATTACTCATCAGGCCTTCTGATCATATCTGTCACTGACAGTAAAAGAACTATCATTTGTATCTCCTCATTCAAGTTTCTACTGCAGTCTAGACTAAACCTCCATCAATATGGCAAAACAATGCCCCCCACCCATGCTAAAAGTAGTAGCTGTAGAGGATGAGGACAATATTGACCTCAACGAATCAAAATGACATTTTCTGACAAGAAAAACCATCCCATTTTATACAGTATCTGTCTGGAACCAAGTGACCTCCTTTTCTCATATGGATGTTTATGACAGTTGCTTTAGACTGCAGCTTTTCCTTCTAAAATAACACTTATGTTACTATTTCAGAATGCTCCCTTTTTCTTTTAATCTGTGGCTGGGTTTCTTTGGATTAATCTTAAACATCTCATTTCATAGGATGAAAAATAAAAGGGAAAAAATACATATCTTTATACAAAATCTCTACATATGGGAACAGAGAACATTGGTTTATACAGCTTTAACTCTTATGAGAAGTGCTTTATCTACTTTATGGCAGCAAAGTTTTTCTTCTTTAGGTAGCCATGAAAGAAACTTACCCTCGACAGCAGAATTGAATATGGTCTTGCAGTAATTTCCTACATGGTAGTTTATGGAAGGCAATTCAACAAAGAGCAGGAACCAGAAGTTTCACAGGAATTGGCAGATATACTGGTCTGTATCATATAATTAGGACAGAATAACCCTACTTTTGTTAATATCAAAATCATTTGGTCTCATTACAGCTTCAGAGATCTTCCAAATTCCAGCTGAAGGGCATATTTTGTATCTACAAGACAAGGATGGTACTCCTTGACATTGATCAAACAACTGTAATCATTCACATGCAAATCTGTCTCTTAAGCAGATTTTCCATTTCCACAACCTTGCATAGTAAAGAGGAAAAACAATGTCAAAATGTGTAAGTAACAAAAAGTGAACCAGTTATCGATTGGTAGGGCTCAGTTCCCCTCAGTCTAGTAGGAGTTCTTAAGAAGAACAGATCAAAAACTGTGCTGTGACTGCTTTGTAATACAAATGTGTGGAAAACAAGGCTTAACAAATAGATTCCTCCCACAGTGATAGGGAAGCGGTACAGCTAGCACAGGGGTATTACTAGAATTAAGACAGGGTAGTCTCTACTGTTAACTATTCTTATATAGTTTGAAGAGCTCTTGATGTTCACTTCTATCCTCTTTCCTGTATTGACACCTGTCACCACATTGCCTAACTAGTTTGGTGAAATCATTCTGAAGTGCTTCAGAAAACTGAAAACTGAAATGATTTAATAGAATTTGCAGGTTTTGTCACCTCATTGCTCAACATTTTCCAAGTCATTAATAAATACACTGGATAAGTACTGGTATTTCTTTTCAGACGATTAGTCCTTTTGTCTTAGAAGAACTGGCCTTTTTCTCTCTGTGTTGCATCTAAAAACCAGATGAAATTAATCTAGTCTTTGATCTTAGCTTTTTTTTGGAGTTAACCCAGAGTGAAATTTAGTACAAGGGAAGGGAATCTGGCAGTTGGTGGATATTTCATAGTGTTCATATCAAATGTGCAGAATAGCTAATAAGTTGTCCACGTTCTTACAGATGTTCTTCTAAATCTTTAACACTGGGATATTTTTGTTTCAGCTCAAAATATTGCTTTGCTTTGAGGCAGTGGTAGATTATCAGATAAGACCTACAAAATATTGACAAATCATATCCAATATTTCTTTCTAAGCACCACTATGTCATGTGAACATTCTGGTTCTCTTTGTTTGTAAAGAGAGGTAAAAGTAAATAGATTTGTATTTTTCTAAAGAGCTGAGAAAATTGAGGGAATTGAAAGATTTTTGAGTGAGTAGTCTAGAATGCTTTTTTGAGATCTTACAATTTACTTCCAATGTTGTTAGCGTGTTCCACTTCGAATTTACTTTGCAACACCTAGTCAAATGGACTGATACTTTCAGTAAAAGAAACATCTGGTTTTCAGATCCAAAATTAGTCTAATGGAATTTAGGTTTCCCGCTTCTAGCACCAGAAAACACCAACAAGATTATGTAAAGTCCCTCATTTTGTTGAAATTGCCTGTAAATAATGCAGGAGGGTTTCTCAGAAGGTTATTTTTTCAGATATTTTTGATAATGCTGTAGTAGCTTATGAATCTTCAGCAATAAACATACATACAGAACACATTATTAAAAATTGTTAATACAGTATAAATACCACAACAAACACTCTATAAACAATTTGAATGCCAATCCACATTCTACTTATTCAAATACATCTTTGAGGACTTAAGTGTGATAAAAACGAATGACAGATGTCATAGACGTATATTGTATGACTTTTCAATTCCACGTTTGGCCCTTCTGGAGACATTGCAATGTAATTATAGTGGTCCAAAATATTTTTATTTGTTTTAATAAATTTTATGTAAATATTGTACTACAGAAAACACAGAACATTTCAGTAAATAATTTTCAGCTCCTAATCTATTACTTATATGGATTGTAAAAAGATCCCATACCTTATAACTTTGTTTTAAGAAAATAAATTTAATAAGAAACCAAAATCTTAGCAGAAAAGGA
The DNA here is from genome assembly GCA_013389945.1 of Fregata magnificens. NCBI lineage: Eukaryota > Metazoa > Chordata > Aves > Suliformes > Fregatidae > Fregata > Fregata magnificens. The sequence continues at coordinate 10,130 of WAAD01000434.1, read as the reverse complement.
TACTTATCAAGCTGTAAAACTTAAACTAATATAATAAAAACTTAGAAGGAAAAAGCTTCTTAGTTTATCAAGCTGTAAATATGATCCAACTGTTGGAAAAGTAGTGAAGAACCAAATAGGCACTGAGATTTAATGCCTCTAACAGGTTGCAGAACATATTAAGATACTGTAAGATCTTACCCCAGATCTATCACTCAGTTCCTTGGATAAAAGCTGTATGTTCTTACTAATTTCTTACTTATTTCTGCATTGCTGAAGTACTAAAGTATCAGACCATTATTTCTTACTGAAAGCTCAGAAATTGTCCTCTGTGTGTACCACCATCTTCATAGGACCACATTGCTTGCTTTGCAAAGAGTCTGGCATGATTGTAATGTTGGAAAGGTACACAGAAGCATTACAGAAGTGGGAGCTGGAACATGAACTATCATGGGCCATTTAATATCTTCAACTAATCAAAAAGCCACCAATTCCCTCTCAAAAAATTAACAGTAAGTAAAACTGATCTCATCAACGCTTTGGTTTGTTTCAAGTTCTTGGCAGAGTTTTTATATAAGATTTCTTTTGACACTATCTAAACATCAAAAATACATCTTTTGACCACTCGTATTTCATATTTTGTTTTTATATATCAGCTGATGCCTTGTCAGATTTTATGAGTCAGAAGAAAAATGCTATATATTCCTTATAAATAGGAAAGTAAAGGATATTTTATATTTTTAACATTTGTTGGATTTTTTTCAGCTGTTGAATCTAAACATTCCAAAAGCAGGTTAAGTTCCCTGAAATTATACTTGCATATAAACCCCTGTTTCCTAATTGTAACATTTTGAATTGAAAAGTTTGGAATTTTGATTTCAGACTGAGTTGCCAGAAATATCTTCTCATGTATCACTCACATAAACCCCTCCGGATTTTAAAGGGACAAAATCAGGCTTAATTGGTTTAATGTTTTCCAATGAAAACAAAACATTTTTTTTATTAATCCAAACTTAATTTAATTGGAATATATTCCAGACCATAGCTTGCAACTTGCTTGTTTAGGGCTTTTTTGTTCAATTTGTGGCTATACTCCCTTCCTCCTGAGCCCCCTTCTAATTGCAACCTTTCCTAATCCTGGAAAGCTCTGGTGTCCAGGAGTCCACTAATAGAAATGGGAGTGTCTTCCTGAATTGACTTCAGTGAAGATATGCCAGTTTATGCCAGCTGTTTCTTTGGCCTTGCACCTTTTTATTTGGATAAAAACTGTTGATTTTCTGTATCCCTGCTCATAATTTGTTTCCAAATAAGCATCCCACACTCCAAGGGCCATCTGCTGTTTGTTCTGAGCTAATGAGTGTGCTTTAGTGCTAATGTCCTTGGGAGGAGGTGTCACGCTGTCACTTTGTAAAACAGGGTTCCTGTTTTCTTATGAACTCAAATCTCTAACCCTTGTGAATTAACAAGTTTAAATAATTTTCTCCCCACCATGCTCACAGATGTGAATCATAGGTGCACAGACAATGCTATACAGATCTACAGTACAGTCTGGTGATCCAGGCTTAATGACCCCTGTTCAAACAGCGATACAGACCTGTTAAGCAGGGGGGACATCTGTTCAATGCTCAAACTGAGAGTGCACTGAAAATGTAAGCTCTTTTAGCTATGACTGGTTATGAGGAACCAATGTCCTCTTTCTAAGAGTGAACAAACCATATTCATAGAACTATTTGTAGTAAGACCCGTGTAAGTATTGTAAAGGTCTTCTGGAATTTCAAATACAAAGTTCTCCCAAATATTGTTAAAAAATATCTGTCTGATTGATTTTTCAAATATATATACTTCCTACTTACCTCAGTTATGTGCCTTGGTTTTATAGAGAATCATTCTAGAACAAAAAACTGTCCCTCAGAACCTCACAGGTTATCTGGTACTATATCGGGTTTGCGTGACAAAGTTTTGGTAGCAGGGGGGCTACAGGGGTGAATTCTGTGAGAAACTACTAGAAGCTTCTCCTGTGTTCAATAGAGCCAATGCCAGTCGGTGGCATGGCTGGATGGACCCGTCCATCCATGGCAGCCAAGTCCATCAGCAATGGTGGTAGCGCCTCTGTGATAACTTATTTAAGAAGGGGAAAAAAAAACCCTGCGCAACTGCAGCTGGAGAGAGGAGTGAGAATATGTGAGAGAAACAACCATGCAGGCACCAAGGTCAGTGAAGAAGGAGGGGAAGGAGGTGCTTCAGCCGCTGGAGCAGAGATTCCCCTGCAGCCTGTGGTGAAGACCATGGTGAGGCAGGCTGTCGCCCTGCACCCCATGGAGGTCCATGGTGGAGCAGATATCCACCTGCAGCCTGTGGAGGACCCCATGCCAGAGAAGGTGGATGCCCAAAGGAGGCTGTGACCCTGTGGGAAGCCTGCACCAGAGCAGGCTCCTGGCAGGACCTTGCAGACCGTTGGAGAGAAGAGCCCACGCTGGAGCAGGTTTGCTGGTAGGACTTGTGACCCCATGGGGGACCCACACTGGAGCAATCTGTTCCTGAAGGACTGCACCCTGTGGAAGGGACCCATGCTGGAGCCATTCATGAAGAACTGTAGCCCATGGGAAGGACTCGTGCTGGAGAAGTTCATGGAGGACTGTCTCCCATGGGAGGGATCCCACACTGGAGCAGGGGAAGAGTGTGAGGAGTCCTCCCCTGAGGAGGAAGGAGCGGCAGAGACAATGTGTGATGAACTGACCACAACCCCCATTCCCCATCCCCTGTGTCTCTGGTGGGCAGGACATAGAGAATTCAGGAGTAAAGTTAAGCCTGGGAAGAAGAGAGAGGTGGGGGGAAGGTGTTCTTTTAAGATTTGGTTTTATTTCTCATTACCCTACTCTGATTTAAGTGGTAACAAATTAAGCTAATTTCCCCAAGTTGAATCTGTTTTGCCTGTGACGGTAATTGGTGAATGATCTCTCCCTGTCCTTATTTCGACCCACGAGCCTTTCGTATTTTCTCTCCCCTGTCCAGTTGAGGAGGGGGAGGGATAGAGTGGCTTTGGTGGGCACCTGGCGTCCAGCTGGGGTCAACTCACCACAGGTATGCAAGTCTATATTTAGTCACTATCCTCTGAAAGCTGCTAGGATGATGATAACGTGTCTTCTACTTTCCTGCTGGTAGGCAGAAGCAAAATAACCATCAGTGCTGTCCAGCAGAGAAGTAGTAGGCAGTGCCTGTAACTACCAGACAGACAACACCTGTTTTGCAGAGAGGTGATCTGACCACCAGACTGGGGTTAACCATAGCTTAAGGCTAGATTTAATTAAGAGTTTCTGAGATAAAGTTATGATCCATGATTAATTTTTTGAAAAGAACTGTTTCTTGAGTCAAAGCTGGGATTGGGGCTGGAAACCACCAGGCCACTATGCAATAGCACAATAAATCCCCCAGGCTATGGAGGATAAAAATTAAGAAATCCTCTGGTCACACAATCTAGAGTACTAGGCACATTTTACCATTTAAAATTTATTTCTCTCCAATGGATAGCTAAATTTTTACCTGTCAGGCTTCACTCTGGATAAAACTTTGCCACTCCAGCTGGGACAAAGCTAGCATAGTAGCTTAAAGTTGGTAAATACTTCATATTGTGTCATGTCCAATTTGATAAATAAGCCCATACCTGGTCCAGAGCAAATGTACGTCCTTGAGCAAACTGTTTGTGCTTAGGCTTGGTATGAGCAATAATGTGACCCCCCAGCTGAAGCCCACAGTTTCAGCAATACCTCCATTACAGGGCAAAGGAAAGGAAAAGGGTGCTTTAGCTTGAAAGCCAGGCAGCGGGAACTCTGCCTCCTGCGATTCTACTCATTTTGCTATTAGATTGCTTCTCAGGAGTGGGGATCAGAAAAAGTCCCAGTTAAGCTTTTCCTTCCTTCTTGATCTTATGGAAGGTATTTTTCCTTTCCAGTTTAATGAAGTAATCTCAACCTTTACACACCCATAGCTCTTAAACTGATGAATAGCAGCTCATAAATTTTATTTGAGGATGTTGCCTCTTTCAGTAGACCATGTGGTTAATGAAGTTCTCCTTCATATAGGGGAAGGAATGGAGCTTGAATGACATAATACCTTTTTTTTTACCCCCACATGCCTGTATTTTGTGCTACGCTAATTCTACCTAGCAAATTCCAACGAAAAAATTGAATGCTGTGAACATTTTTCAGACTGTACTCCACAGAAGGCTTCAAGAGTATAAGAAGCTTTGGAAAGAAATGCAGTTAATGATTCACTATTACGTAAGCTACTCATCTCAAGAATAATTTGTTTTTATGTTTCTGTTACTGCCAGATTTTCCATTAGTAATGGAATAAAAGATACAGATGAGGGGAAGCACTTTTAAGTTGTCTTAATTACTACAAGTCAAGTTTTGCTCTTTTGAAGATATATATTATAAAAAGTGAATATTTTAATGTGAATACCAGAAGGTCAATTAAATTAATTGGTGATGTTCTATATTATTTTTTCTTTTATATTCATTTATTTTAAGGCACTCTGTTCTTGCTGTAGCAGAAGGAGCAAGTGTTTGCTGGAGAACAAAATTGCTATACACCACATATTATGCATACTGCTTAACCTAAGTTCATACCCTTATTGTGTTCGGTCCGCTTACTCTAAAGCCTTTCAAATTATCTGGGAGATCAATATAAGAACAGTGAAGATGAATATAAAGATTTATGTACCGCTTCATTATTATTATAAACAACAATCTGTCAGTATGAAAAGGGCAATAATTAGGTGTAATGTAAGACTCCATTCTCCTTCATGTTTTTTATTATTGCTGAAGTAACATAAAGGGTAGTCAAGTCCATTTGTATATTAGTAGAATTACTCTTAATGGTTCAGGCAGTGATAGGTCTAACACAGACAGGTAACCATGACAACCAGGTCATGTTTTCTCTTACTTAAAACCTGATTTAGCTCTGTATCTGAGATGAAAAGAACAAAAAACCATGCATTCTGTCTTTCTGGTAAACGTTCAAATGGAAGCTTGCAGTGAACCGTTGATTAATTTCAGGCATTAAAAATGCATCTGAATTTTATAACAGTAGGAGTTGCATAACTTAGAAAAAATCATGCTGTATCTTAAAATATATCCTTTCTCCTGTTTTAAGTCATTTTGCATGTGGATTCATGGAAATTCACTTTTATTTTTCAATGTTTCAAGTGTTAAGACACATTACACAACAAGTCATTGACTAGCAGGGAAAGAGTCTCTACATTTTCTTTTTTTATGTAGTGTTACATAAAGAGGAAAGATATTTATTGGAATCAGACTGATACAGTGCATCAAAATCCAATCAAGGTTTGAACTTAAAGAAAATTAACATGCTTTTCATTAGAACAAGTAACAAAAGATAAAATATAGGTAAAAAAACTCTGGTGGGAAACTGCAGAATCTCTAAAAAGTGTGATATCAACAGAGTACAAGAAATACACAGAATTTCACACATTGACCATGAGAAAGAAAGGGGAAAGTACATCTTTAAACAAATTGGCAATTCATCATCAGGAGAGAGTTAAATGTGTTGCCTTAATGCTTAGAAGGAGGACTAGGCTCAAATTAGGAGAACAGTACATCTAATCAATTTCTTTACAAAGCTGCATGAACTGAATGAAGCAAAGAGAATGACATGTCTTTTCTTCATTTGGTAGCAGCCCTTCACAAAGAACTTTTGAGGGTTTTTTTCATAAAAGAAACATTAAAACTGAAATTTCAATTTCCAGATATTTCTACCTTATTTCAGACATAACACTAGGAGAAAATATTTTACTTGAAAAAACAGCAGGCTTACAGACAAAAAGAGGATCCATCGAAGTGAATGGTAAAATATCCAGCTAGCTCTACAAAGCCAGATTTTTTCTCAAATTCTTTAGTAAAAATGAAGAAAACCACTACTGCTTTGTATTTTTCCTCCAAAGAACGCAAAGCATTCTGTGAGACATAATCCCAGAATCATTCATTTGAAACCAACAGTACACTCTTTTTGCACCATTTATTTCAGTGAAAGCATTTTTTCTTGAATTTTGAATCTTCCATGTTTTCTTCAGTACAAATTTGCCAGTTCATAGCTAAACTACAACAAAGATGAAACAGAATGCAACTATACTACTCCTGCACTAAGATATTCTGAGTCACTTTAAAAATGTATTTGATTGACCCTAGTAAATTCAGTTGAGTCACAAGTAGTTGTTTTTTGATTAAATGGTGAGTGGCATCTGTGAGACAACTGATGCTGAAGGACATCCTTAGGCTTCCTGCACCTTGTTAATCTCCAAGGTCTTAGAGCAAACACTGGTGAATATAAGACATTAAAATCATATTAGAGAGAGGTGGCTGAAGATTAGATACTGAGGTTCAATCTTTTATAAATTTCACCTGATGAAAACAATACTGCCTCTCAGAAAAAGGAAGGTGTCTCCCCACCCCTTTCTCTTTAGTTTTTTAATATTAGTTATAAAAATACATTGCAAGCTATTTCGGAAACAGCTCTACAGCTAACCACCTACATGAATAGCTGGAATATTACTGGCCCCTATTGGGAAAGTCTCCAAATATTTGGTCAAAACCTGCATAGGATGGAGATGAGATATTAATCTCTGAGATCAGAATACTTCAACGGGTTTTTTTTCTTTAAAAACCTGACTTCTTCTACCCCTCCCAATATACCTTTATACAGGGAAACAAAGTTATCACAGATTTAGGTATGTAAACTGCTCTAGTTACTTGCAGTTGTTATTTCCCAGTAAAGATAACAGGTGGTGTTAAGTGGCTGTGTATGTTTAACACAGTGCAGCAGTTCCTGATAACAGTGCAGTTATGGCTCCATAGAGTTCAATATGTGCTGCTTCACAGGTACTTGGCTGAAGAAGCCCATCCAGGCTAGCTTGAGAGTGTCTATGTAATTTGCAGTTACATTTGTGTATTACAGATGTGTAAATAAGAGGTCACAAATGCTGAAGGAAGAACAGGATATAATTTCTTGGCTTAACTTTGGAGAGCTCAGAAGGCAGATGCAGTGATGAGGCACTTTCTCCAGGATCTGTTCAGGTATCTGAGGGAAGACAACACAGTATGTTGGATATGAACAGTTTCAGACAGCAGAGTTCACTTTTTTTGATTTCCAGCAGGTAGGATCCATTTATTCTGTGAAATAGAGGCCAGTTACGGTTCCGAGTATATTATGTATAGGACAGTTAAGGTTTCACGTATGTTATTTATAGAACCTCTGTTCTAAGCTATTTTTCGTTGTGATAAAGTTTACATCTGATATATACATATCATGCAGTACAGATATACATAAATAACATCAGAAAACATTATACAACCCTATTGCTGTCATTAAAAGTCCATTATAAAGATAAATACATTGTATACATACATACATATGAAACAATAGTAAAACTGTAACAAATCTAACCACACAATATATTGGATATTAAGAACTCAGCACAAAGTAATGAATATTTGCTGAATATTGTTTGGTGACCTATATTCTCAGCTCATTTACTTTGCAGATAAATGATTGATCCCATGTATTGCACCTTTGGAAGGTTGTCTTACTTGTGTATGCCAAGATAAATTAGGAAGGCTAATGAATTCAGAAGTATTTCTGAGTAGAGAAAACTTATGATATGTGGCTTCGGGCAACGTATGTTTGGGATAGAAGATACACTAGGAATAAAGAACCTAAATCCTGTAGAAGACAGTAAGGCTTCAATACCACAGATAACTATGCTGAGATACAAATTTCCAAGATCACAACATATGTTGCTAGTAGCATTTTGTTACGTGGAGAGGCCTTAATACTATCCAGTTTATAGCTGTGCACTTGCAATGTATGCTAAGAAACCCTAGTGTAAACAGAAACGTAGCAAAGTGAATAGAACAACAGAAAGGTTATGTGCTCTTCCACTTTTACATTCCTCTTCCAGTGACATGAAATTGCTAAGTAATGTAGACACTTCAAAGTGTGCTTCATGTGAATATTTCATACTGCTACCTATGATATGTACATCTGTGGGAAAGGCATTAATAGCATTGCATTACAGAAGATAAAACAAGCTCAGGTAATAAAAGTATTGGAATATGTGTTTGAAGTTCATGTTTGTATTTGAATCTCTGACCTTAATAGTGGTGAAAGTGTTATAATTAAACACCTGCTTCTACTTCATAATGTAGTTTTTGATAAAGAATTAGGTCATCAGATTTATTTGAAGTCTGGATTTATGCATTGGATTTTTACTTCATTGTTGGGTGAATCAACAATCTGTTATGTAATAACCCTTTGAAATCTCTGAAAGATAGAGATGGGAACTTATTAGATACTTGCCATTCTAATGCTATTAGAAATCAAAGGATGCTTAAAAGAAATTTTAATAACACAGTAATTAAGAAGAGTTAGCATTAGTGACAGTCAAACCTCATAAGTATTGCTCTTTGAGCTGTGATTAGGATGCAGAACCTGACTGGGTGTCTCATGAGATGTGGCTTGCTTTCCATGACGTTTCCAGCCTTTCTGGATTTTCAAGGGGACAGACGTACTTCATGTTATTTAAACAATTCTCTTATTAACTGTTTCACAGCTCTGTTCAGAGCTGTTATTGTAACTGGTCTGGTTCTCATCAGAATTTAGAAGTGCAAGGGCAGAAAAAATTATTATGCATATAACAGGTATTAGATTTTTCTTCAACTCAACTGCAACCTCCTATGAGAATACTGCAGAGCCATCTTATACATCTTCTGTACACCGCTATTCAAGTGGACAGCAAGGGAGTACATACTTTACCATAAAAAATTCACAAAGTGTTTCAGCTCTTAGAAGACACTTTACTTACCACTGTGAAACAATCTACACAAAAAATAGTATTATTCTATTACTACACAGATTTAGCCAAAGGCAGCATGACTATGCCAAGGCTTCCTAACATCCTACTGTCTCTGCAGCTGCTCACAGAAGAAACCATGCAGACTACTTAACACAGCATTGTCTTTACTCTTCTAACGAGAAAAAGTAGAAATCTGCAGGCATTAACACAGCAATCCTGACAACAGCCAGTGGCTGGTGTGGGCAGAAAAGGCTCACAGCTTTTTCATTTTGTATGTAGCCACAACTGTTCTTTCCCAGTCTACCCCTGTAGCTGCAGAGTCTAAGACTCCTTCCTCTGTCAATGTACAGCTGCTCTTGCTTCTTCCTTTTCCTGAAGTTAATGACCTAAATGAGACAACATGTTTCTTCATGTCATAACACTGCACCCTTGACTGTGACCTACTTCCAGGAAGCATAAGATTACAGGAATTATTTGGGTTTTTTTATTTCTTATTCAGGCTTCAAGCCAAATTATATTCAGTCCACCGCTAATGAGCTATTGTTAAAGTCCCAGAGACAAGCTAAGCCCAGGCATTCCTTGAGTTTCCAGTCCTGTATTTGGCGGCTGCCGACTTTCTCTCCTTAAGGTCTCAACAGCTTTGTTATTTTCTTGAATCATGAATGTCATGCCATCTTTTTCAGCAGCCAGGAGATTGATATACACATTTCCTCACTGAGGATAAAATCTATATATCATGACGTAATTGATCTAGCAATTTTGTCCTTTTTCTCATGCCTTGCTTTTGTTTAAGTAATCCTTTCCAATTGCTCATGTTTGCTTCTTTAATTCTGATTAATACCCCTTCATAATCAAATTCTTAATATTATATAATGTATATTCTAACCCCAAATTTATATATGCTCTCAACCTGTTACTTTACT
>WAAD01000433.1:2823-74952 GCA_013389945.1 Fregata magnificens | reverse complement strand
AACCACCATAGCAAGGGAATTAGAAATCTGAAAATTGCAGTCATATTGATGTTTATGCTTGGGAGAAATCCTATGCAATGAGGAAAAAAGTCACTCAGAATATTATATACTTGATCAAACACATCTATATCACTAGAAGTGGAAGGAGCTACAGGTTTTGTGACTAACGTTCAATTTTACAGCACATAAATTAAGGCAGAACCTCCAGACTATAGTTTAAAAACAGTTTGAATTAAATTCCTTAGAGCAAATCAGTGTCTGACGGACTACAGAAATAAGAGTTTGGTTTGATGTTGCTGAAGTAGAAAAACCATGCTTGTTCCTCACTGTCCTTGTCTGTTTTCCTTGCATATTACAGAGTCTAAAATCTGTAAGATTGAACTAAAGCAAAATTCTTCCACTAAATGCAACAAATGTGCAGCTACTGTATAATTAAATCTTTCTCCTTCTCCTTTTGACGCTCTGATTTCCTTGTAAATGATAGTTTGCTTTTCTTACTTAAGCAATAAAGGAATTCTGCATACTTAATGCATTCTGTGAAACCTCCCATGTGGATCTGTGTTCTTGTGGGTATACGATGAGAAGGTAGCCTGGAACGTATTATCAGAAACCCAGAGGGGTAATATGAAAACAAAAGTGTGGAATCTAAGGCAGGTGCAAGTACAATGAACACTGGTTTGCTTCTGAGATCATTACTTGTTCTTTGTTTAAAACTACAGAACTTGGAAAGGGGTCAAACAAAATCGGGAGATGTATTAAGGAAAGCTGAAAATAGTCTTTACTTCGGCTTGTTTTTTAATCGCCAGCAAGAAAGTGGAAAGGGAAATGAGATCTTCTCCTTATTTTGCCTTCATTTGTGATGATCTTTTCTTAAAACCAAACCCAATATTTCTCCAGAACATACTGTACCCATTATAAAATCATGGACAACTACAAATGTTTCCATAAAGCAAATTAGCACTGAACAGGACGAGTGGCAATAAACACTCAGCTGAGAGAGAGAATAAACACTTTTAGACCATCATTCAGCTTTGTTTGAGCTGTGATTCTGGCTGTGATCAGAAGGGCAAATGCTGCATGTCTAGCAGCGTAGGATGACGTAGGAGAGTTTGGCCATCAGCAAATCAGCTCTGAATCCATCCCCATCTTAATGCCTAAAAAGAACAAATTCATTGCGTAGGATAAACCTGCTTATTGCCCAATTACCAAAAAGCCATTTCACTCAAAGTTTGTCCTCCTGTCTGCTCCTGGCCATGCCTGCCCTTTCTCAGGCACGTTGAAGATGTGTTCAGCACACTAATAAAGAGGAGGCATACCGATTTCAAATTCCTTTGCTTGTCAGCAGTACTTACATGTAAGAAGAGCCTGAACAATAACATACAGACAGAGAGAAAGCAAGACCATCAACAGCACTATTTGCTGTCACTGTAGCATTGTGCATATGGACAGGCTTGCTAGGTAAGACCTAAATCCAGTTTCTATCATTACAAACTAATTTGTTTCTTTTTTTTTTTTTGCCACATCTAGATCATAGCAATGAATTCTACAGTTAAATTACACAAAAAAATTAGTTTAAATTATTCCTCCCCTATTTGTTTTGAACCTAACATATGAGACTGCTATATGATAATGTCTATTTCTTGTATTGTGAGTGTGCTCTGGCAGTATTCTCGATTGACATTGTCTTTGTCAGCAACCATTGTACCATACTTCCTTCAGTCGCCTCTTTTCTAGGCTGAGGGGTCATAGTCTACTTAATTATTCTTCACATGGGAGCTATTATTCTTCATCATCCATGTTGTCATCCCCCCTATCTTTAGCATTTCTTCTACATCCTCATTGAGGAGAACAGGGATGCACATGGGCAAAAGGAGAATTCCTCTTTGCTTCTACCTTTTTCTTACTAATTCCTAATATTTGATTTACTCTTCCTATTACTACGGAATATGGAGCTGACTTTTTCGTACCCTTATAACTCCATAATCTTTTTCTTCTTTCCAACAGTTAGTTCAAATCCCTCCACTATGAATGTAGAATGGAGGCTGTTTCCTCACATGCAACGCTTCACATTTGTCGGTGTTAAATTTCCTTTCTGAGTTCATTACAGTAGTACTCAGTATCAAGAGAGCTTCTCTCACCCCAAGGTCAACTTTTGTTTTTACTTCTTACGTTTAGCTCCATCGGCAGACTTTGCCATATCTCTACTCAATCTCTGTTCACTAGCTCTTTAACTCACCCTTACATCTGAAGACAAAGGTGGAATCTCTGTTTCAGCTGTAAATCCTCAAAATATAGCTATATCCTGAGGGGAAGGAAAACTGAAGAGGAAGACCCTAAGAACCATCACGGATAAGAGTGAAAGAATTTAATATATCAAGGCTGGGAAAGGAAGGAGATGGGAGTCTGCCAAAGCATTTGGGAAAGAGTAACACCTGGTCACTGACAGTAACTAGGAACTAATAAGCCGCTAAATGCAACAACATTTTAACTTCAGGATTCATTGTATGAAAAGACCAAATGATTTATAAATGGAGCAACTGATCCTCAGAGGAATTCTCCTTCCAGCTATCAAATGGTGACAATTTCTTTTAAGTTTACAATTGCCTTAAAATTCTTCTCTTACAACACCGATTTTGTCACTATTGAAAATGTAGCACTGAAGGTTAATTGCTTTTCTTATGCAAACATCTTTTGAAATAGAGGCAGAGATGTAAAACATAAATGCTTTCTTATAAAAGTGTTGAAATGTATTTTAAATTTGCCTTCTGATACTACATTAATGTAAGCGTTGTGAAGAAAAAACCAGACTGTTACTTTGGAAACCGACACAGACTTATCACTGGGTGTTCAATTCAATACTTATTAATGCTTATACATCTGGTATTAATTCTGCATTAATTCTGTCAAAAGTGATATCATACTCCAAACGTCCAAATTATGACATCACTAAAACAACTTTGCTCTTCGTGGGTTTGGAGCATGACTGTGCCAGAGTTGACTAGAATTTATTCATGCAGCCGATTCTGACAAGTTAGGTTTAATTAGTTCATGCCCTCATAATGAACAAGAGACTGTGTTTTTGAAGATTTGCCAGAATAGTTTCTATTCTCTTCAACTTAAGTGCCAAATGCGTGCACTTCTTTATACTATTTATACCTTTGCCTATAATTACTGTTCCCCAAGGTGTGATTGTCCTATTTCATAAGAGTTTGTGCAGCTGCCAACATGAAGATGTAAATAAATTGTAATACCGTTGCTATGAGGTGTAAAAATCCCACAGCTCATATCCAGACCCTTGTATAATAAACTCAAGTAAACATTCGATTTCCTGTAAGCGATTGTGGTTTGTGACTAGATTTAAAAAAGCAGTGCAGTAAGTCATCACTTTTTTAATGACTTGCTGAAAACAAAGCCATGTAAGCATGAAACAAAAAACAGCTATGTACAAACATTTATTTTTATGAAGGAGAAATATCTGCATGCAATGTTGTGTGGTTCACTGTTATTTGATAGTGTTTGGAAGCTGGTCTCATTTCCACTTACTGAGGAAACCCTTGACATGCAGCTGATATGCCAAAAGCAGAGGCCAAAGACTTCTACATAAAGGTGGTTTGAAGGTCACCTCTGCACTATTTTGAACTTACTGCAACCTTTGCAGAGATGCTCTCAACTCCCTATATCTTTTAAGATGCCGTAGCTTTGTGTATTATGAGTTGAACACCACGGCCAGAGGTGAACACAGCAAAGATTCATTCAGATCTGTCCTTCCAAAGCAATGAAAGGGTGGAGAGCAGGAGGCCTTTCCTTCAGTACCAGTCAAGCCTATCATATATAGAGGATCCCCTCATAGGCCAGGCAACCCGTTGTCTCCCTTGCTTTTATGAAGCAAACACCCATGCTTTACTGAAGAATATAATTTATTAGTTTTTCATCAACTGACGGTGGTTAAAGAATCATTTTACTCCTCTTTTCTTGTCATGGGAGATGTTCTGCTGTCTGCCCTCTCACCCAAGTTGCACCTACAGTGTAGACATATCATTTGGTATGAGAATGATTTGAATAAAAGGCAGGCACATTTCAGTAGGAGGCACTAGTTCAATACTGGTGACAGGCACACTGTGAAGTTTAACTGTAAAAACTTATCAGTGCTCACATCTTTTCAATAGAGAGGTTTTGCATATGTTAACAGAGCAGATAAATGAAGTGTGGGTGCCGGTTGGAATAAGATGAGCACACGAGTCATGTATGTCTGACTTCATGAGTTAAGCTGACTACGAAGCAGCAATAAAACCTTCAGGCCACTTTACATCAGCAGGTGTTTTACATCATGACACAAATAAGCTAGTTTACACATGCTGCAGGATTTTTAAGCTCTTTGCTGGAGTCACTTTTGTTAGTGCCTATAAAGCCATATTGCCTAAAGACTGCAAATTTGCATGCCCCAGCCTCAACTGGAAAATGAAAAGCCAAAACTAATACTTTTAGTTGGGGAGTTGGTGCTTTCACGAGGCTGGGACAGTAGATCAGGAGCTGAGATGCGGCATTTAATCACAGCACTAACTTCTTGCAGGACTACAGTTAACTCATTTCACCAACTTCCCTTCTTCTCTTCCCATCTTTTGAATGTAAAGTGCCAGTGGTGAGGGCTGTCTGTGACCGTGCATTTCTGCAGCAGCTTTTCACTGGGGCCTCAGTTGCAGTTGCAGCTGTAGGCAGCAGCCCAATACAAAACATTTTAAAACATTAACCATCACCTACATAGCTTTGACTTTTAAACTCTGGTATTTTATATTCTACCAAACCTAGCAGAGGAAAAAAAGGCCATATCCTGTTGGAAAAGGGGGAATCCCGTCTCTACCATGGTATAATCTATTTCTGGTCCTAACAAACTGTGGGTTATTGAAATTTAAACCAGTCATTAGTCCAGGATTGAACATTACATGGCCTGGGAATCAGTCCAATGTAATTTGGGGGTGGGAGGGTGGCTCAGAATTCCATGTTTGTGAGGAAAGCAAGAAATATTTTCCTGGCAGGTTTGTCTGAAAAAAATGGCAGCTGTTTTTAATTGCTGGGAGGGTCAGATTGTTAAAAACAGTCCCAGTGGAAATGGATTAGTGCATGAGAGGACGTCAAGGTGCAAGATAAATAGAATTTGGTCTCTAGTCCAACGGTTTATTATCTGGATAGGAGCTCCACGTACTGCATGTATGTACAGGCAAAACACCCGATGTTATGGATAGATGTAAAGACATTATTGTTGACATGACTTTGGAGTGACAGCATTATTCATGAAAAGCAAAGCTATAAATGAGTTATGCAAGCTACACAAACTGAGTGCAAGTAAGCCCTTTCCATCAACACCACAGACTGCACGTTTCCTTTAAGACATTATATTTTTCAGGAAAATAATTCTAGAAATGCTTAAGTAATTTAAAATGGCCATGTGCTTTCTCTCTGGTTTTTGTTCCTCTCTCTGTAAAGTCAGATTGTCTCTCATAGAATATCATGAATCTGTATCCTTCGGAAGGGAGAATGAAGTAAGGCACATTCTTGTAGATTAGATATCTCAAAAATCAGTATATAAAATATAGGGCTTGATGTTTGTTCACACTGGAACATCATCATATCCTTCCAGGAGACACTCTTCAATTAATGTTCTTGTCATTATCAGATTTCTTTAACGAGGCCTTGGTGTAAGTCACATCCAAGCCTTTAACTCAGATCCCAGTGTGTCAGTTCTGTTGAAATAGGTCAGGCTACCGCAGTGCAGAAGTCTGACGGAGGGGCAGGACTGTATTTGTTTAGAAACAGGAACAGTATTTGCATAATGTAGCTGAGGCCTTGGAATAAAATAACATGAGAAAATACCATGATGCCACTCAGGTTTTGTTTCAGCTTATGCATAAGGACCATCAGATATAATTAGAGGATGCATCTCTGTCAGACACAGGGAGTCCTGTTTAAATGGTGAATGCTATCAATCAGGAGGTTAACAAATGCAACCAGTGTAATGTCTGGGTTTGGAGCCAAAACCAGAGCCTGCAGGTAAGATCCTGCTGCATTCAAGTCAATGCTAAATCACTTACCGATTTAGCTGGGATGAGGAGAAACTGGAGATCTTCAGCCTGATGCTGTTAGACCCATTCTTCATCCACCACTAGGCAGCAGCTCCTGCCTCTTTGCCGCTTTCTGCTCCATCTCTTCTCTGTGTCCATGCCATGTCAGTCCTTAGCCAGGGCTTCTTAATTTCCCCTGCAGCTTCAAGGAAAGCAAAAAATTTAGGAAAAAATTAGGAAAGCAACTTTCTTTTATCATTTTTCCTACTGATTATTCTAATGAACTATTCTGCTTACAGTCACCTGTAATTCTGAGTGACTCACACACTTTTTAAACATTTGCTGCTGTTCCATATCTCAGCTTAGAATCACAGTTCACATGTGAACTTCGGTTGTACTTTCCTACTAACAGTTTGGCTACCCCTTTTTTCTGTCTGAGTTCTTGGAAGGCCTTGTGAACTGGTGCTTTCCAGTTTATCAGTTTATTGTACTGACAGTGAATTCCTTTGAATAAATTTTTTTACAGATACCTCAGCCTCATTGAAAAGAATCCTAACACAAACATTGTTTTAATTTTTCTCTAATATCTATATTATCCCTAACTTCTCAAGGATGGAACAATGAATCATTCAATTTTGTCACACAGTTCCCAACTGAGACACATACAAATATATTGTTAGTATTTTTGGCTCTATTTATGATGTCCCCTCACCTTGTACCTTACCTTTTACCTCTATAATTCTCGTATTCCATAATATCCTTTCCTTTCTTTGAATTGGACTAGATTATTATTTTCTGAAGGCTACCATTTTGTCTTAAATAACATCTTGAACCTTGCAATCTAACTATAGTAGCTTTTAATTGGCTTTCTATTTTCTTTTTTGTTAAGGTGCATTCATTCCTCGGTGACTCCTGGGATACCTAAGAAGCCTCCATGCTGAGTGTAAGGATTTTAATTTCCTCACTTTTGACTTTAGGGTTTTTAACTAACTTTCCCCTTCAAAAAAATTTCATTATCAAAAGTTTAGTGTCACAGTCCCACATTTGGTTCAATCACTCCCTTGAGAATGTTGAACTTAATTATGCTGTGGTCACCATTAATTAGTGGCTCAGCGATAGTTACTTCTTGAACCAACACTTTTATATTACAGAGGACAGAGTAAGTTTCCCTCATGTGTGCTGTAGAACCGACTGCTATAAAAAATATAGTCTGAGAGGTCAAGAATTTCTTTCTCTAAATCGCCCATTGGAAAGGATGAATTTCTATTCAGATAGTTGAAATGCCCCATTACAACCATTTATTAGTCTTGGTTGCCCTATTTGTGCCTGCTGACACTTCACACTTCAATATTAATAGTACGTTTTTGCATGATAGGAAATTCTGTCATAGGTTATTAAAACTGTAGCATGTGCTTTCATACTGAGTAGAGTTCCAATATCAAAAGTTTCTGCAGGGCAAAAGGTTTGAAAATGTTGGAAAAAAATGTCATGTTGGTGTGAAGTCCTCAAAAAGCATTGGTCAATATTATTTTAATTATTTGACGGTTAGCAACTTAACAAGCTACACTACTATCCTTATAAACAGGAATATTTTGCTGCATCTATTCTATTCATTCTCCCTGTGTTCACTTCTGTATTCACTGAATTCCTCTGCATTATTATGACATACTGTTATTTCTTCAACATTATAAGACATTGTGCTCCTTACAGTTGACAGATATCCTAGTACTCTGTAAGTACTTGTCATACTAATATGAAAAGATATGTCATTCACAGGTGTTCGAAATACAGACATCTTATACTAACCTCTCCAGATAGTCTTTTTAATTTCATAGTCTATTTGTTGAAAATATGTCTACTTTTTCTAATTTTTATCTCACATTAATGTGTTAGCAAGCAAAAAAAAAAAAACTATTAGTTTTCTACTGTACACTTGGGAACATAACTGTAATTACATTTTTAATTGCTTTCCTGGGCTTAAAGAGATTCAATTGTTTAGAATTATTTACGTACTGAAGTATTTCTGTATTGAAGTACTGTTCTGAAGCATCCGATTTCAGTGGGATTAGACACTTGCATATCTTTGAGAGGTGCTCACAAACAACAGCAAAGATGCCATTTTCAAAAGAGACAGCTGAAAGGTGAAATGCTTAGAGGAGTTAGACTTCAACCGGACATGTCCAATGTGCTGATATGCCGTCACTCATAATTTACAGGGCTCCATCGATTCTGGCAGCCAGTGACTTTCCTGTAGAATTCAGCTCTGCAACTTCACATTGCCCAGCAGATGTGCTAAATCAGGGTGTTTCATCCCTCAGATATAATTAACATATTCTACAGCTGGACGTAATCTGTTGAAATAGAATCATAGAATCATAGAATCATTAGGTTGGAAAAGACCTCTAAGATCATCAAGTCCAACCGTCAACTAACACCACCATGACTCCTAAACTAGGCCCTGGAGTGCCACGTCTACACCTTTTTTGAACGCCTCCAGGGTAGACGACTCCACCACCTCTCTGGGCAGCCTGTTCCAATGCCTAACCACTCTTTCAGTAAAGAAATTCTTCCTAAAGTAAAGAAATTCTTCCTAAAGAAACAAGGGCAATGTGAAGGCAGTGGCTCCAATGATGTCAGGAGAACCAGGCCAACTTATATGCTTATATATTATATTCTATAATGTTCTGTGGAGTCCATTTTTCTACTTTCTCTAAAATTCTCCAGATATGACAAGTCATATATGTTAAATAACTAGCCGAAAGCCTTATAGTGAGATTAAAATGCAGGAATTTCTCTGTTTACGCTTACTGTTAGATGCCTAGTCAGTGAGAAAGTACAGCACTGCATTCTAGATTCTGATAACAAATGCCTTGTTTTGGGAATCTTTACATCCAAAAGGCTCTTTCAGCCCAGGATAGAGAAAGCTATGATTTAAACTTCAGACTGTGAAATTCCTCCCCAGAATAAAATACACACACCCCCCCAAAACCAAAAAGAAAACAAAACAAAACAAAAAAACAAACAACAAAAAAAACCCCAGAGGGTTGGATATTAACTTTTGATTTTTACAAGATAGCTTCCAAAGACAGAAAAGGAAAATAAGCCCAGTGATGGTGGAAATTCCAATGTCTCAGGTGAAAAAATGCTAATACAACTTCTGGGTATGGTTTTAAGCTTTGCCAAGGAGGAAATGGAAAATTAAGAGGTTCTTGGAAAACGAAGAGGTTTTGACAGAAGATCAAGACACTGACTCAAGAGAGCCTGAAATTCTACAAAGGCTATTGCCAGCTTGCGTCAGTGAGAACAAGTGGAAACAAACCAAAGAAATTTATCAAGTTACATTGGCAGCTGAACCTAAAAGAGAAAGAAAAATGTGTTTATTCTTAAATTTTGTAATTACAATGCCTCAGCAGCTTTTCTCCCTCACTGTGGCCCTGATTCTCAGTTCCCCTTAAATATTTTTATTCTCTTTTTATTTTCTTTCCCACAGTTTTTGCATTATCCAAGGGGTCCAAAAGTCTTTTTGTTTTCATTTATGTAACAAAGGGGTTAATATTCCTGATGTTTTCTCTGCTGGGATGCCAAACAGGGTCACCAGATGTGATTCATAAGTTGTTCTTACATGCTGCTTAGCAAAAGCACAGCTGTGGTTACACACTGGGGGTGGAGGGAAAGGCGAAGAGATCCTGACCCTGCTGGAGTCAACAGGAGTTTTACTATTTACTTCCACGAGGCCAGAATTTCACACCAAGTATCTACGTGAGTCTTGTTGTTTGTTTTCCTTTGTTCAAAAGGATCCTTACTGTCACCATTGCTAGATTTCATAGAGATTAGATGTGAATCAATAATGTATTTAATTATTATTGTAACCGCCAATCTACAATATTGGATGACAAGTAAAACATGACTAAAAGCTTTAACTTATGATGAAACCTTATTTTGTTAGAGAAAATGGGGTTTTCATCCTTTTTTTCCTCAAAGTATTTATTTTCCTGAAAAAAATGTTGGCATCTAAATGTTAGCATTTGGAGAGAAATATTTTATTCTAGTTTAAGTCTGCACCCCCCGAAGCACCCTGTTTTCTGTTTCACAATTTTACAATGTTTTGAAAAAATAATCTAACTTTTTGATAGGCGGGAGCAAAGATTTAGTTGCCTCTAGCACTATCTGCAGAAACTTCACTGAACTTGGTTCTCAGTATCATGTCTGTTTCAGAAATATGAAAAACTGTAAATTTAACACAATCACAGATTAACAGAATCTTCTGTTTTATTGGTGCATTCCCTCTAAGTTGATTCTAAGTACATTTTTATTAGCTCAACAAGCAAAAACTGAATTTAGCTAGAACTATGGCTCAAGTAGTTTCAGAAAATGTTATAACTACACAGGTATAAAAGGAACATAATTTCAGATGAGAAAATCAGAGCTGAGGTTATGTTAAGAAGGATCTTACATTTTGCTCAGAAAAGGATCTTTCTTACATCACTTTCCACTTACGTGAAAACTAATCTATGATGATGATCATTTTCCATGGTCTTAGCTTCTCTTACTCTCCTGCCTACAAAAGGTAAGGCTTTGATACAAGATCATGTAATTCCTCCGTGGAAATGGGTGCTCCATCATCTCTGTAAGTATTGGACAGACACACACATGAGACTGGAAATGTAATTGCATAGGGATATACTCAGTTTGGCTTACTGATATTCCTCTTGTATTTGAATTCAGCTAGACATGCTTATCTCCTTTACAGAGCTTATATAAACTACAGTGACATTTCTTCTGCGGTCTTGCCTTTAACAGGATCAAATAAGATTCATTGACAACAAAGACCATTATGTTTTGACAACCAAAGTTTCCTATTCAAAAACAGTGGTGGTTACTCTCTGATGGGAAAAATAGAGTCTGTCTTGGAATACTTGCATGAAACAAATGTTAGTACATGTCAATATCTTTTATATATTTACTAATTTACTCACTGTACATGCAACCATCAGTACAATGTTTTCACCTCAGAACTTGGGGTAGTCTTTCTTTCAAACACACACACAAACGCCATCAACCCTCATTAGATAAATACTGAAGTAATGACAGACATATTCTATTTCTCAACCATATCCCAGGTAACTGCAATGACCTGAAGGCAGTTGCTGGTTGGTTCATCAAAGACTGTGAAAAATGTAATATTTGCTTCCAAGGTTTGATTTGCAAACAGCTTTGAAGAAATATGCACGTTTTTATAGGTATTATGTCTACACTAGTATATTAAACATGCATGTAGCTGTTCTGAGTCCATACTAAACTTTCTAACCTTTGAAAAAGAAGTGACCAAATGCAAACTCCCTGCTAGTCCTGGACCTTTGCTAAATTCCAGGTTGAACCCAGGAACTGCTTGGGAAACTGCTTGCTGACCAGGGCCAAAACCATCCAGAGACTGTTCTAGCAATTTAGCAGTGTAGATGTCTGAGTTCCAGTATCCAGGAAGTTCCTTGGCTCTGTTTAATTTCATAATAGAGGTGTAACTGGCATTTGCTTATGTACACACACCTTTTCTGTGACAGAATAGTGTATCAGTTTCAATATTTCAGTAATACTCTCCAGCATACTAAACAGCAGACCCAATCCAAACAGCCCTTCTCCCCAAACTACATAAAAATTACTTCACGGTGACCCAAAAATCAAGCCACTACTTAACCAGACAGGACATTTTCAATGTCCTGAAGTTCAGCAAATAAAATAATCTTTGGCACTTATATAGGACATTTCATCCAAGCATCTCAAGGAACTCTGGAGGCACTAAATAAGGAAAAAGATTCCTTTGGGAGCAGCTGGAAGACTGTAAAAAGAAAGCAGCTCAAATCATTATAAAAGTTATTAAAAACAAGAACAAAAACTGCTTCCAACAGAACTGTTAGGTTCTGATGTGCTCTACTCTTGTTACTACACTACTTTTTTTTGGAGGTAACACAGTTCTCACTTCCTTCCTTATAATATGTATTTTGTCACCATACAGGCAAATGCAATACCTTAGTTGTTACTTTGCACTCTGAAAACTTATTGAACAATTCGGACGGGACAGTGTAAAAGACTTGGAGACACTGTCCACCAGTCTGGTATCTGAGCTCACCGTGGAGACTTGGAGTGCAGAAGGAGGAAATACTTCACCGTCCACTCGTCTGGGGTAGATGAATCTGTTACAGTGCCCAGAGGAGGGATATTGAACGGTATTTATGTATGTTCTGATGGAAGATTTTATTGCTAGAATGTTTTATTCTAGCTCTGGGCACTGTCAGCCTCCAGTTTAGTCTGATCTTTTGTGGCAGGAAGGACCATGCTAAGACCCTGTCCAGGAAGGCTGAGTTTCCAATGCCTGGTCATTGACATTGAGGACCGCCTAGTTGCGTCATCCCTGCAGGAGTTATTGCCTGGGATTGGGTGGAGGAGCAGGTAATCTCTGAGGACGGGAGGGAAGGCGGCAAGTAAGCAGCAGTGGCACATTGCATCGACCCAGGAAGACTTTCAGCTCCACTCCCAGTGAGGTCATGCAAGTGGATAAGTGGAAGGAGCCTCAGCCCACACAGCAGAATCCAGATTTTATTTTCCATAGAAGCTTTTACCTCACAAATCCATAGCAAGTCATCTCCTCATCAGGAGTTTTTCCAAAAAGAGGACCAGAGGGTTGGTTCTCAGTTTAACAAATGCATGTGTCTGGACAACTCCAGGCGCATTTATTCCTGTTTGAGTGGCTTATTTTCCTTTTTTTCCTCCTGCTGTTCTATAGCAATGTCACTGTTATTGACTGTGTGTGTGCACATGCACGTATTGTGTATAAAACCTCTCTTTTGTAGGTAGTGTCTGTCTCTTCAGCAGTTGCCCAAATCCAGAAGCATGCAGGCACTCACTGCACATGGAGGTTTATCTACACAGCACAATGAGATGCTCCAATCCAGCCTCGAACAAGGCAGCTCGGGCACTGGAGGCAGCGTATGTATTCCGGCCTGAAGGTCAGACAGAAAGCTTAAACAAATTCCAAATGTGTAATCACATACCACCTACCTAAAATTCTCCCAGTTATTTCATTTCAGGGAATTATGTTTTACTGGCTTCCGACATAGCATTTTCTCTTTCCATCTTGAACGGCTGCATAACACTGTTTAACGCTATTCAAAAGGCAGCCAGTTTCTACCTTTTAAATTCAGGCAGGAGTCAGTGAGGTGAAGCAAGTTCTACCAGTGCAGCTTATAACCAACTCAAAAATTTTACTAGTTTGGACACTTTCTGAAAAAAAAAATCTATAAAAGGCTCGTTATAATTAACAGTATATTATTAATGACAAATTAAAAAGGAAAAATGTAGCATAACAAAAATGTAGTGTATGATTTCAAGTTTCATTTGTCTTTCACCAAAAAGTATACTCCCTCTTCTAATCCTCCTTTTGTCTTGTTTTTTCCAGCTATTATTCCTTCAAATGTATGACACTGTTAATAAGTGTTAAAGTAAAGATTATGGAGTGATTTCCATTCTGATCTTCTGGATTTACTTGTTTGTACAATTCTAGAAGCTACTTATTACAGCATGAATTTTCCAGGTTTCTTTTTTGCCTGAATTTTACAATAATTTTAACAGGAACTGTCCAGCCTTTTTTTGTAAGATAAGAACAAAATAGATTAACATTATGATGAGTATTGCTCTCTACAACTACCTGAAAGGAGGCTGTAGTGAGGCGGGGGTCGGTCTCTTCTCCCAAGTAATGAGTGATTGATAGGATGAGAGGAAATGGCCTCAAGTTGCGCCAGAGGAGGTTTAGGCTGGATATTAGGAAATATTACCTCACTGAAAGGGTTGTCAGGGATTGGAACAGGCTGCCCATGGAAGTGGCTGAGTCACCGTCCCTGGAGGTATTTAAAAGGCGTTTGGATGTGCTGCTTAGGGACATGCTTTAGTGGTGAACTGGCAGTGTTAGGTTAATGGTTGGACTCGATGATCTTAAAGGTCTTTTCCAACCTATACGATTCTGTGTATCTGTGTAAACACAAAGTAGAGCACCACCAGCAACTCATTAGGTATCAAGTTTCACATAGCAAAGAACTAAACAGTGGAAGTTTTGAACACAGGGCACTGTGAAGGCCAAAGATTAAAAAGGCGATAAAGGACTAAGACAATCTCCCAGAGCATCTGTTCCTTGGGTAATCACCGCCTGACAGGATCTAGACTGGATCAATTCATATTGACTTCTTCCCCTATGGATTTGCTAGCAGCTACTGTCAGCACCAGTATCCTTTTGATTTAAAGGACTCTTTGGAGACCAAAGTGTTAAATTTGGCATGAAAATAGCCATCATTTGGTAACATGCCTGTATAAGATAACTTCCATGGCTAAAAATAGATGCTCTTGAGAGAGTAATTAGCAAATATGATGAATAAGGGTAGGGTAATGGAAGATATAAATTCTAGAAGTAGACTTCAGATGTTGTAAGTGAAGTATAAGGTTTAACAGAGTAAAGTTTTATAGCAACCAACAAGCCTTTAAATGGCCTAAATACTTATGAATCATTTAAAGTAGCTGTGGCCAAGCACGAGGGTTCATTTTTAGGCTCTGAAAAATCTCTGCCACTAATTTTGTATGAAATTTCCTAATCTACAATTGCACTTGCTGTGTCCAACAGGTATGTGCTCAGTACTGTGGGTTTTCCATTACATGCTTCAGGAAGCCCTGTCTATATCAATCCAGATGGCTCACAAACTAACCTGGGCACACTCAGATTAAAAAGAGAATACTGAGTGAGGCCTATCAAGGCAACTAATTATTGTTAGGTGGTGTGACAACCCCCACCCCTCTCCTAGGACAACCAAGGATTCCCCTTCGATTCCCTGTGACCATGTGTGGGGTTTGCCCCATAGGACTCCCCCATGGTAGCAGGAGATATTAATGTGCCCTGGGTGAGACAGAAGTGCTCATGGATGGCATTTTGAGGGGGCTAACATCAGAGGTGCTGCTATAGGAAAGGACAGATGTTTGTACTGCTGCACCTCATTTTCCAGCCCCTCCCACCAGTTTATTCAACCTGAGTGGCCTCACCAAAGGGTTTCCAAATCTAGTCTGTGATTGCCACTCTTGAAATTGACCTCTGCTTACTTAAGGAATCCTGTCATCTTTACAGATCTTCTTATTGGGAAAGATGCAAAAAGGACAGCAAGTTTCCATAAAAGGTCAGCCTCAAATGAGTGTATTGACTGAGGAAAATCTAGGACTTAAATTAGAAGATAAAAAGAGAAATATCTGCCAATAGCTGGCAAGAGAAAAACGCACCTTTCACATGATGCTTTATTGTTTGTGGTGTTGGAAGTGGCATACTCATTCTGGTTTGGCGCTCAGGCAGAAGGTTAGGTGTGATAAATTAATTCCAAATGGGTGATCGCAGAGCACATACCCAAAATAGTCCCAGTTATCGCTGCCAGCTATTACTCTCTGTTACCTTGGGGAGGGGGAGAATAGCCTTAGACTTCATTATTATTTTTTTATTTCATTTGTCTAGTAGTCACTTGCTGTATTTTGTCATCTTGTGGAAACTTTCGTTCTTGTTAGACCTAGCAATCATTAAAGCGATATGAAAGTGTATCAACATATAACTACTTGAGTTCTGCAAAAAAGAGCAGTGGAGAGTAGGAGTAAAAAATGTTAATTTTCATTCACTCAAAGTTACACAATCAATACATAAGCTTTGTGACATGCAGTACACGTAGGAACTGGTCATAGTATAGATATGCAGTTTAAACGGGAATGGAAAAAGTTCCTTGACTTCAGAAACCTTCAAAGAATTAAAAAATGTTCTCATTCTATCTTAAAAAAATCATATAAAAATGTAATTATCATTACATTTTTTCCGTGAAAGCATAAAGAGACCCGTCCAATCACATAGCAATATAGTTTAACTTCAGGCAGGTATGTGAACACAAGTATTCTTGAATGTAAAAGTCTTGCATTCAAGTCACTTTTCGCTAGTTTTTGGTGGGTTGCTCTCAGTGGCTCTTGCTGGAGCCATTTCCACTTAAAAGAAAACTAAATAACCCCTGCATCGGAGAACTGAACCTTGCTTTGTACCTTCCTCTGTGAGTACAAGTTGGTTATTTTTCTACAGCTGGTGAGTCTCTGTCTGATCTTGACACAAACATAATCAAAACTGAAAACACTTTAAGGTTTGTTTGTTTTGCCTCTCTCTTCTTGTTTTCTTAGAGAGAGAAAAACTTATTTGAAGAGCATTTTTAAAATAGTCCCAGCAAATTCTAACCAACATGGCTCTCAAAATGAACGGATATATTTTAGTGGAGCTGAACCACAGTCACTGATGGAAAAGGTGATGTCAATAAATTAAGTGGTCTTGCAAATAATACAATTGTTAAAGGAAATAATCTTCCAAGAATCCTGGGTAAGATGGAAAAAATACCAAGAAGTAAGAAATAGTAGGAAGGAGGAGGAGGGAGCGGTGACCTACATGGAACTGAGGAAACATTTGCTATGTTGTATGAAATAAGGTGAGAAAAAAAGTAGGGAGTTTCCTACTTACGTCTTAAGTGAATGCAATAATATAGTATTGCAATGCTGAGGCTGAGAACTTCATTTTCACTTCAGGTATAGAGGAGAGTTACTTTGGGGTGTTATTATTCCCAAATCTCTCAGGAGGACTGTGGCAGACACGACTGGGCCCACAATCTTGAATGCCATTATTTGAATCTGTCTTTTCTGTGTCACACTAGTTTGAGCGTATATAGTATATTACCTTTAATTAATTGAGTGTTTATGTGTTAAAAAGTTATTCACTTGTGCACAGAGTGATTTGCCGGGATTTATGATGGGAACATTTTATAACAGCAGCATGTGTTTCCCTACAATTTGTATAGGTTCATTCATTATAATTTTTCCTGATGTTTTGCCTACCATATTATTAACTTCCCCAAAGCAATGAAATAGCAGCTTGTCTTCTCACAGCAGAGAAACGAGAGGAATAATTATGAATGTGGAAATCCCAGTGAAAACATGCTTCTATTGAAAGGGCCTAGTGGTCCAAATAGAAGCCTGCTGGATTTATGAAGTCTATAAAAAAGGCAAACATACAGAAAAACAGATGCTTTTTTTCTTCCAAAAAACTTGGAAGTCCTACACTTAGGAAAAAAGGGGGGTAGGGAGAAGGAGGAGAGAATGTTACATTTATGCCGCTATTAACAAAAATTTATATTTTACTATAGGTTATGGAGTCTGAATAAATCATCAAAGTTTCAAGTCCTTGCCATGCATAACTATTTAATCATTTGGAAGTGTTCTTTTCAAAATGTAAGAGTTTGTGAGCATAGTGTTTGATTTGTTACTCCTCCAGTAACAAAATTACCTTTGCTTCAAAGGGATAGCTCTTTAGGACTCTTTGCATGTAAGAATTTATAATAATGGGAAAATGAATAGCATTCACCGATGGTGGTAGGGGAATTTTTTTTTCCAGCCTGTCAGTGAGGAGGTAGGGGGAAAGCCTGTGAAATCAATTCCAGAAAGTGTTGTGGATCACTGGTTATTTTACAAAGATCCAAAGCTGACAGGACCACCACAGTCATTTGTGTTTATTGTTCAAGAGGGTGCTTTTTTGGACCATCCCTAGCAAAACCAGCCTCGTTTAAGAAAAAAGAAAAGGGGGGTCGGGGGACCAAGAAGGAAGCAGGAGGCAGTGTAAGCAATAAGGCTGCTCCAAGCCCTGCTCTAGGATAGCCTTCCCCACCACTGCCCCAGCCCTACCTCTCTCTTAGGCACTTTGTATTATTACATGTGCACTCTTCATTGTTATTTCTCACAACAACCCAGTCTGCTTCTGCACTCTGTCGTCCGGGTGGCCACTCATAAAAAATGTGATTTACATTCTTGTTTCACTCTCGCCACCTTTTCACTTCCTGTTGCTTCTGCAGCCTATGCTTTGCTTGCCTTTTCTGTTCTTTTAATTTGAAAACTGAATTTATGTACATTTTATGTTTATTATTATTACATGTTTATGCATGCAGCAGAGGAAAAAGTAGACCACTGTCATCAGAATTGTCCTAGATTTCTTTTAAAATGAACGTATATATAATAAATTCTTCAAAATAATTTTTTAAAAATCCTGAATTTCCTGGAGGTGGTAAAGTCATTCCAAAATACAAGCGAAGAATTTTATCTCAGTTGCTTCTCATCACATCCCAAAATTTTTCACACCTAAAAATAATTACATCAAAAACACTATTACACTTAGGCTACAACAGCATCCGTTACAATGGCTTGAAACTCCTTTCAATGTCTTTGAAAAGCTGAGCAAAATAATACAAGAAAGCTAAAGGCTGGAGGGGTCACATGGTGACAGTGGCTTTCATAGATGAAGTCATGGAGCTTGAAAGCATGTGCTCACCTTTTGCCAGGATCAAATCTCAAACGGCCAAACTCAAGTCCTTTGAAAGAGTTAAGATAATTTACCCCTACTGAGGAGCTGCCCCTGTGAATATAAATCCATGCTATAGCAGAATAAAAGGGTCATTTTGTGCTAATTCAGTTCCACTCAGCAGCAAAGGCTGAGCAGAAAGATCTGTCATCAGGTAGAAGCCCTCTGACTGGCCGTACGTTTTTTGCTGTAAATCTCATGGATTCTCGTAAAAGGAGGCC
Source organism: Fregata magnificens (assembly GCA_013389945.1). NCBI lineage: Eukaryota > Metazoa > Chordata > Aves > Suliformes > Fregatidae > Fregata > Fregata magnificens. Next base: position 56,230 of record WAAD01000433.1, on the reverse strand, counting down.
CATCCTGAATTCCTGCTGGAGACTAGAAGTAGCCCTTAGCTTTTGTAGAAACAGCCAGCAGCTATGGCTGTTTGTTCTTTATTCCCCTGTCTGCCTTAAATTCAGATAATTTTTTTCTCTATTAGGGGTAAGGAAAAAAAAGAGATTAACTGGAAGAACATATGAACAAGTGAATAGATTCAAGTGCGCACCCAAGATTTGGCTGCCCCCTGAAATTTATCTAGATTTATCCAATTTTTTTCCAGAGCTAAAGAATGATACATCATGCCCACAATCTTCCAACAGGTAAACCAATCCTCCTGTTCCCCACTCCCCAGAGGCAGTCTGCTCTCTTACCTTAACAGTTCTTTTTCAGGGGTAAACGGGTCCAACACCACCAGTCTTCCAGGCACACACCTTTTAACTGCACTGTGCTTTTCATCTACCCTCAGTGCCAGCAGAAAGGGAGCATGGTCCCTTCAGCCCCAGGTGTCTGACAAGATTTAGAAAGGTGTTGATGCCAGATCTGCTCTATGCGTACCATACAAATGTTTCAGTATTCTCACCTCCCCATTACTTCTCTGCAAGATGATGAAAAAGGATATGCCTCATTCAGTACACAACATCATTGACTAACTTTACCATAGGAGCCATGCCATGAGCTCAGGGCTGGCAGCCAGCAGCTTCTGGCTTCTCATCCCAGTTCTGCCACTGATGTACAGAATGACACTGAGTAATAAATTAAACCCCCTCTCCCTCATTTTCCCCAGCTGTAAGATAAAGTTCCTTATTTCTCACACCTGTTTTGAGAATTAGTTACTTCTGCGGGAGGGAAGGGGAGAATTATATAGGTGATAACAGTTATTCCTAGAAATAGGAAGAAATGGAGAAAAGTGCTACAAACCCAGGAATAGCAAATTTAAAGCATTTTTAGTATAGTAATAACACTAATAGCATTTGCATGACTTAAAAAACATCAAGGCAATTAAAAGATATTTTTTAATCTGGTCTTATGTTTACTTTGTAAAATAGTGACTGTAAAGATTCTTGCTTAAACCTATATCATAAATTACTAAAATGAAGTAATTAAATTCACTCCCATGCAGCATGGCTAATATAATGACTATGTTCATTTGCATTATATCAAATGATTTGGTGGACATTAGCTTCCACTTTATTTGAGATACAGAGACCATAAAATAGAGGTGAAAAAAAGAATCGGCATTCTAACAGTTTGTCTGTGGAAACTAAGTCGGGCAAGACAAAGAGATTTAAATGTGCCTGGACAGAGTACATGACAGTTTTAAATCAAGCTCAGGTTTCCCTACCTCCTGCCCAACCTTCTTAGCTCCAGAACAACCTCGGTACAAAATGTTAGTACTGCTAAACTGCTGGGTTTAAGCTTTAGCTAGTATATTTGTGTTATGTTAGACTCCTGCAAAACAGTGAGTGTCATTTAAAGGACTTTCTGCAAGTCAAGGTACAGCAAGTACATACACTTACATCCATAACCCAGGGAACAAGGGCTCTCACTCATGGTTAATGGCTCTAGTCATTGGGCTGCAAGGCAGAGAAAAGTAAGTGAAGTCTTCACAAGGATACTAAAAGATTTATAAAATCATGTAGGAAAGAAAGGAAAAACATTCAGAATCTCTCCATGGAGAAAAAGAAAAAAAAGAAAAATAAGCAGAAGCAGCAAGTTCAGTGGTTATCAGGACTAAAATGAACTTTTTCTTCTCTGCTTTGAAAAACCTTCAAATACAACAAATATTCCTCAGACTGAAACCTCTTTGATTTTAAATGTTTCCCAGTGTCTTTCTTAAGTGTTTTGTTTTAAATGATGAAGTCTGAATAAATAGTGGACACATAATAAGCTTCTGTGGGATTTGGACTTTATCCCACAAGTGAGAGGAAGACCTCATAACTCAAAGAGTGATGAAGCCGCAAGAGAGTTATGAAGGTTTTTCCGCACTAGTGGGATTAATTCCATATTCCACAGATGCCCATTATATAGAGGTTCTCTGTTTATACTGCAAGGAGGTAAAACCTTTTTTTTTTTTATTAGATTAAAATGTCAGGGTTGAATATAAATGTCTTAGTCAGAAGAGTAAAGAACAGCTGCTTTGTGGTGTCACAAAACATCCTGAAAACAGTGACTGAGTTAGTGGAGAGACATGCATTGAAAGTATTTTGTGTAGCAAGCAAGCATCACTACTGATCACTTGCTCCCTGTAACAATATTCTCACTTTCTGCAATAGGGAAAGAAACCCTTATCTTTTTGAAGAGGATCTGTGAATGGTTTTCTTCATCACTTCCAGCATTCAAGACATACAATGGGCCCTATTTCTACTGCTCTCAGGCTTTGCTGCTTCATGATGTTGAAATAGGTCTCCCCAACACACCAAGGCCATTAACAAAGGAAAAGGTGAACTTATAGCAGAATAAGGTGTCCCAGTTAGTTAGAAACAAAAAGGACATCCAACTCAACCCTCTGCAACCCAAGATGACCACTGACACTCAGCTAGCCATGTCCCGGCAACAAGAAGTGTATTTCCATATGAACCAGGGATACATTTGCTCAGCAAAATTCCCAAATGCTGCCTGCTCATATGTTAGACTACTGCTTTGCTGTTATGTGCCATTATTTATATCTGGCAACTCTGCTCTCTGTCCCAACACCTCTCAAGACTGGATATAACCCTCAGCGTAAGACAAAAACAAGCTCACATATTTACGTATTCTGTCTTCATGGAGATACTTGTCTTTTTAATGAAACACTTTTTATCTTCAGAACAGGAAGGGTCCAAAATACAAATTGTAAAAATAGATTTGGGCTTTGGTCATAAGACCATAAACTTTCCTTAAGAGACCGAGTTCTTTGCAATACTGAGTTGCAAATTAAAGCCCAAATCATTCACTATTAATGAAGAATCCTCTGTATTTATCATTATATTAGACAGTACATTTTGGTTTATGGGGGGTTTATTTTCTGACCATATATATATTTGTATATATATGAAATAATAAATATATATAAATCTATATGTTTACAGATGTACATTGCAATGTGTAAGCCCTACAGCAATGGATCTCTGGGTTTCATTCAGCTTGGAGCAAGCTGCCTACAAATACTGTATCATTCTGCCCAGCTTTTAAATAGCTGGGAAAATCTTTCCTCGTTTCTTAAACTCAATTGCTGCTTACGGGTTTGACTGAAACTTGCAGCTTGAAATATCCAAATAAGGGGGCCATGCTTGAATTTCAAAAACCAAGCAGCTATTTCAGGATGATGTCTTGCCATAACCACAGAACACAGAACTGCAATGAAGACCAGAGTATCAAAATGCTGCCATCTGGCACGGGCAGCAGAAATCCAGATCATCCTGCTGGTTACTGTTGATAGTGCTGGGCAGCTGTGAGAACACACCCTTCTTTAATACTCCATCTGATGCTCCTTTCAGAGGAGCAGGGACCTCCGCCTGCTGAGGTGCCCAAGCTGTGGTCTGGTTCCTGTCGCTCCACAGAGAGCCACATGGGGCTGGCTCTTTCCCTGCTGTGAAAAAAACCAGAAGAGCTGAAAGGGAATAAATAAAAATCAAGAGAACAAGCTGATGATAGGATTAGTGCTTTTCAAAAGGGGAACATGCTTCTGTGTGGGTAAAATCACACCCATTTTGTTAATATTGTGCAGAAACATAATTCCTGCCATGGCCACAACTTTGTAAGGGGCCGTGTTCACAACAGGATCTCCTCTGCATGGGCTGTGACCTGTAAGGTGGCCTTTGTGAACTGTACGATCTCATTAAGAACAGATTGGAACCCCCCTTGCTGTGCTGAGACCTGCAACACCCATGCCAAGACGACAAGAAACCTGAAAACTATCTGGCCCTTCCTGCGATGCCAGCTGAGGTGGCAGCTCAGTCTAGATCTGCCTTAACCACAAGTATAAAAATCTGAGGTTCTGCTCTGGGTAGGATGCAAGGAAAAGATCCCTTTAAAGGTCCTTTTACCCTCTGCTTCTGGTGGATCGGTATTTTGAGGTGAAGTATTTTTAAATGTTTATTTTTAGTGCTTTAGCATATCTGCTTGCCTACTTAAAATAGCTTAAGAAGTATTTTGGGCACAAAAACACAAACACTCACAGCTTTAATGAAGTTCTGGAGTTACCTCCCCATCAATCACAGCAGTGTGGAGAGGTGCTATGAGTAGAGTTCAGCAATAGGTTTCTTACAGTGTTCTGATACTCTCCATGTCAGAAGAAGAAAGGAAAAAATAGCAAAATTTGAAGGTGAGGCAAAGAAAAGAACACAACCGTTACGATGATCCATGGACTAGAACATTAATGAATTCCTTCCATTTCTCTCTAAACGTTTTATCTCTAATTTTAAGACTAAGTTTTACTATTCTGTCTCAAGGAAGCTAACACTGAGGTTAGTCTGAGAGGGCATCCTTAACAGATACAGCAGATCTGCAGTGAGATGGAGAAAACAGATTAGGAATCAAATTGGAAGTTAGAAATTGGATTGTGCTCTATCAACTGTATTTTATAAATCACATTCTACACTCTGGACCCAGTCTCTTCTGGTGTACATTTTTTACATGAGGGTAATTCCACAGACTTCCTTATGGAGTTGTTCCGTATTTATACTAACACTGTGGAAGTCTCTACTAATATTTCTGCATGTTTTCCTATTGGGAGAAGACAGGGAGTGGAAAGTTAGGTGCAAAGAGATCCACCACAATGAAATCATCCCTTCCCACTATGGAAACGTTTCCACACCTAACTCTTGCTGATCCCATCCATTTTATCCCACACAGAATCACACTACTTGCTGTATACCTTGGGAGTAGCTGGCAGTTGGGATCTGGATGGCTGGCTCATCAGGTTAGCCATGCTGGGTGCAAGGACTTGGGAGGAACAAACAGTGATCAGCAGCAGGCTGCGGTGTGTCCTAGGGGGAGAAGGAACAGAGATTAAGAAGGCATGCCACCTTTTCTTAAGTAATTCAGGAAGTATCTCCTGCTTTCCAACAAGATGATTCGGAGCCGTAATTCAGAGAGGGTGCAATGTGGTTCTTTTGCCATCTAAAACACTCCTGTCAGTGTTGCAAAAAAACCCCATCATACCCCTTTTCTAAAATCTGCTTCACTTGAATGGCACTTTGCCTCCACAGGGAAGCAGGGAGGAGGTTGCAGGAAGATGACATCCTGTAGGCTGCAGTATCCTTCCCTGGATCGATGTATGTGTTCCACTGGGGGTATGACTTCAATTCTTTCCTTGACATATGAATCAAATGAGACCACAAGCAAATATATTTCCCTGTCAAACATTTCACTTCCTGGAGACAGTTAAGAGCTAATGTGACATACTGTGCACAGTTTATTTTGCTTTTGGGTCAGCGAATTGCTGTACTTTTTTCCAGGCCCTTAAACTTGGTTTGTGTTTGCTGAAAGAAGCATTGCAGACAAATCGGCTGCGAGTCCAGTAGGACTTTTAGCACACTGACTGATCCTAAGCTTTCAGATGAGGAACTGAAAGATCACTAAATGAAATTCAGGCCAGAGATGCATGTGTTCCTCTTTGCTTAAGACCTCAAAAGAGCAAACCACAAAGTTTCTTTCATGTCGTCATACTTGCTGCATCATCCAGTCTGCCTTTTAACAGAACTTACAACTGATGCAATTGGCTGGCTTGTGCATACAGAAGATAGACCCAGAGAACACACTTGTGTTCTCTGGCCAAAAAACATTCAAAACCTGTGCAGGTGCAGGCCTCAGAATAATTCCTTATTGTCTTAAGTGTGTAGGTGTGAAAGATGAGTCACCAAGCAGTATGTCTGGCTCACAATGACAATGATAATAAATGGCAGAGCCAGGAGTAGACCACGCACTACAGACAGCTGATGGGACCTAACTGTTCATTCACTGAAGTAAATGAAATCCCAATTTCATTGAATGAATTTTATCCTAAGTCTCCCTGTGGTATAGAAGGGGAGAAACAGATGCTGCAGAGCCACCAGTGACTTTTCTGCTTTTTGGGACAGCTCAGAGATCATCACCCACCTGGTAAGAGTTTAAAGCAGCTTTTCTTCTACCAGGAGGTTTTAACCATCCATACAACAAACACAGCAGCACAGGCTGACCAAATAACCACGACAATGTTGTTGAGTGACTGCTGGACACTCTGCCAGGGTCACTCGAATCTTGCAAAGAACAAAAGCAGGTCCTCAGTCCATAAGAAGGAACCAGGGCTTTTCAGCAGTTGCAGGCAATTAGCCCTGGAAAATATCGCTCCAGGACTGCATCTGACTGCTGTTCTGCTCCTGCAGGGTTGAAGAACAACGTGAGATCTGGGCATCACTATGTACCTTTGGGGAACACTTCTGATACCCTGTTAATAATAAGATAACGCTTTGCATTTCTGCAACACTGCTCATTTTACAAGCCTTGATTAGTTAAGCATCATTAGACTGCAGTACTTCAAGTGTTTCAGAAACCAGGAAAAGCTGGCAGGTAAGCCCTCTCCTCATTGCCTCACCCACACTTGTACTAGAAGCACTTCATGGAAAAGAGGCCACAGAAATGGGTAATTCAGGTGATTCAGGTCTCTAAATGTTACATGAAGCAGCCTCCTGCCTGAAGAAGGCTCGGATCTTTGTAGGGCATACCGCTAGCATGACAGCATTAGAGAAGCCCTGAGATGTTTGTATTAATGTGACATTAATTATTCTCTTTTTTAATAGGTGTCACCTCCTCTTTTGAGTTCTGTGATACTAACGTATATTAAAATTAGCAGAATACACAATTTTGCAGCATAGAGGTGTTACAGCACTACAATAGAGAACAAAATATAGAGTTCAGGGATAAAGTAAGAATTGAGTACTCCACTTTTCTGTGACATCCACGCATTGACAACAAAGACTGAAATAAAATGGTCTAAGAACCATTTGGTCTGGCCTTAGTTCTTGAGCAGCATCTCCAGCTCAGCAATACTGGTTATGCACATTCCCTTGTGCATGTAGGTATATATGTATAATTTTTGTCTTTATTTACTTTTTAGTAGAAAAGTCATATGTAAAAGCATGTCATTCAAAACAAACAGACATAAAGAACAAAACTGCGCAGAAGGCAGTGAAAATATTTCTACTTATACTAGCACTGAGGTGGTTCGGTGCCACTGAAAATCTTCAAGAACTCTGCAAACAGCTCCTCTCTCCTTCAGTCAATAGTTTGAATGCGTAACTAGGTCAGACACACTGTAGCAAGGGAAATCTCTTCTTAGTATTGGTAGTGCCAATACAAATTTTCCAACACAGATATGCCAATATGCTTCAGACTTCATCTGGGGAGAAGAGGAAGTAATTTGGTCTCTACAGTGATGCAGCCTTCAGCACCTTTGCAAAGACTACCTGCGGTGCCAGCCATGGTAGCAGTGGTCTTTGTGATGTGGAAAACTGCTTGCCACAAAAAACTATCACACTGCTGGCATTTCACCCTCTCTATCTTCCTGAAGTGCAGAGAAGAAGAAATGTCAGAGGCATTTGGGGATAAGAAGCTGCCTGTTTGTCTACCTTGCTTCTTTGTGTTTGACTATTTTTTTCCCCTCACTCCACTTAGTGTTTCTTTCCACTTACAAGTGTTGTTTTAACACAGATGTCCCTAGGTGTTCAGCTACCTTCAGCTGGTAGCTGTCTAGTTGGAGGAAAAAATAAACTAGGATACACTTTTCTGAATCAATGTTTTAACTGTCATACTGCTAATGTTGACTTCCTTGTTGTTTTTGGTGGTAGTACCACAGACTGCTTTAGAAGAATCTCTTTATTGCCTGAAAATACAGTTTGATCCCGCTCAAAGTGCTTCTTAAAAGTTACCCTGAATTCAGATTTGTCACTTTAGTTCCATATCTTTGACTGTTTCCCCCTCTTCCAGGGACCATGAATGTTAGCAGATTTTACTTCATTTATGATCTAGCAGTGGCAAAAATCGTCACTCACCACTCAATCTATATTTTGCTAGGTACGTTAAACGCAGATAGATGCTGTCCCTGTCCTAAAGGACACTGTAATCTAAAGCATCAAGAGGGGCTTTGTATAGATCTCTGCATGAACCACAAACTTTTGTTATTGAATTAGGCCTCTTCAAAAGGTACAACTCAAAAGCTGAAGGAAACAGTGGTACAATCACAAGAACAGACATTTTTCATGTTTATAGATGTTCTAATATAGTCACATAAGCTGCTGGAACAAATGGGAGACAGAAACAGATTATTTTGTGTGATGTATCCAAATAAATTATAGCTAAAATTTTTTTAAAGTCTTTCCCCAGCTCCCAGATGTCTGAAGATTATTATTGATCTTAAATATTCCCTTGAACTGATGCAGATATCAGATTCTATATTTTAAAATTCTTAGCCAGCCAGGACAATATCATCACTTGCCCAGCAGAATTACATGTATCTTCAGGTCTAACACACAAATAATGTATTTGGATGGTTTGTATGAACATAGTAAATTGATAGACAAATATATACACTTTTAATGTCTTCAGATAAGACCGTTCCATAACAACATTATCTTTTAATCCTAAAGTCCAACCTCCAGGTGAATGGGGTTTTTTGGCATTCCTACGTTACGATTCAGCAACTACTGATGTAAGAGTAGCAATGGGAACTTTAGAAAGCCTACAAGGTATAAACTGTGCCAGTAAGAGAACAGTGCTCCTGACATCTCTACAGTATAATGGGGAAGTACACAGAAAACCAAAGTAATCTCTTAGTATTTTCATGAGCAGAAAAGGATTTAATTAAGGAAGTCAAGATTCCCTTCCAGTTCCTTCTTCCAATAAATATGTTCAGACTTTGATCTTTGACCTTTATTCGTAAAATTAATTCTACATCATATTTCTGCATATAGCTCTCTAAGGAGAATCAAGTTTACACTTCCCTCCCAATCCAAACCATAACAGCGCTTAATTAGGTGATAATTTATGTAGTACTTAGCATGAACTTTTGACACTTGCTGAAGTAGGCAGCATGAGTGTACATATGTTATCACCTGACTACATCAAGCACCAGAGCCTATGCACTGGTCAGGTATCTTGGGCTTTATAAGGTATCAAGTAGCATTTATAACCCTGTTGTACCTAAATTTCTAATAGGTTGGACCTGTCTCCAGTGTACATTAATATATATACCTGCATGTACTTAAAGCATTGATTGTAAGAACTTCAAAACAACTAGCAAATAAGGAAAACGGATGTCAAGACAACCTGCAATGAGGCTGTCCGAAACTTTGTCACTCCGCTCTGTTTTAAGGAAAGTGCACAGCTGACAAACATTTCATTTTTGCCCACCCAATATGATTAAAAACGTGGAATTGAGCTCTTTTCCTATCAAAGTTAAATCCTGAGTAATTATAACCACACTAATTTGACCTGTTAATAAAAGTGCACAGAGGGGTTTTAGACAAGGTTTTTTTCCCTACCCATAGAGTAGAGTATCAGCCTAACTGTTCTGTTAGGCTGAACAGCAACTTTTTGGTGGATCTGCTCTCTTTTCTAAACAGTCAGGTGACTTTGACCACAATTAGTTCATTTTGCTTTGGGCAGTCTAAGCCAGACTCTCAAATTGTGCAAGATTTTATAAGAGAATAGACATTAATTCATAAATTGTCTTTGTTGAGCAGCTCTAGTACACAACATGGGCTATTACATCCTTACTTTGGAAACAAAGATTCGGAGTTACAGTGAACATGTCTAGATAGAGAAGATTTGTGCATCCATTGTACTGTGTTCTTATCAATCTTTCTCACTGCTACAGGCGATGGAAACTGTACTGTCATGAATGTGTTTTCAATCACTCTATCACCTGGACTACTTTGAACACTGCATTTATTTGGAACCCTGCAGCAAGTTTATAACAGAAGTCAGGCCTTCTGATATCCAGGGTAGGAACGTCTCTAGACCATCAGAAAAGCAGGAAATGTAAGCATGCAAGCTGTCTCAAAAAAATATGTTTTTTTCTAAAACTTTCTTTTCTATTTCTATTCTTTACTTCTCTCTACCTCATAGCAACTAGTGATATCTCACCCAGTGCTGTGAAAATACAATCAGATCTTACAGAACCTGTTCAGCATGTTATGCAAACATATTTCATAAGGAGTTAAAATTAAATGAACAAATGCTGAACAAATGTATTCTACTTTGCTTTACATTTATTTATGTTTCTTACATCAATTTCAATATTCTTATTTACATTTACTAATAGTCCCAATATTGTTTATGAGAAAAGTAGACACATGGTATTCCTTTGCCATGTTTATTACAAATACCAGAAATGTCCTTACGATACCAAGGAAGTAAAATATCCACTCTACTTCCTGTGTTCTGCTGAATTACACCACAATGGCTACAGCCTGGTTACCATTTTGTTGATATTACTTGTTTCACAGACACATAGGTCAGCCTCTATAAAGCTATTGCCATCATGAAAAAGTCTGAAATATAGTGAGAAAAAATGAAACCAAGACATTTAGAGAGTCCAATTAATATGAAGGCATCTTTTCTAAAATAGCTTTGTTTGTAGATAAACCACCAGCACTCCTCTAGTAGAATATGAAATATACGGAAGGCCTACATACTGCTTGTAAGAAATAAATAGTAAATCATTCCATTTTATAGTCAAAAACCATACATTTAAAGGTACTCTAAAATTTTCAAACAGTCTTTGCTAGCTATCTATTTGCAGCTAAGTTGATACTTCTCCCTGTAGTGTTTTAAAGCATATGATAGTCAAGCACCTGTATTTTTGGCAGCTTAAACCAAAATTGAGTCCAAATGCAAACTAAATTAAGTTAATGCAAATTGTAATGCTGCACAATTTTTTTTCATTAGCCAGAAGAGCTGTTGGTTATGAAATAACTGAGCTCATCAGTCATTTTAACAAAGGCAAGAAACAATGAGTTTGTTAATTTTTGCCACAAGTGAAATGTTTCGTAATAAGTCATCAGTTTTTGAAGAAGGAAAACTATGAAGTACCAAAGTGAAACCTCTATTTCTGTGTATGCACTTCACTGATTTGCTTTTCACCAACAAAAGGAGCAGAATGAACGGGAGATGACCTTTAACCTGAAGAAGTCTTGTCTAATGGACACCGGATACTGATTCTGAAATTCCTGCAATTCCATCTCTGCTCCAGACTGTCCCTAGCAGGGTCTGGTTCTCCAACACCTTGCAGCCAGCACGGTCTTTCACAGCTATACAGAATGATGCCATACTGCTCTGACACCAAAATAGACCCTTTTTCCACAAGCCTGAGTAATTTTAAAATATGCAGGGCATTAGTTAATTAGTCCCAGCATGTGTCCGTTGGCAAGTCGTTAACATCTCTCCCTGTATGCTCTTTTTTACAACTCACAAATTGAGAGGACTAGCAAGTTAGAGCTGTAGCACACCACTGAGTCACTAAGACACCTCCCAGCCCAGTTTGCTTTGCTCTGTTTGGTTACCAGCCAAAAGGCAAAAGGGGAATGCAGCTCCTGAAGCAATGCAAGGCAGAGCAGACATTCCCTGGCTGTTTTAAAGAGTTATTCTTGAAGTTGACTGTAATTTTGTACAGTACCTGTGAATAGGGGAAGACAAAGGCTCAACCTTTTTCATCAGCTATCAATCAGACTTGTCAGCATCTCTTCCCCATACAGGCAAGAGAAGTTGGGCTTATTCCCGGGTCTAGACACAGAGTCTGAACCTTAGACTGAACCCCACCATAAAGAAAAAGAACAGCTACTGTGAAGAGCATTGAGAAGCAATGGCTAGTTTATACTCTGTCTACAATTTAGCATATGACCACAAAGCATATCATTCCAGGGGACTCAATTCAAAGCAAAATGTTTGAGCTTCTGCACTGCAGAACTTTATGCATGGCCAGGGAAAACAGGGAACAACAACTTTCCACAGTGTTTAGCTGCTTTGCTTGTGCTTCCATGATACAGAGGCCAAACATACAGTAATTTTAACTGAATCAAGTCCAAGACTTGTCTAAGTGTATCCACTGAAAATGAAACCGACCTTGGGGAGAAAGAAGAAACGTCAGGGCAGTGAAAACATCTTATGCCTTAAGGAAAAGGATAGGGAAAGTAGCAGCAACTCATGCCTGGTCTCAAAATAATAACTAGGGCTATTATTTACTGGACAGAAAAGACCTTTCTCCTTGCACAGTAACTCTTTGATGCCAGCAAAGGCAGACAAGGTAACTGACTAAGTATTCTGAGAGAAAACAGGAGCGAGTATTCAGGAGAATGATGGTAGGACAGGAAACAAGAGCGAGAGATTCTCTTGCTCCTCCTGAAATGGAAAGGATGATTTATCATAGGCAACTAAAGGAGAAAAACAGTGTATGTCAGCAGAGAGCAAACTGCAGACCTTCTGGTAATAGAAGGAATTTTGAATCGTTAATGATACTAATGGCTTTATTTTAGCTTCTAAAGTTATCCTTGTTGACCTACAAGTATCATCTATATAAAAATCATTAAATGATATTAAGTATCTATGGTCAAAATTCCCCTTGAGCCTTCTTGTCCCTTCCCAACTTAAAAAAATAGCTACAAGGCAACATGTAGAGCACACTTTTCCAACATTTGTCTAACAAGTGGACAGACTATATTACTCACCGAAAGCATCACCTCCCATAAGTTATGTCTCCTTCCATTTCACTGTTTTTTCTTTTTTATTTTTAGTGAGGAAGGCTTAAAGGTACCAGAAATTTTCTTCTTTTCCTCTCCTTCACCAACCCCTCTTGCTCTTTGCCACCTTCCCTTGCAGGAGATTCACATTGCTTTCAGTTCACCTCTTCAGTCCCCTCCAGGGAAGGGAAAGGTGGAGGGGGGAGAAAAAACTTCTTTTATTACCTCTTTTCCTAGATCTCTTGGCTTGGCTGGTAAGGGGGCAGGAGCATGTGCCATGAGCTACGGCACTGTTCACACATCCCAATGTCCATGAGGATGGAAGTGTCCAGTCCCACCACAGTGTGCCACAGTGGTCGAGCTCAGCCATTGACAAAGGTTCTGATCTGCTGCAAAATTCTGAATACCTGAACAAATGCAAATACACCTCATTTACACAGGTTTTGCTTTAGTGATTAAGTTTTCCCTATGCATTTTCTCCTAATTATATTATTTTAAAGCACACCAAATAGTAATTCTACATGACATTTTTATCACCTGCTTAACATTTCAAATGAAACGTTTTATTGCATTTGATGTTATTTAAACACTTACCAGGTACTCTTCAGTCCTACAATTTTCAATGTGTTCTGGCTATATTAAACAAATATTTAAGAAACAGTTGGGGTATGTGCTGGTTTTTTCCATTTTTAAGTGTTTAATCTGTAATAAACATGCAGTATGTTGCAAATACATTTCATATATATGGCCCTTTATGTGTTAAGTGTTAAGAATATATTTTTGCATTGCCATAGTTGAGTTTGTCACATTTTCCATTACAAACTTAATTTCAGGGTTTATAACTTCTCCATAAAATGTGCCCTTCAGGAGGAAACTTGACATTTAATTCCCCAGCTGAAAAGAGGAGGTGGGGATTTTTTTCCTTTTAAAAAACAGATTAATAAAATGATTGTTTAGCAAACATTTCTAGCATTCAGAAATGAAGTGACAAAAAAGTCTCTAGAGTTTGGATTCATCCTCTTAGACTGCTGAAAAGGCTTAATAAAAAAAAAAATCCAACTCTGAACTGAAATCTAAACTCAGCATTTTTTAATTCTAACCAAAAATAAAAACTTTCAGATATCAACTACTACTGATTAGAGTTTGAAGCAGTTTTTGACCCCATCACAAAGCAGATGAAACAATTCCTGATCCAGATCTCATGCTGGTATAATATAGTATGTGTTCATTGTCTGTCTAAATCACTAATTTCAGCAGTCAAACATACTAGCCAATAAAAGCTTTTTGATCTTACAGAATTAGAGCTAACAGAATAACAGCTGTCCATCACTGACTGTATGATTTAAATTCTACTTCATATACCTTTTTGATACTCTACAACTCATGATAAAAAAAGTATTCACCACTTTTTCCTCACCTCTAAAAATGTTATACTAAAAGCAAACTACTTGCCGCTATTTCTGTTCCTAAACAGGACAGGAAAATATAGCCTAAGTCAAATCATACAGGATAAAAGCATAGATGAAATGAAAAGCTGAGCTGGTTTCTTGAAAATTTATAAGTAAATAAACAAATATTTATGAATAACAAATATATTTTTCATAAAACAGGAATCATTTGTGAATGAGTCAAATATCAGAAGTCTAAGCTTATTGCTGCCCTATGCATGATTACTGCTATTTTTATAAAAATGAAACAGCCTTATTTTCAAATTCTCACATATTGACTGCCAGCAGTTTTCCTCAACTGCAGTACTTTCCAGATTAATCTATCTCTACATTGCCAAATTTTATGACCTTTATTGCAAGTCACCCAACAAGTGTTTTCTCAAAGTTCTTTTTTTCCTGAGCAAAGTACGACTCTTGGATTTCATTCTTTCCAAACATAATATTATGGCTCACAACTTGGTTAAAAAAAAAAGTGACTCAAAAATGCCCTGATTTTGAGCCTTTAAAAGACAAAACAAGTCCTATATCAAAAAATTCCCCAAACTCATGACATTCCAGACTTGACTGATGATTTGTGACTGCTTTCAGGTTAGCAATACTGTATTATGTGCTCCTCGGATTCCTGTCTGACCACTACATCCACCAGCTACTTGGTCTTTGATCTTTTTTCCACAAATTTCACCCAACATTTTCAGGTTTATAACTCAAATGAAATAGCTTTAATTTGACTCGGGGCTTTGTTGTACTTATTTTCTAGCTAAACTTTAAAATGGCTCACAAGGTGTATGGTTGTTCTACTTCACACGGATTAGTAGGCAGGAACTGTGGATTTTGTCTGTGTTGTGCTTTGTCCTCTGGCACTAGGTACAGCTTTAAATAGAAAGAGACCATGTTCTCATAGCAGACATCCTTCTAATTGCTTTGTGTCATCCTTTCTGTCTCTGGTAGGCTGTTATCCAGTTACAGAAAGATAGTTTTCAAAAAAAAGTTTCATTAAGACTATCTTTTCTTCCATACCTAATAGCTTTTGCATCTTAGCAGAATTACGCTATTCCATTGATCCTGTTTCCATCTTCACATTACAAAGAAGCAATACATATGTGAGCAAAACTAGATCTGTGTTTTGCTCATGTGGATCAGTCCATTTCTTCTGGTTTGTCTGGGTCATGTTTTTCTTTAGTTTCTCCCTGTGTGACATAGCTCCCAACCCACACAATTTGTTTTCATTCATTTTTGCTTTCTGATGAATCTCCTTCTAGCCTCTAACACCAGAAAATTATTTATGAGTTTACTAACAAAAAGTACAGCTTTTAAAACATGCGCTAAGAAAATGAGAAACTTTCTAGGATGCCAAGACTTGTGCACAACTTAATTTTACGTTGCTGCAGATAATCCTCATATGAGATGTTGAATTCATAACGAGACCTGACATACGTGAAGGAGAACATCAGAATAACTCCAGCCTACCAATTACAGATCAGAAGCCCTTACTTGCCAGATTTTCCATTGATATACTTTATCATAGGGCATGTTTTCATTTGTAACCAACCAGAGCAAGTGTATATCACTCTTCATTTAAAGCATAATTTCTGAGAGCTGCCAAAGTTGCAGTTCAAACTAACTGTGTGGTCAATAAGCAGTGTCTTATTTTAGTATTCTGAAAATTCTTTAGGGAAGCAATTGTGTAGAAGTAAAAGCAACACCATATGCTGGAAATGCCTGAAGGAACATGTCTGAGCCATGGGCAGAAACACCAAAACAAATGCCACAACACTAACTGTAGACAATTTCTGTCCTGAATAAGTTCAGGCCAGCATCAGAATTAATGTTTCTTACTTTAGACACCAAATTTAGACACTCAATCAGCTATACATTAGACTTTCCTTCACAGCAGAATTATTTGGTGTACTTCGAGTTACATGACCAAGTTCCCTCTGTTGTGAATGGTAAACAGGCACCCGTAGGAGGTGGGCCCATCCAGCTCCCATTTCTTGGGCTATACGTTAAATATACTGCTATTAAAAGAAATATAGGAAAAGTGGGAAATAACAGCAACATTTTTTTTCCAGATCTCCTAAACACTTGAAAGACGTACTTATGTCTGAACAGTGGAAGAGGTCTACCACTTGACTCTACCCATCTAAGCCATAACAGTCCTGATCATGTGTGTAAGTCTCTGCAGAGGCATCTACAAAAAATTGAGATATTTTAGGTACTTTTAGGAGATAGTTAGTGTTTGAAAGTAGCAGGTCCAAACTGCTTTCTCTGGTTACGTCTCTGCTGATAAAAACACCGATGACAGAGCACAGGTTCAGTCCTAGCATGCTGCCATCCATTCTGATAGACCGTCCCTGGCATGGTGTCAGCATCTCCCAGACAGTGCTCAGGAACAGTTCAGGGGATAGTGCTGACCAGAGTTTTTTCCCAGTGAGGCAATCTCCTTTTCAAGGGAGGAAGAAGAAAGTTTAGCCTAAACCATTTTTAAGCACCTTCTCTCCCCACGTACACACAAGCTTTGAAACCAGGGGTGTGACATCAGCTGAGAATTTGGCATTTTGGCTTCAAAATACCGCATCCCAAATCAATACCTTGTGGAAAAACAGAAAGGAAATAACTTAATTAAAAAGAAAACAAAAATCAACAATAATGGAACCACACTGGTTTCTACCAATTAAAGAAAGGGATCTGCAACATGATCTTATACAACCATGATGAGAAAACTTACTATTATTAAATTGCTTACTATATTATACACTTACAAGAGGCATGAATTGTTTAAAACACAGCATGACCACACTTTCATGTCTTCAAGTGATTCATTTAACACAGTCCAAACAGCTAAGTATTAAGGTTGATCTATCACTAATTCTTTATAAACCACAGATTTAGCTTTGAATATGAGAAGACAATTTAGTCTCATTCCCTACACAAAAACAATTATTTGGCTTTTAAAGACTGATGATATAAGGAAATATTTCTTCCTAGCACTGTCATCTATTGCAGTGATGATGAGTATAATTAAGGCAAGTCTAAATGAAATGAGAGGAAAGGTAGAACTTCTTGAAATAAAAGTATTTTTAAATTCACTGGGAAAAGAGTGAATCCAGGTTTTGTTTCCTATGAAAAGCATTAAAAGAACTTGTGGACATACAGTAGGATGTGAACTGTAATAAATCACGCTCTTAACTGTGCTATTTGTCTTCTTTAATTTTCCATTTAGTGAACAAATGATTCATTTTTCCCTTCAGAGAGCTACAAACTACAGAATTTACAACTATTTCAAAAAATAACATTAGAAAAAAAGACATACCAGAGTTGTTCCACCTTCTCAAATAAAATTTTTATCCAACTCTCATAATTATTTTCAGGAAAAAAAAACTTCGGTACTTTTGGGTGCCTCTGTAGTTTTTAGTCAAGTAAATTCCCAGTGACTCAAGTGGAAGTTTGCCTGTATGAGGACTGGAGGGAAACAGAGGGAGGACCTCTCCATTCGACTTCAGAAATGTTGGTCTTGCACATTCTTCTCCAAAAATGTAATGTGCAATACATTTATTTATGTTAGTAACCAAGAAACAATATTTATTTTGGAAGACACTGGGTTTCATTACTGTGGGTAGAAATGTGGTATTCACCCACAGCCCTGGGCTGGGTGCAGAGGGAAGGTAGATTCGGGGCGTTCTGAACTGGCACTTCCCCATGAAGCTGGCTGAGGTGCCACAGTGTTGAGGGGACACAACAACCCCTCTGCGTAGCCATAACCACACTGTCAGGCAAGCTTTGCCCCATGACATGAGATTAGAAATCCATGCCCTCCTTCAGTTTGTAGTTCCTTAGGAAAAAATGGTATTGAAGGGTCTTAGTTTGAGAGGGAGCCCTCATTTTTTCCCCTCCTTCCATACCTTGTAGCCTCTTGACCTACAAATTTCTAGACGGTAAAAGTTATGTTTTTCTGAAGTGGAATTTTGATACAAAATATATTAGTACAATACTGCCAATCCCAAGCATTCAAAAATCATGAGTCAGACGCCAAAAGTTATGAGACTGGCTTGCGCTTCAGATTTAAGAAGAAAGTGTCTTTTGTTATATTATTCTTAGTCTACAGTATGGTCACATTTTTAAGCTTCAGTCTGCAACCATGAAAGCAGACACTCAACCAATAATTAATGCATTGTTTTATTTTTTTGAGTGAAATGACATTTTTATGTAATACTTGATTTTAGAAGCTCAGGCATTAGAGTACTAGATGCCACAAGTCTAGCCATAAAAATCACCCGATTTGGCAATGTTATCAGTTGTTAGTTGTGCGATTATGATCTGAAATCTTGGCACCCGTGAACTGACACCGATTTCAAAATGCATGATGATATTACATGAATTATAAAGATATCATACTATGCTTCTGTTTCTTGGTGATATGAAAAGAGTTAATACCCCTCTGTATCCCAGAAATGACAGCCAATCACACCTTTTACTCTTTGAAATGATCCAAAACCACATATCAAGTCAATATTCTCACATATTTCTGAGTGGTTTTAACTGCAAGCCTTATGCCAAGAATACTCTTGTGATTTGGATTCTAGATTAAGTGAAAAATGCCTCATTCAGATCCAAACAAAATCTCAGAAAAACGTTCCCTTCAGACTTGTAATCTTGTGATTTGTGCAAGAATGCTGGGGTTTTGGGTCATAAACCCAGAAAAGACAATTTTATAGATTTCTGTCCTATGATCAAAATCCTAAACTGAAATTCTTGAATAGATTTAGCCCCAAATCTGCAATATATAATTTTAATATTACATACATAAATTACTGCTCTTCTGCTGAAGCAATCACTACAGAGAAATGTTTCATGATTCAGATCCAATCTTGAGAGTCAGGATAACTGGATTCGCTCCCTTCCTGTGTCTGAGAAGGCCCATGTTTCCAGTCCCAGGACATTCCCGTAAGGGAGTGGGAGACTGCCCAGATGTGAGCAAACTTATTTTCAAAGCTGGGTAAATGTTTAAGAATCCCAGCTGCACAGTGATTTTTCTGTCCTGGTTGATAGGAGCAACATGGACTGTAGGACTTTGTCATCATAAATTACATCATTCAACCCGGCTTTACCCTTGTGTGTGCACCCAAGCTCCCCTAGAGCTCATGTTGGGTTGGTTGCAAAACTGGACTCCATTACATGCTGCCATTAAAAAAATACTGAGGATTTTCGTTGCAAAAGTGAGAAGTTATCATACAAAGTAACCATCTGACATCTGTAACATTTCCCGTGGGATAGCTAGGGCCTAACTCACAGAGCTGTGAGAAACACCCATGGAGCTGAAGAAGCAGATCTGATGGCTGGATCTTGTATGCACTCAGAGCAGGTTGCAATGTCATGCTACTACCACCTGCAAAAAAAAAGTGTCATTTCTACTGTTTAATAATCTAGATAATGCAAATTTACTTAGGACTGTAAATTTAATTTAACCATCTTTCTATCAGCTTATAAACACTGAAGTTGACAGTTAATCAGGCATTAAGCAAGAAAGGCTGTGGTTAGGACTCTGTAATTGGTCTTTGGACTTTTATTTCTACTTTTTTTTTTTCCAGAATCTATTTACTGAACTGCTCTTTGACCTCAAATCAGTCAAGATCTCTCATTTGTCTGCACTCCTCCTGTATAGATGTATACCTTCCCCCAGACTCCCACTACAAGACTTCTTTCCCCAGTTCATAACTTTAAAGTCCTATGTGCTCAAAATGTGTTTTTGCTATGGATTTACATTTTTTTAAAGGAAACTAAGAACAAGAAATGTCACCCTATGCAATTCAATCAGTTCCCACATTGTACATGACCAAAGCTGAACTTTACCTCTTAAATCTCTGCCACTTGAGTACACAAAGGAATTAGAAACAATAAGAGGTTTTCCCTGTACCTATCAGCTTGAGGGAAAATACACTGCCAGTAGATTTCATGGATGATAATGGGGCTTCAGGTCCACCACAGGTTCTGAAATGTGCTCTGGTTTGCACAATTTTTGACAATTTCTACTCTCTCACCTTCAGGATGTCCCCATCCATTCCTTTTTTTGTCCACCGTCGCTGTTCACTGGTTCCAGCTATCATTTTTCCTCCTGCTTCCACCCTCACTTCCAGATTTACAGACCTAGCCATGAGCTCTCCCATTACAATCCAGTGCCCTCCCTCTTCCCGCTGCACAGATTTCTGACCTTTCACTTAATATTAAGAAGTCATCGTGCTTTAGGTCAGGCAGGTATGACAAATGAGTAAGATGCATGCTTTATCTGTGAGTTTGGAGCCTCTGTGAGGCATGAGGCTCACAGGGGTTCTGACGGGCAGTGGGTCCTGTCCTCTCCCTACCACAAGTCTCATCCTTTATGTCACTGACCATGCCCTTCCCCACTCTCCCACTTGCTCTTGTTCCCAGCACAGTTCTAGTAGTTCCTTCAACTCAAACCTTCTCAACTCTTCTCCTCTGGCCATTGCCATACCAGTCTCTTCCTTTGACCTCTGATCTCATGCCCTGGCCTGCACATTTCCCTCTGTTCATTTCCCAGTCTCCATCTGTGATTCCAGGGTTTCTTAACCCAATTATTCTCTCCTCCAACCCCTTTAATTAGGTCTCCCATTACCACATATACCCAAATGTAGCCTGGCATCACCCTGTCAGCACTCCAGACACCCTCTTCATGGTGGATACTAGAGAGGAAAGAACTGAAAGAACAAGAGAGAGTTCACAGATAACAAGTTCTCAACGTGTACCTCACTGCAATCACCACCACCCACTCTCAGCAGCAGCAGCTGCTGCCCCTGCTCTGCCTGCTCTGCCTCCTCTCTCCCCAGAAAGAAGGTAGATCCACCAGGAGCCTGTTGGACCACATTCATTCACTGCATCAAGAGCAAATCAAATCCTCAAACTTCTCTGTTTCAGTGCACTTCAAGTTACTCTACTTAAAAGCGAATATGATTATTTAACATTTTATTTTAAATTGGATTTTGATATTTTAATCTGACTATAGGTTCCTTAGGGCCTTTCCAGTCAAGTAGTTAGCTGGAGAACATTCCCTACTTAAACTCTTTGTAGCTGTAGTCTTATTCCTTGCTATGAAAAATTACTTTTGGATCGGAATCTAGACAATCTTTTTTGATTATTTATCTAAAACTAAAAGCAGGAAATGATTCATTTGATTTCTGCCAATACTGGAGTGTTGCCACTTTTAGCTCAGGAAGAGTAGGCTTCCTTTGGCAGCCTTTGCTTGTGTGATGATGAATGAAGTTCTATGTTTAGTGCTAGCTAAAATTTTATAGAGTCTAAAAAAGCAATCTAAACATGTTATAGGGAGTGGATAAGTTTTTTTAGATAACTATACCATAAGTTTTCATGCTGTGTCACAGCAATACCTTCAATATATACATAGAGGAGGGACTCTTTCCAAAAAAAGGTCTTTAAATACTTGAAAATGCACTATTTGTCATAATATGCACATAATTCCCCCGAAGTGAACGCACACTCACAGTTACATTACATAGAGGAAAACATAAATGCCCCTCCTTGTCTTGATGATATAGCACCCAAATTACATGCAGTCATTTGTCATTGAAAAGTATAGACCACCATGGAATGGGCAGTTAAACAGCACAATAAAACCTACTGTAGACCTAACCGGCAGCTGCTACCTACTGATGAACAGAAAAGTCTTAGAAGTCTTGACAATATATATATTTGTCTGTGCTGAGAGTTATAGTAATTCAGTCATGATACCATAATTGTGGGAGGGAAATGTGTAGAAATGATGCATTTATATCTGACGAAATCATTCAAGTATACTTTCAAAAATAACCATTAAATGCCTATGGTTAGTTTAAGATCTTACATTTCCTTACCTCACCTCTATTTATTTTCCACATGAAGAATTACTTTACACTTTGTTTTGATAACATACATAAAACTTTCCAAAATTAAGGTATCCATAAGACAAAGAATGTACAATGGGAGTGACATTAATCCTGTAAGACCTCACTAATGTTAATTCTCATGCAGAAAACTGTCAGGGGGAAAGAGAACGAAGAAGTGCACAGAGAAAGAGAATTATAACAGCTGCATATTGATAGCCCTACACGACTTCCTTTAAAATTGGCTGTGGAGCCTGGTAGACTCCTTTGGGTAGTGTACAACTCCGAATAAATGGTCCTGCCTGATAAGCTACCTCAAAGGCACTTTGTACCAAAGGCATTTGAGACACCCAGTTCGGAGCGGTTTTGTTATTCTACTTTCTTTTACAATACTCAAGAAGCATTTGCAAGTTATTCCTGGAATTAAGTCACTGGTAAGATCAACTTTGAGCTGTGCTTCTGAGGGAGTTCATTAAATAAAAAAGAAAGATCCTAATCAAATCTGCCAGGATTAGTAAAAAGATAATTCTGTGGAGGGTCAGGATGCAAAAATGATAAAATGGAGAGTTGAGCCTGGGCCATATGCAAGGACTATATGATCTGGTACCCTGGTTTCAACCACAGGCAGAATCAGGAGGAAATTATAAGAACTCCAAAAACAAGCAGATAGTGGATCATTTACACTATCATTCCACTTCAGATTTCATTCTGTTCTGCAACAGTCAGAGATGGAGAATCTCAAAAGATTTAACTCCCCATTCAAAACGTACATCATCTGCAATTCTATACTCTTACAATTCATATACTTTTTCTATATCTTTTAAAAATCTTGCCTACATGATAGGAAGAACTAGGGTTGTATAAAAAATAGTACATGAAGTAATTTGGCCCATAGATTACAGATAACAAGATCTGGCTTCCATAGCTGTATTTTAGAGGTTAAGTAAACAAAGGAATGGAGGCCTAAAAAGTGATGATAGCAATGAAGACTATAGAGGACAATGTTTTCAATGTGGGGACAGATAGCCTAACAGGACACCTTAGTGTTTAAACATCACTATTTCTTGGGTAGTTTAAATTTATGTTTTCGATTTAGAGATTAAGGTAGAATCTCTCTGAATATATGAGAACTTTGCATGTGTTATAAACAAAGCAGTAAAGGGGTAAAGATTTAATTTTTAAGAAAGCCTTTGGTGTTTACCTTTATGACCCTTAGCCTCTCAGCTATCCCCCCAATGGAGAAGGTAAGCACTCTCTGCCAATGCATGTGTAAGACTTTTATAAGTGAGCTGGATCCAAAAGGCTTTGTCCCATTTTCCACCGTGTACACGTTCAGATACTGTGTGGGCTACGTGGAATTTCCCTCTGTTCTGTTGCTGAAAATCAGAAACACTCACCTCTGTGGTATGCACACTGAAAAATCATGCAGAGTCGACCAAAACTGCAGGTGGACTTATGGCCGTTCCCCACTGATGGAAAAACACAAACAAAATGAATGCAAGGAAATCAATTGCTCCCCAAAGACTGCTTTCCTCTCACCTCTTAACCCCTTTCTCCTCTCTGGCTGCCAGTCACTTTGAGTTTTCTCCTTCCTGATTTGAACAGCCACAGAAGAGAGTTTTAACGGTCTAGCCGTACACATTTCTTTCTCACATGCAAGGTTCCCAAATAGGACCTTCCTCAAGCTGTGTGCTATGCATCTGCTGCTAAATGTGCTCTCAAAGGCAAAATCCTTTGTATCCCTGTTTCCATCAGAGACCAGTCCACTGACATCTTCCACCTTAAAGTCCAACACACAGGTATGATCCCATTTATGGAATTACCTCAGATTGGCTCCACCTCAGGATAAGGAAACAGGGAGTGATCACCAAGGCTGCATTCAGACCCTCCATTTTCTTTTCCAAACTCTCCCTGAGCACAACAGCACATCTTGCTTCCTTACAATTTCAGATTTGCTCACTCAAGGAATTCCTCCACCCACTCTCACTTCTTTCTCCCAACTGCCCATCCCCACTGGCAGTCTGTGATAGATCCATTTGTTTCTCAAGAAGGCAAATTGGAAGAAAGGAGGTATTTTCTTTGCTGTCTTCCTCTTATATCACTCTCTGAGGACATGAGAGACTAAACGTATCAAAGCTGCAAGAGGCAAGCCCTGAGAAAAACCTTAACTGCTTTTCCTCAAAAACAGCTCTTCAAACTATTCCTTAATGATACAAAAAGATATCTAAAACATAAGTAGGAGGCTCTGTAGCTCTGTGCAAAACAAAGAAATAAAGAAAGGAAAAAGATAGCATCACTTGAAGCATCTCAGTTTCTCATATCAGCTGGTGTGAATCACATCTCATAGTCAGTTTTATTGACAGTAAAGTGCAAACAAAATTCTTTGGAAACACTGGAACAAACTGTTGTGTGCAGAGGTACTTCAAATACTATCTTAATGAAAATGAATCTTCAACACATTAGGTAAGTAAGTAGATTATTAGCTAATTTTTCATGGAGGTACACTAGTATGAATGACTAAACACACTGAGATTGCATAAGGTGTATTTGAAGACAGATCCTCTGTGCTCTCTAGATCCGACAGTTAAACATAAAAACTGAGGAAGTCAAATCACTTTTGGTTCCTTCAGGAATATTTTTGGGGGGTATAAAATATTTTCCTGAACAGAAGCTTAAACAGGGACTTGAGAAAAACAGCGAGTCTCAAGCAGCATATCAGAAACCTCATTCAGATGTGTAGCATTCTGAGAAGCAGCTTCCTTCTATGACCAGCAGCTATAGAAAGATCTTAAACATAAATAGAGAGAGCATTTTTACACTGATGACCTTGCCTGAGATTACATCATGTCTCAGTTCCCATGAATGCCGGCTGCAGCCTTGGTTTCTGTCATGTCTACTTGGAGATACATTTCTGTTCTGTATCAAAAACATGCCATGTGTGTTTGAGCAGGAGAAGATTTGCTTTTTACTTCCATATTTACTGTCAAAGCACTGAACCAGAAAACTGAGTTTCAGAGAAACCATTTCCTTTGCTGATGGATCTAGCACACCAAAACAACAGTTTTCTCAGCTTTAACAAAAGTACAGGATAAGGGCTAATTCTGTATTGTAGTAGGCTACTTTAACATGCACAACCAATCCACCCATGAATAAATTACACTAGCTATAGGGGCAGACTGTGTCTACAATGCACTTTCCGTACACAGAAGAAGCAAATTCAGGCCCAGTATTTAGCTAATTTCAGGTACGATATACAATAGACAGTTAGAACAATGATCAAAGAAGCAATGACTCCTTTTTTTTTTGGTCATATACATATGTAATCTATCATCCCAACTTCATTAGGAGCTAGGCAGGTATGCAAGGCAGACTGCTGAATTCTGGTTTTCTTATGTTTCCTATTAACTTGCTAATGTCTACATTTCCATCAGTGGGTTGAAAACACAGTATATTGGGAAAAAGAAGCAGATGGTAACATTGTGCAACCTCTAAAAACTATTTTGGGAGGAGAGTGGCTATGACACCATATTCTTCTGCAATCAGCAGATGTTTCAGTAGTGTGAAAAATATCTACTCTAGCTGAGATCAGCTATGTACAGTACAATGGGTATCCATTTATTGCCTGCATTAAAACTTGACTGCATGTGTGTCTCTTTACATGCAAAACAAGTTCTCCAGTGGATGAGACTGCAACCTGCCCTGTGAGCTTAATGCCTTTAAACTCACATCCTGGTATATATATGCTGTGGTTTCACTGATGAACTAAGACTAGGAAAACACAGGACCAAGTCAAAAGACCAAGGAAGACTTATATCTGGGAAGAAATAAACATTACCTCCATAACAGCACTTCACTGGACATGAACAGTCTTCTTGTGTTTTGGAAAATGCTGAAAGACTGATCAATCAACATAGTTGTGGCCTGATCCTGTTGTTTAACTCAGAGGTTTCCAAGCTTCTCAAAGCCTGAAAACCTCTTTATTCTTTCCTTTTAAAGTAGTTTCTGAAATTTTCTTTTTTTGACCACAGAATCACTCAGACCAAGGAGGACAGCAAGGTGATATAGGGTCAAACAGCTCTGTTCTGTACTAGTCTTTAACTGAGTAAATTCACTAAAATTGATTAAGACATTCCAGGTTTATCCAAAGCTGTTCCTCTATCTGAAGCCCTAAAATGGAGGATATGCATTCCCAGTAAGAATGCCAGTTGCAGCAGAGGGTTTCTCTCTCTCTCTCTTTGAAACGGTGGTTTTTCCTCTCCAGTAGACAGAGGAATCTCATCTTTCTCTGCTAATTCTATGTAGAATTCTTTATTATGAATGATTTAATTTTTGCCTTTTGCATACACGAACAGAAATGTTTTTTCATAAATGGGATTTTTACAGATTTATTTTTACACTCTTCCTCCAGAAAAATGATTGCAAACTATTGGTATTACAGTAGTCTTTGTCATGATTCAACATACCCATTATGCTAGGGTTTGTTCCAGCACAGAACAAAAAGACCACCCCTACCACAAAATAAACTTATTTTCTTCAAAAAAGAAAAGAAAGGAAATTACATCTCCATCCACACTTAAATCTAGACATGAAGAAAACCTAATTCTTTGGCCGCAATATTTAGCAGTGATCATGAAGCCATTTTTTTTAACGAGAACAAATGGTTTTCCTCTG
Source organism: Fregata magnificens (assembly GCA_013389945.1). NCBI lineage: Eukaryota > Metazoa > Chordata > Aves > Suliformes > Fregatidae > Fregata > Fregata magnificens. The sequence goes on along the minus strand of WAAD01000433.1, from coordinate 29,565 downwards.
AGAAACCCTGCTTGCAAGGCAGGGTCACTTATTCAGATTTAGATGGGTTTGTTTATGTAGCCAGCATTAAAAGTAACACAGCTTCATTCCTCAGAAGGCTTCCCCCTCACTTTCTTTCCAGGACAGTGGTTTTCTCCCAATTCAGGGCTACATTCCTACTAAGGAGTCTTTCAATGGCAGCTCAGAACAGGTTAAAAAGAGGCACTTTGGCAAAAACTCTCATGCTTGGCATGCAGTCTATAGATAGAGAGGCATTTCTCCACAGAACATGAGCAGGAAGGTTTCTTAAGCATCAAAGTAGGCCTGAATAAGAGAATAGGTTTTGGTTTGGCTGCCCACGCAGGTATGGATTTCATATACTGTGATAGAAAGGTAAAATTGGACAGAAATTCTTTAACAAGTTCCAGCTTGTTCTTTTAATGTGAATTCTGAAGAGTGGGAACATATGGAACTGCTTTGTAGACTCTTCTGGGCTAGACATCTGTTTGCTGGCTGTGATTGCAGTGGACTGGGTGTTCACTTCAAGCACTAGATAACTTATATAAAATACAGGAATAAAGTACATTTCTTCAGTCAATATTTACTGTTACAATACCACGATCTTTAGGACTGCAGCCTACAACGCTCCCCCTCCATCCTCAGCTAAGTTCTTACTTTGTCACAAGTTTGACTTCTCTTTCCAACAAAAATGTGAAACTACTTATGCATATTAAAATATCCCTTCTCATTTGGGAATTTCAGAGGCTAGCATGGTATCATAGAGGCAATTCATGATTATGGGATTTACTGTCTTCAGTGTTTTCAAACATTTCCTTATTAGCTAGCCTACTTGTTGTAATTGAAAGTCTATATATTTACAAAAAAGGACTAGCACTAAGCGGAAACACCTGAGACTTTTGTAGGCAAAGCTCATCCTATGAAAAACTGCTGTTTAATGGCAGAATAAGAATTCACATAAACGTACTTTAACTTCAATATTGGCCTTATCCTCCTGGTGCTGCTGGCACATGATTATACTTGCTCTGCCTCCTTCATCAAGTGTAATCACTGTTAAAGTTACTCTGGAGATATGCTTGGCAGCTCTAGGATCCTGATGTGAAGCTGCATTATATATTTTCCAGCAGTAACACCTAGACTTGTGGGTTGGCTCCTAAAATGAATGTAGTGATGATAGTTGGTTGTTTCTGTTGATGGATGCCTCTGAGGCTGCCCTGCTGTTTGATTACACTCCACACTAGATTGATTCTTGAGTCATTCGGGGTTTTTAAACTTTCTTCCTAACTAAAATGTGAAACTACTTAGAATGCATGTTAAAATGGCCCTTCTCATCTGGGAATTTTAGAGACTAGTATGCTAACTTAGAAACATTTGCTCATAATTTGATTCAGGCAGATAACGATCCTCAATTAGTCTCAAAGAGATTATCAGTTGTATTAGAAGCTGACACATTCTGTTGTCCAAATAATTAAGACAGAGTAATAAACAAATTCACAAGTGGTGTAAAATGTTGGAATTATTCCCTAATAATTTTCCTGCTGAAAAGAACACTAGTTGTCTTTCTAGCAGGATATTGAGAAGCATCAATATTTCTCCTAAAACACCAAAGTTGCACTATTTAATCAGACTTCTCTTGGCACATAAATGTATGTCTGCATGTCTATCTCCTGCTATGGAAACAATTTCCATTCAAAACCCACTAATTTCACCCAAGCCTATCAAAGTGCTTTAGAAATGTAACTTATAGCAAGCTACCTGATGTCTTTGTAAGGATAAGTATTACACAAACAAAAGTTGACTTGAAATAATATTGAAAAGGCTGCAAAATTGACACCCTGAAGTTAGAAAATGCAGAATTAAATTGATTATATAACTACTGTATTTCCCCCTACTTATTTAATTGAATACTCCTTTTTCAGAGAACCTGAACTCGCTAAGTACACATTTGGATGGTACAGATTGAATGTGCAACTATTCAAAATTTTATTTAATCTTTCTCTTATTTGTTATTCATTTTTCAATCCTAGCTCAAAGTGCAGAATACTAGTTTCCTCAAGGGAATGTATAAGGAGATTTTTATTTTGCCATAATGGGTTTTGCAAAGCTAAATCTATCTTTACAGTGTCTTCAGTATTCCCTGGTTACACAGGAGTAACTCAGAGCTGGGCAATCTGACATACTGGGGCTGTTTAGTTTGGAGAAGAGAATTAGAACTGGGGCTGTTTAGTTTGGAGAAGAGGAGGCTGAGGGGAGACCTTCTCGCTCTCTACAACTACCTGAAAGGAGGTTGTAGGGAAGCGGGTGTTGGACTCTTCTCCCAAGAAACTAGCGATAGGACGAGAGGAAATGGCCTCAAGTTGCACCAGGGGAGGTTTAGACTGGACATCAGGAAGAATTTCTTTACTGAAAGAGTGGTTAGGCATTGGAACAGGCTGCCCAGAGAGGTGGTGGAGTCGTCAACCCTGGAGGCGTTCAAAAAAGGTATAGACGTGGCACTCCAGGGGCTAGTTTAGGAGTCATGGTGGTGTTAGTTGATGGTTGGACTTGATGATCTTAGAGGTCTTTTCCAACCTTAATGATTCTATGATTCTATGACACCTGCCTCAGGTGGTGCCTGAATTCCAGGTGATCTGTACTGCGTCTGGCTGGGATGGAGTTAACTTTCTTCATAGCAGCCAGTATGGTGCTGTGTTCTGGACCTATGACTAAAACAGTGTTGATAACATGCCAGCATTTTGGCTATTGCTGAACAGTGCTTGCACAGCACCAAGGCTTTCTCTTTTTCCCACTCTCCCCATGCCCTGTCCAGCAAGTGGGCTGGGGGTGCACAAGAGACTGAAAGTGGACACAGCCAGATATGCTGACCCGAATTGAAAATATGGGGTAGTCCAGGCTGTGTAATGTCATGCTCAGCAATAAAACTGAGATAGCAGAAGAAGGTGGAGGATTTTGTCTTCCAAGGTAGCCACCGTTCAGAGAATGTTTGGGCACTGGTCAGTCTGTGGGAGGTGGTGAGTGATTGCCTTTCTGCCACTTGTGGGTCTTTTTTCTCTTTCCTTCACTTATTAACCTGTCTTTATCTCAACTCAAGTTTTCTCGCTTTTGCTCTACCTATTCTCCTACTCATCCCGCTGGGAGTTAGGGAGTAAGTGAGTGGCTGTGTGGGTACTTGGCTGCTGGCCAAGGTCAACTGACCACATAAACACACTGGATGACATCAGAGCTATCACAGGACTACTTTTCCACACGTGGCCAGAGGAACTATAGCAATATCTGACCTGTATAATATTTCTCCCACAGCATGTCCCACTTTTCTATTCCCTGCTTGACCCCGTCAGGGACCCTTGGACACATCAGTGACCCCCTGTTGGCCACTCTACTTGAGTTTCCTTTCCATGAAGTCAAGAACTCAATTCCTCTAAGTCATGAGGGAACAGGGCAGAATTCATTCACCAAGAGGTGGAAGCACTCCAGGTTTCACAGTATAGACAGCCAGTCAGGGCTAAAAATTATGAGAAGTTGTGAGCGTGGTCTGTAATAGTAAAATGTCCAGATTTTCCTAAATTGAGGGAGTTTCATTAATTAAATGCAAAAGACTACTAGATAATTTTTTGTCTCAAACAGTCTGAGTTTCCCTTTATAAACTGAAAATAATATATTGTAATTAGAAGTCCAGGAAAGTGAATAGGAAGTGGTATCAGTGCCTTCAGAAACAATACCTCTTTGAGAGATGAGTTGCCTCTTTCAATTTAAGCAAATATTCAAATTCAAGGAAAAAAAAACCACATTTAATTTCTTGGGAACAAAATATAACTAGCCTGAACTTGAGGAGTGAATTCTATGAGCTGAAGCCCTTAATACTCATGAGATATCTAATTCCAGATACAGCTATGTCATTCCATTAAATATTGGATTCCAGGTCTATAACAACCACCAAACCTGGCAATGTTGGCTACTCTGCAGCACAAAGAGAACAGACCATTAGAGATGTGCGGCAAGGTACTCTATATGGCTAATTTGCATCAAAACTTTTAATTCGTTTATTTTAACCAAAAACATGAAATACTTGTTGAGAAAAATTGGAATTTTTTTCTACTTTCTAGATCTGCCCGGAATATTTGTCAGTGACCACTTCGTATTTTCAATTTTTTTTTTAAGTCACAACAGATTTTCAAAATACACTCACGATTCCACTAGTCTGATGACTCATATCTTAATAGTCATGAAAGATCCCAACTGCTTTCATTGTTAAACTATTTTAAAATCTAGACATCAATAGCTCCAGTCCACATCATGGTGCTTTGCAGCATATGGACTTTTACAAACCTGGGACAAAACAATTACAAAACAAAGATCCCTTATTCCTGTCCTCTTAGTTTTAAAATATAAATTAACATACCAATTTCTTCAAAATTTCTTTCCTTGTATAATGATTAGGCTATGAAGCTGAGAGATGCCTAATATGACATGACTGATGTGCCTCCTAAACTACTCCAATGACTGAACAAAGTTATAAAACCTATGAACTGCTGAAAGAAAATATACTAGCAGAAACCAAGGCCAAATCTTTTAAGCACTTTTTCATACTGACCAGCTCACCTGGGTTAATGCAGAGTGAAAGATAACACCATAAAGACAATACAGGTCTACTTTTTTCTTTTTTTTTTTCTTTTTTTTTTCTAATGAGGGAAACATGTATTCCAGACTCATAGCTCTTTTTTTTTTTGATGTTACAAGTGGACCTGGAATCAACAACACATAAAAGTGATCTAAAGAAAGTTCTTGTCTCTGTCAACGTATGTAATAAAGAAGCAAGGCTTGCAGGGGGAGGTGACATCTTTTATTATGCCAATATTTCCTCTTTGTATGTTCCATGCTTCTCTAACATCCTTAACTACCATGGCTACAATGTTTGTACAACAGAGGAAAGGCCTTGCTTATTGCATTGATATCTAAGATATACTGACATCATTGTTAGGACAGAGGGACAGATTCAGTATATGTACAACTATAATCAAATTCTTTATTTAATACAAAATTCCCGGTTGATTTCTGCATGCATATTGCCACTAGCACGTTTGCAAATCTGATGGTAGAAAAAAATAATATAACACTCCTTGCTAGAAGTAGAGCATAGTGGAGTATTAAAAATTCCCCAGATCTAAATGCTCTCTTCTTTGAGGACTTAGAGATGCCACAGGTGGGAACATGTACAGTTTCTTGGAATTTTGCATGGTATATTAATTAATCTTATAAAGGAGGTGGGGCATTGAAAGGCCTCCAGATCAGCAGCTCATTTCAAAAAAAATAGTTGAAATTCCATAGTGCTGGCTTGGAGGACTTACTTGGGAATTGCTGTGTTGCAACAGAGCTGTTTTTGGTAAGTAAACCAGTTATGAAAGAGGAAAAAAGAGAACTGAGAACTCAAGCTGATGCTGAACAGCATGAGTGTGAAAGTTCGGTCAGTGCGTACAGTGCTGTTGCTTCATATAAAGAAGAAAGCAGCACGTGGGGAAACTCTCCTCTTTGCCCTTCAAAGCACTTCATATATGCACAGTGTGAATTTACACAAATATTTATGTAATAAAGTACAGCAGAGCAGTAGCAGTTAATATTTGTTACATTCCAACAGCAAAAAGAAAAGGTAGGGTGGACTGAAACCAGTCTCTCATGTATTCTAACCATCCCCCTATCTTATTCCTATTTATTTTATTGTGATGTTTTTCATAATGTCCCAGGAACCTTTCACTTTTGCTCCTCCAGAACAATAAAGGAAAACAGATATACAAAAAATTAGGCAATCTATAACCAACACGTAGCTTTGGGGTTTTGTTGGCTCTTTGGTGTTTGTTCATCTTTTTAAAGCAATAAGAAAAAGAATTATAAATGGAAAGTGAATGTTCTGTGATGCAAACAACTTTCAAGAATCACATTAGCTAATAAATTTCTTTACAAGAATTGCTGTGCTTTTTGTATCTGTTAAGAAATTCACCCATTATCAGGGACCTGTGGTTCCTTTTTCATTATCAAGGGATAATATAATTGATTTTGCATGAACCTTTAAGAATTACTATTTCCTGTTCAGTGGTTTTATTTTCAATTTGATAATGAAACACCCATAAAATTTAAAGGTTTATTGGGGAGAAGGAGTTTAGTACTAGCACCTGGCAAGTATATGAAATGCATACTCAACTAAGGATTAAAAATCAGCATTCCTGCGATTTTTTTTTCGCTCTGCCATTTGTACATGGGGTCAGGAAGATCAGCCTGCGCACAGGCGGTGGAGGTGAGGGCGAGCAGGGAAAGGCTCCAGAGCAGCTGCTCGGGAAACTGTCTTAGAGATGGAGGTAGCTGCAACGAAGACTTCCCACAAACTTCAGTAGCTTTGAGGTGAGGGCACTCATGCTTGTATCTACTGGATCCTCTGAAGAAAAGCAAAACTGATAAGCAAAAAATAATCACAAAACATATATTCTAATGGATAATGTGTGCTGAGATTTTAGTCAAATCATCCAAAGCCACATATTCAAAAGCAACAAACACTTTTTCTTGCTATCATCAGCACAGTGTGCTCTGTCTGTGGCACTTTGATAAAGAACAGCTTTTCAAAGGTCTGAGACCAGAGGGGTTCTGAAGTTGTGGGTCCAGAAACAACCTTGGAAAATCTTGGATTTGGGTCTTGGAAAATGCTGAGCAATATCAATAAGAGGGGATATCATTCCAGAGACAGTGAAACGTTGGACTGTGAAAGCTTAAACACAAACATATTGTTGTCAGACCATCTTTAAAATAAGCTTAGAAGCTATCATGTCATGGATATCGTGAAGTTTAGATGGTAGTTATTTGCAAAGCTCTAAGTACTTGGAATAAAAGTGTGATTTATTAGTCTTTATTATTAATATAATTGATGAAAGCAAAAGAAAGTTAGAACAGCAATTACAGACATCTTCTTGTAAAAGTTGAGGCCATTTCTAAACTCGAAGTAATGATCTCTGCTCTCCATCATTCCTATTAGGTAGGGCTCAATATAACTATAAAAATGTTGACAATTTAAAAGACTAAACATTGCAAAAAACTCAGATGTCTTCAGCTTACCTGCCCTAAATATTCAATACACAAATAAATAGACTGTCCAACATTTTCTATGAGAAATTATAACATAAATTAAAAATAATAAGAAACACAAGCAGGAATGGACAATTTTTAAGCTTTCTGATAACTTTCATTTTTAAAAAATTTTTTTTTCCAGAGACACTGTGCAACTCACCTATTTTCCAAGCCCTCAAGGACTCAGATGTATCTTTATCACAGACAGAAAACTGAGTTGTTTTCAAAAACCAAGGTGTACACTGACTCTTTCATGCTATATGCCTTTCTACTCCTGTGGTCAAGTACCTTGCAGTTATTATCGCTTATTTGTTCAAGTGGTGAGGAAATATTAAATATCACAAGTTCTCAGCAGAGACTGGACAATAATTATCAACAGATGGCTGGCAGTAGGGTTTGGAGAGAGAGAAAGAAATTGCCCTTCCTTCCAAAATACCCCTCTACAATAAGCCCTAAACAACTCTTTGGTGACCATTTTGGTTAAAATCAGATTTAAGTTAACTACCTGTTTTCTCACCATGCTTTTTGTGCTACTTTAACCTTTGCTTATTTAGCTGTGATGAGCAAGCACAAATGCTCTATGTCCTGCCTTTCTCATAATGATGATATTTACATTTGAAAAACCCAAGAACTTCTTGTAATTTACTCTTCTATTAAAACTAATACCACAGTTGGATAATTAGGCATGTACAATTTTGCAACACTGTCTGAAGCTTCCATACCCATGCCTCTTAAATGGTTCCCCAGAAGATGTGGAAATACACAGTGGGACAGATCCTCCATCGAAGTTATTGATGGAGTTAAGATAATTTATTCCAGGCTCCCTTTACATATGATATACTTTGTTTTCAGAAGAAACATGTGGCTAATCAAACCACTAGACCTTGAGCTATTTGCTTCACAAATCAGCCCTTCCCTAAATATTATTAAAGCATGTCTGGTTTGCAAATACTGGGAAAAAGTAAAGACAGTAGAAATTGCCTTACTACCCATCACACTCCATTTTCCTTTGCGCTGTGTACATGAAGGGCTCCATCTGGGTATTGCACTCCAGGCGCCTCAGTTAGAAACTCTGTAGAAGCCCCAGCAAATTAATCCATAAGGCTAAATCCCAGGGATCTCCACTGGGTTTCTGCAAAGCAAAAAAACCCAGATGTATTTTCTTTTATTAAATCTGGTCTTTATTTGTGGGCTGCTACAAAGAAAAGTGCTTTAGAGACTGTTATAGGAAGATGACCTCTACACTCCTTATATTGCTATGTTTTGTATGGACACCCCACACAAAAATTCCCAAATCATTGTAGCAATTCAGTTGTAGTTTTTTAAATTATTGAAATAAGCTCCTGAAGTGCATTCCTACTGGTTCTCTACTGCTTTGACACACAGTATCACACAAAGCTGCCTGGAAGGCAGCTGGAAGGTGGAGGAATTTGTCTTCACCAGCCACAGGTGCTCAGCACTGTGCTTTACTCACACCAGCAAGTCCCTGTGCTGCGGAGACCCCAGTGCCACTGCTTGCCACGTGAAGCCTGACTGGAGTGACTGGTACTTGGTAAGACCAGGATCCTAAATGCATAGGGCTTTCATGCCACAAACCATGACCAATTCACCCTGAGGTCATTTGCATCCTCCACCCACCTCTCCCACCTGGGGCAGATCTGAAGAGCCCTTCATCCAAAGCATCCCAGCCTGTCAGCAAGGCAGCCTCTGGTTTTCATTCTCTGTCACATTTGGATCACACTTTCTGGAATTATACAATGTTTATTCCCTTCTCATCACAAAAAAAGTAACTGTGAAATTTGTATTGAGTTACTGTGAGCTTATTTCACCAAAAGTTGCAGTTATTTTCTTTCAGAGTCAGACTGGGGACATAAGCACTACACAGCTCTTGGGCTGGCAGTCTGCTTACAGGTGAATATCACTTTAAGATACTATTTTAAATATAGTGGCTAGAATGTGTTGATTAAAATCCACTCACTTGATATTAGCATCAAAACAACAATTGACTAAAGCTCAAAGTCAAGGTGAAGCCTGTACGGCTGGGTAAAACCTCCAGTTGTTTCTTGCTTCTAAAACATGACTAATGAAAGCAGATTCCCTTCTCTCCCTCACTTTATGAGAAGCCACTGAAAAGAGAAAATCTACCTGTTCCTCTTGTAAAAGCATTTCACGCCCTTCCGCAAAACAATGTAGAAGAGATACTACTATGGTTTGCTAACAGACACGGAATGTACCAGTAAACCTTAAGTACCTCTGAAGTTTCATGATGGGAGTAATATGTTGTCACAAACCGATAAGCAAGTAGCATCCAGCAAATTAAAACAGTCAATCAATTTATGTACAGGATCAAATATTTTTTCCTGAAAGATCTCAGTAATTAGTGTGCCTACACACAATGGCTATCAAACCACAGTTTGGACAGATTTCTGAACACGTCTCTCAATAATATTTTCTGTTAAATTAAACTCATTTAATGTGTCATAGAAACATTTATTCTTGCTTTTTTCTAAGTATCATAAACCCAAATTAAATGTTAACAAATTTTTAAAAATTCAGCACTTTTGCCCTAGCTGATGTAATAAAACAAGTTTTCATATTTTCATATAAAAAACTCTTTCAGTTTTAAAACGTCCTTTAATCACTTATTTTGGTATTTTTACACGTGTTTCAATAAAAAAGGTCTGTCCAATGAATTCCCTTCTAAAAACACTAGTAAGTTTGGAAGCTGAAGTTCATACGACTAAATAAAAGGCTCGTTGCACTGACAGAAGAGGGTGGAATATGTAAATGTGAGCAGTAGCAGATAAAAAGCTGCACATTCTGGACCTCAGGCAAGCACCCTGCATACATACACACACATACACTCAAACACGGATTTGGACTAGAACTTGCCAAAATCCCTGCCCGAGGCAAACCAGCCAGGCCTGGAAGGCTGTTCCCTTTCACATAAAAATAGTAATAATGAATAAAAATACTTGGAAGTCCTCCAATGCCTCATACAGCATAATTTCTCTTTCTCTTCCTCTTCCCCACGTATACCACAGGCTTGCTCCTGCTCTATGGTCCCTGTTCTCCCTGATTTCTCACCAAGGCAATATATTTGCACCACTATGAATGAAAAGCAACATTCTGAATTATAAGTGCAAAGGAAATCTGTGTTCTTAACGTCTTCTTACCTTTTCTCAGGGTGCTACATTTCATCACTCAAACAAAGATCCCATTCAGGATAGCAAAGTCATCCCACACATTGGACATGAGGCTTGGAGTTAGGTGACTTTTTTTTTCCCCATGTTTCCCCCATTGCCTCATGTGACCTTAGGCAATTAAGTCAATATCTGGTACCTCAGTTTCTCCTTGTGCTAAACCCTGGAGGAAACATTTCCATGCCAGTGGCCTTTGAGATCAAAGAGTAGTTTACACAAAGCAGGAATCCAGTACCTAAATCCTAAATTGTAACTGAACAGGCTCAGCTTTCTTCTAATCCTGGAGGCACCTAAATATTCCAGTTGCACCTCTGTGCATCCTGGAAGCACCCAAAGTGAGTGGAGGTCTGTCTTACACATCCTCCAAACTGAAGAGCTGCATGGCTGTTTCCTGCCTCAGCTTGACCAGGATCCCATCCATGTACGCTTCTTGACCAGGACACCCTCCCGGGTGGGATAGGAAATTTGGGTTGGTACCCTCCAAGGCAGAGGAGAGCACTGGGCACAAACTAAAATTTTTCTAGGCAAATGCCCCAGCAGCCATTACCATCCACATTTGTACGTCAAAAGAAATAAGGCTGCTTCTGTTTATTTTCATTTAAAGGAGACACTAAGAAGAGGACCAGATACCTATTTGTAGCCCTGAGTAAGACACCTGCGTGTTACAGCAAGACAGGATTTCAGGCTACCCTTCCCCTCCATGTTTCTTGTTGCATATCCTCTGTGTCCACTGATGAGATGGAGATTTCATTCTCAGGTATTTCATAGAATCATAGACTCACAGAATCATTTAGCTTGGAAAAGACCCTTAAGATCATCAAGTCCAGCCGTAAACCTAGCACTGCCAAGTCTACCACTAAACCATGCCCCTAAGCGCCACGTCTACACGTCTTAAATACCTCCAGGGATGGTGACTCAACCACTTCCCTGCGCAGCCTGTTCCAGTGCTTGATAACCCTTTCGGTGAAGAAATTTTTCCTACTATCCAATCTAAACCTCCCCTGGCCCATCCTGAGGCCATTTCCTCTCGTCCTATCACTTGTTACTTGGGAAAAGAGACTGACACCCAGCTCACTACATCCTCCTTTCAGTTAGTTGTAGAGAGCACTGCCCAAGAATTAAACAGGGAGTCAGATGTTCAGTGCAGGATCCTGGACTCTACTGTAAGGCCTTAGAAGCTGCAATACATCACAATTGCCTTAAAATTACCAAAACTCCTTACTGATGAGTTAGGACCTAACTCAATATCACCATCCAGCAATTATAATAGAAAAGTGAAATTCACCAAATGTGGAAGGAAAAATATGATCACAAAACACTTTGACTTAATATGTGATTGTTTCCTCTACCATCTAACCCCAGTGACAATAAGATCCTGCTGCCTCAGTTTTATCTGTACAGCTACAACTTAGTAACAATCATCAGTACAATCATGAGTCCTAACTGAAGAGCTAGCATTTTGACTTGTGGTGTTGCCATGCTGGTTGATCTAATGTTTTAAAATATGATCATTTCCTCAACTGCATGTTGAACACAAGATAGTGCCTGAATACCAGGATTGGCAAAGTCCAGCAAACCATTTTAAAAGACATGACAAAACACTGAACTAAAGCTAAATTAGAACTCCTTATAAAAGCATTTTCAAGTTTGACTTAGGCCATCTCCAAAGCTAAAAGTTAGTTTTCACCACTCTTCCATGACTCCAGTCCTATGCCTGCAATTAACTGTTAAAATTAAGGGCAAATTATTATGTGTATTAGTGCCTCATGCTAGACGGAGTCTCTGTTTCTTTGTCTTATTTCCGGATGTGCAGTCACTAACCAGATTGTCCTGTATAACTGAAATGGGGAATGAAGCTAGCTGCATTCTTCATCTATAGGTACCACAGAGCTCCATGTGAAAACATGACAACCTAAATGACTATAAATGTGTTACAGTCTAGAGGGCTCTGGAATAAATCTTCATGGTTAAAATAGAATTAACCATTCTTCAAAAAACATCATTGAAAAATTATTGTCATCTAAGCATGTACAAATGAACTATTAGTAAGGCTTCTGTAAGAAAAACAAAAAGAATAGATAGTGTGAGAATAAGCTTACTGCAACAAAGCACATGTGCTGCTCTGACTTTGAAATTCTTCTGTGAACATGTGACATATTCTTTTTAGATGCTTACATAAAGAAATATTGAACGCTGTCCATGATTCTGTTTAACTACCATTAAAAAGCCATTATTCAGTAACACAAACAGCTTAGTTTCACCTCCTCTAAGGTTGACGTTGTTCTTGGTGGGTTGTTTTCCTTTTTTAAGTCTGAAAAGAGGACAAGACACAGCTATACTGTGTGGCTGCTGGACAGGAGGTGCCATTGTGGCTACCAGAGTTTTATTTATCCTTAACCCTAAGAAGCAGTCCTTTAACCAATAGCCTTCTCTATTGCCTTTCCACTGGAAATTTAGCACTATACTTTGCCCTATTCCCAAGATGTTTTTTAATGGCTGTTTCTCGTTACAGAGAAAAAGCTTCTTCTGAGTTGGTCATGTTCCAGTGCAACAAGTAACGGCACTTACCAGGAACTTATACTGCAATCTTTTGATGCTCACAGAAGATCCACTAGTACTGGCAAGTCTTTGTGGCAGCTTGCTGGTGTTGCCTAGATGAATGACTCATTTCTGAAATAGTCAAGTGGGAAAAGAAAAAAAAAGCAAGCTGCACGATGGGAAAGAAAAGAGTTTTTGTCACTGGCTGTAGTCATCTAATCTAATTTTCAATATATGTATACAGTAATAGGTCTAACATGATTAGCAAAGTGTCATAAAGATACAATTCCTGAGCAGTTTTAAACACACACATGCACTCAAACACACACACACACACACAGAGCTGGCAGTCACAATCTGTTATTATCAGAGTTAATAGCATTAATCATTTTTAATGGTCAATCTGTTAAAAAGAAGTTCTAACTGATTACTGGTGTAAAAGAAAATAAACATCATGCATACAAATCTTATTTCCAAAAAACTGAATCACTTTTGTCAGGTATTTAACTTAAACCAGCAAAACAGACCATCAAGAAGGCAGCATTTAAATGGATGCCTGCAGCGATGGCCAGTCAATGGCCTCTTTATTTGTTAAAGATGGATTATTTTAAATAAATTACAGAGCACTTTCACTGAATAAACAGAGTCTCAGTGGCTGTGGCATGCTATACATGCTTAATTGAGCCACAGAAATCCTAAATGACTACTGAGCTGTGTAATCGCCTTTGATTTTGCTGATAGGACCTGATTCTTTAGGCAAAAACCAAGCCATTGAGGGCTGAAAAGCAACACTACCTTGAGGAAAATAGAAAGTTTAATCTGGAATATATACTTATAATATTTCGGAAACCACAGGGATAGAGTGTTCCAATAACTGAACACAAGGCAGCTTCAGAAGTGAACGATCTGCGTGTCATTTTTATTTGAGCTTGATATGTTAAATGTCCCAAATGTTTATGTTGTATAAGCCCACTTAAACATTGCAAAGTGCAACAGATTCATTGGCAAAATAAAAAGTATAGTTTTTTTAGCCTTGCTTGCTGTCTTTTTGCATTGATACAGCGCATAATGCGCACACAGGTACCCAGGAGTTTTCTTAAGTAATCGTGTAATTTGACCGCTTTTGGGGAACCTGTTAATGTGATTTATTTTGAGTGTTACCTATGGCTACTATAGGCTGAAGTAAAACATTAGGTCAGAAACCAGGAGAAGATGCTTTAACCCTTACTGATCATAGTGTTCATTTTGAGATTGTGTATTATTAGCTCTTTACATTTTGGTCTTCATGTCACTCAGCCACCAAAAATTCCCATCTGAAATAAGTCTATACTTGGTATACAAGACTTGCAGGATCAGACCCTTCCTCTGACATAAATGAATCCTGAGCTAAAGACATGTGGAATTCATTCTGACAGAAGTTATGACCTTAAATAATATTACTTCCATTTGTCAATATCTCTGGAAAATGGTTTGACATTGAGAAGTAGTTTGAAAACTACCTTGAATAACAGCAATTAAAAGAGAGATTGATACTGTTAGGCACTTTAATAATGATTGTGTACCTGGATTTTCTCTAAAGAATTTCAACACCTACAGCTTTCTTCACTAAGCAAGTGCAAAAATGCTTAGCTGTGAAATTCTTCTCCCTCTAATGGAGCACAATGAGCTGCGTTTGCGGTTTCCACAATTCCACTGTACCTTTGAAAAAAGTTATATGAGTTTAACCATGTTGGTAAAGCACATGCCTGCCAACATCCAATTATAACTGATAAGCATAGAAAATTGAAAGGTTATCCATACACAACGATCCCAGAAAATTAAAATATGTAATATTAGATATTCTAAAGGACTCTGATGAACCCTCTGCAGTTTTTGAAAAGAAGACCAAGCTGCTTCAAAGTGTCACAAACTGGTCAACCAGGGATGCTCTTCAAGCTGAAAAGCTTTGGCCAAAGCAGCTGAACTGTTCCTTTGTGATTTCAGAAACTCAGACAAAGAGGCAGCAGAGGAATTGGAAGATGCTCTTGGTGCAGTTTTGGTTATTCCCTTGATATTTTTCATAATAGATGAGAGAAGATCCCACTGTCATGAATGTCAGCCCTTCCTGGAGGGAAACCACCTGGAGTTTTGCCCACCTCCTGGGCCAGAGCAGCACAGCAGGGATAACACAGGGAGCAAGCACAGCTGCCACAGCTCTGTTCAGCATCCTGGCACTGTTTTCTCAGGGGAAGGAGAAAACACTTAATGCTCCTCCCCAGTGAATGCTTTTTAGTGGAATTAATGAGAAAAGAAATCTGGAACTTACAGCTGTGTTGACTTGTGAACATAACAATAGGGAAAATCCCCTAAATATATGAGAGAACTTTGCAAGGGCAGAAGGTTCTGCATGTCTTTCTCCGGCTATTCATACCAACACAGGGCACAATTATATTTATGTTTTCTTTGGCAGTACACTTTTTTCCTTTAGCCATAGAGACACATTCTCAGGAGGCCGCCAATCATGCAGAAACTGTGGTAAAGGCGGGTGTAAAATTCAAATAGCCTGGTGCCACGCAGTCATTCCCTGCTCCACCCCAGGGATTACAAAACAATGTGGCAGCAGGTGTGACCGAGTGTGTGCATTTTTTGTACTATCGGCCCTATGGGAGTAATATTTGTGCCCTTGAACCCCAGAGCTGAACTAGACACACTCCCATTTCCTTGGTGGCCTTAAAGTAGAACGTCATGTAGGTAATTTAGGCTGGTTTCCCATAGGCCCTTTTAAAACATTTTTTTTCCTGCTAAATATGGCTACATGCTAGCCAGAAACCCTTTTGACTGTGCACGCTGCTAACTCACAGAGACATCTGGCTGGATTCAAACATTTAAGTGCTTTTTACGGTTCTCTCTGGCCAGTGAGCACAGCATCTTATAAGGACATTCACTGAGAGGATCCCTCTGCTCTTCCCGCAGGCCAGAAGAACTCAAATAATGAACAAATAACAAAACTGGTCAGGAAAAGTTTGCAGAAACAGGAGAGGAGCGGTCGTATCTCGCTTGAGAGAAGTCTAGGCAGGCCTAAAGGCAACACAAAACAGAGACCTGAAATTGCACTGCATGTGTGTAAGGAGAAATATGATATAATTGGTTAACTGAGACTTACCTAAATCAGGAAACAGGCTTGAACATTAAAAATCTAAGACACAGTTAATAGAAAAGACTCAATAGGACACAAGGGAAACAGCTATATGGGTGCGGAAGTATGCTAACTCCAGGAAAAGAAATGCTATAGCCAGTTTGACTGCTGCAGAAAAAGCAGCTGACACAGTGAAACGATCATAAGAGACTTACAGCCCTGCAGGGACCAGTGACAGAGACCACAAAATGATTCTGCAGAGAATGGCCTGTAGCAAGCTGAAATAAGGGATCAAAAGGCCTCTTGGGTATCAGTTATCTTTTAAGTGAGGGAACATTCGTGGAGTTGCTGCAGAACCTGGGATGTCTTAGATCCTGGAGATAGCCCACACACTGTCTCTCTTTAAAAAGTGGAAGAGTCATGAACCAAAAATTAAATAAAGATGCCATCATTACAAGTACTATGCATAAAAGGAAGTGGGACAAATTCATCCCTTCCTGGCATGAGCAAAAGTTGTACTAAATAGGGTTTTCGCCTAAGTACATAATATTTCCAGTAAATCCTCATCCATGTCCAGATATTGGTGTTACAAGCTGAAGAATGCAAGCCTGCAAGAGAATGCACTGCACCTTCCACAAATCAAACCCTAGAACAAATATTGTGAGATATATGAAGAAGGATATGCTACATTTATTTATATAGTGTCTTTCAGACGAAAACATTTCAAAGTGCTGAACTAACTATTGATCAGCGCAGAGGCCCTCATGAGCGTATTCACTGAGCAAATGGTCACAGATATCCTTACGTGAGGAACAGCTATAATTAATTCCCAGGTAGAGGAGGAACACATAAGCTGTCTGCAGAAGAGGGGCAATTGGTAAACGTTACACTCCCCTCATGCACCTTCTCTGCGCGTGTCAGACTCCACAGTGGCCACCTTTTTGTTTTACAAGTCAGTCAGGGAGTTAAGCTGTACAAAAATAAACAATTTGTGGAGGATGTGCTGGGATGAGAAGTACAGGAGCAAAGTTTTAAACAATATAACAGGCACTGAAAAAAACCATCACTTATTCAAATCTTACAGTCACTCTAGATACCTTGCAGTAGCACTTACAATAGGGAGGTCAAGCTCTTCATTTTGTTATTGCAGAAGATAAGCCTGCCTTCACACGTTGCCTACCAAAAGCCTTCACATATGCTGACGCATAGCGCTCCATGCATGTTTTTCTGATTGAAACAACCTTGTAATAGTTTTGCTTTGACCTCAAAAGGGAAGCAAAGAAACCACCACAAACAACTATACCCAAACAAGGGAGTTAAAGTAAGCCTTCTAGACACTGATTTCTCAGTCTCCTGCTAAGGCTGTCTTGTGATCAATAACTACAGCTATTTTTAATATTTCTCATATTTTAATGAAACATAAATCTAATTTACATTTGATTGTAATTTGCTGTCTTATATATGTTTTATCTCCTTTATTATCTCCATTTTCCACTAACAATGATAGTCAGAGCAACACTGCAGCCTACAGGTATAAATGGATTAATAATTAGTGTAGATCCCTTTCCCTCCATGTAGGCTGCAGGTAGCATCCTGTTTCAACCTTCAGCAATGCAAATAAGCTGATGTTGGCAGTATATCATGAACTGCTCACCAGTCATTTCCTTAATGACTTGCTAATTTTCCTCTCCATATCCTCCACATGACACACTGGAACCTCATATGCTTGTGCAGGCCAGTGCAACTGAGAATGCAGCCCGTGTAGATAGCCGTATGATTCTGTTTTTATGCCAGCTCTTGTTTCTCTGTTTTCCCCTTAAGGAATCTGCTTCCAATTTTTAATTTCATCTCTGATGGTGGCATAAAAATAATTCTTTAGGTATTTAACTTCTCTATCTACTGTTCCTCCTGCTAATCTGCAGCTGCCTGAACTTTGTGTTTTATGTCAAAAACCAGAGACGAATGTTTTTATTTTCTGTTCAGCATTTCATTCTTGTTCACTTGATTTACTCCAGTAAATACTATACTGCTCCTGACCTACTCCTTTTTACTTTGGGGTATTTTTAATTAAGAATGAAAGAACTTGTATCCTTGGATTTACCCCCAGAACATTGTTTAATACATGCAGAATACAATGTAATCTTTCTTGGATTTGAATAGTACTTTCAATGAGTTTTAGAAGTATTAATAGCTGAAAAGTACCATTGTATCCCAGGGTATAGTAATCTCCTTAAACCTCCAGAAATAACAAGAACATTGTTTTTCTTTTGTATCGTAACACTGGGATTTACCAGACTAATACAGTAGGACTCTCATTCCGAAAATCATATTTTCCTATCTGACTGAAACAACTATGCTGTGCAACCACAGACCTAGAAACCCAAGTATGTTTTGACTCAGTAATACCATATGCTCTAGATAGAAAGTACTTAAGGCTGTCCTCATGGGGTGTGTACCTACCAAACAATTGTCTAGGAGTCACTGCTTTGTTGACAGCATACTTGCTAATGGCACGGCCTCGGGTTTCAGAAGATGGAAGAAGCCTGCAGTCTTACCAGCTCCAGACTGCACAACGGCTCAGGGCACTTTCAGTGTGCAGAGCCCTGAAATGTAGCTGTCAACTGCACAGGGACTCTAACATGTAAATCTCATACTTGAGGGTTTAATACCTACGGAGTGCTTTTTCTTGGCCTGGTGACCAAACTGAAGAATATTGGTAACAATTAATTATTAAAAAGTTAATCATCTGCAAGATTTTTTTTGCAATGCTCAGTAAAGCAAAACAGTTTGTCTGGTTTTGTTTCATTTTTAAAATATTTTAAAATAAAACCTATGTGCTTGATCTCCCTTCCCATATCCAATGGCTGACAGAGTCACCTGGAAAAGAAGCAATTCAGATTCAAACCTCCTTTCTTTAAAGGCTGGGAAGGGGTCTAGCCAGCTGAACTATGCATTATCCCACATTTACATCTGCCTAGTGTAGGCATTGCTTTTCAATTTTCACTGCGCTTATTAGCCTTGGGTCAGCAACGGGTTAGCAACCCATACTACGTTGTACCTGAGCTGCCTCTCATTTTGCTAGCTTGATTCCAGGGTTAGCAAGAGCAGACTCATTTTGGATGACCACTGGCAATTTTTTTCATACAATCTGATTCACAGCAGTAGCATCAGAGGTACATTCACGCTGTATGTATGGTAGCTATGCTGCAGCAAACTTGCCAGTGGGGCATGGGGCCTTGCAAACGCAGTGGACACAGGGAATCATCCAGATGTAGTCCAATCAGTAATGGGGACTTGGGGACTGAGGTAATGAGTTTCCATGTTGTGGAGGGAATTAGAAATAGAAAGCAAAGTCTGTGTCAAAACTGAAGAGGCAAATCATTGCAGCTACAACACCAACAGTGGGTAAGGGCTCAGAGCAAGAGAAGGAGTCCAAAATACAAATTTCAAAAAGGAGAAGCAAGGGGTTCTTTCTGTTGTGTTTGATTGTTTTTCTTAAGTCAGAGTTTTAAAAACATAACCATCCAATATATGAAATATGTTACTGAATTCCCCTGTGCTACTCAAATCACCTGACAGTCTCTTACAAGCCAGTATTTACTACTTAGTGTGTTTTTAAAGAAAACCCATCAGTGAAGCAAACCACATTCTGGTACATGTTCAACTGCTTTTGTAGTTCAGGACATGAGGCACTCTTTTTTTTTTTTTCCTTTTTTTGGAGGTAACCTAAGGAGATGGAGCATAGCCAGGGAAACAGCTAAGAGAACAGACAAGAAACATAAGAGAAACAGAAAGAGCTGGCAAAGACAAAACACAAAGGAAAAGGTTGGTGAACAATAAATGGGAGCCAGAAATATAACAAAGATTTGGAAAAAAATGTTTATTTTATTTCAAATTAATAACAAGAAAGAACCTATAACTGTGGTACAAATTGCTCAATGCCCCATGCAGTGCCAATATTATGCCATTCATTACACTTGCAGGTGTATTATTTCTAGTTCCCTAGCTAAAAAAAAATGCTTTCCATGTATTCTTTTGTATTTTAAAATGTATTTTTTCACTGCTGTAGTGCCAAAGGTTCTTATTCTTCCAAACTCAATAATAACTAATCATTTTCCTGGCTGCAGACTGAGAGTATGGTTACTATTTTGTGCAGGTAATTCTTCCACCTTTATTAAAGGACCACTCTAAAATTTTGATCCATCTGTATTTCAAGTTCTTTCCCAAATGTTTATTCTCCCCTGTGAGAAAGTTTTTTCTATTAAACCTTATTCTTGTCCCTAATTCCAAACCTGGTTTCCCGCTATTGGGACGAAAAGTTTCTTATGATCAGTATTACACACTTTCTTTTCAAAGAAAATTAAAAAAATAAATCAGCACACCAAAGTGAAATCTAACTTATCAACATCTTTCCCCACACACTTGCAACCACTGCAAACACGCTGCTATTGCCTGACTTCTCTTGTGGCTGCTGAACAGCAGCTGTGGAGAGGGTTTAGATGGAGATAATAGTGTCCAAAATCCAGCAGTGGATCAAATGATGCTGGAGGTAATTGCTCCAAGCTCTCTGGTACTTCTCATTGCACTCCTTTCCTCCTCACATCCACTGATAGAGAATCCAAATGAGCGTGACTTGACTCTGGTTCAAGACTCATCCAGTGGCTTAGCAAAGCTTCTCAACAAAGAAAATGATCTAGCTCCAAATCTAGACTGAGGACACTTGTTCTGTCTCCATGGCCACCCTCATGCAAAGGAGGAAGCCCCCCCAGCCACCACAGGGCACAACGAGAACCCACATCACACCCAGGAGTCCCGTGCATTGTGCACCCATCATGTGCCCGGTTTGCACTTCCCCGTGAGGACTCCACCCCGCACGCACAGCGACTCGGGGTTCGGTGTGCAGGCGGTCGGCTGCCCAGAGACCTGCCCATTGCTAGGGCAGGCGTAACAAAACCGTGTGAATACTACAGAAACCAAGCTGACTCGTCATCTATTCAAGCTTGCTAAAAGCTAATGGGAATTATAGTCTACAGTGTTAATGGTTTACTTGTTAAATTCAGAGTACTAAGCAGGCATCTACCCCTTGAGAAGGTTTTTGTTTGTTTGTTTTAATTACTGTACCATCCTTAAATTACTGGTTCTACCAGACAGCCCAAGGAGCCTTTTCTGGGCTATAAGTGGAGTATCTCAACTTTGATAAAAGACTCTCAGCAAGACTAACTCCTGAATTTGACTTGGTGTTGACTTCTGTAAGTCTCGACATTTAAGGTGATGGTGATTAATGAGAGACTACTCCTTCCTATATCACGGTTTAATCCTCCAAACTGAGGAAAAAAAGATAATTATGTTACTGCCTTATGCTTTCCTTAGCATTTTAAAATCACATTGCTACCATAGTGTGGAGAAGTCCAGGCTCATACATCCTCTTTAGAGGACAACACCCCAAGGGAGAAAAGCTTGTAATAAACCTCCACTTGCTTTACCTTTTCTAGGAAAGGAGAATTTATCTGCTATCAGATGATCTTCTATCACAGTCATGTCCATGAGAGAGATTTTCTCCAGGCTCCATCCTGCAAAAGTGTAATAGTAATTAAGGTATTTATGAAACAAACAAACTACATAATGAAAGTTGACGCTATGCTTTGACATACTGTAACATGCGTGTTATGAGAGAAATGACAGTGATTTCAGTTATGTGTTTTATCCTTGGATGGGCTGGGGCTCAGTGCTAAACTTTCTCCACTTTGATTGCACTGTACTTTCCCAACTTCTAAATTCTAAAAACTTTTCACACTTTGGCAAGGATATGGTACGTTGAGAGACACTGTAAAATTTAAATGCAACTTCCTCTAGCTATATATGAACGAACATAATCATGCCTAAACATCGGTCTTGCACCTTGTATCCATTCATCCATACACTTATTCCAATTGCTCAGGAGACAGATCTTATTACAGCATTTTCTACTCCCAGGACACTAGATGGGTAGATGGGAATTCCATCACTTCTTTGTGTATCAACAATAATACTGTGGCTGATACAGCCATTACTGAAGTAGCAAAATAGTATCAGGAATATAGATGAAAAATATCTGAACTTCTGTTACATGAGAAATTCTGATATTTCCAAAAAATGAAAAGCCAAACTTCAATAATTCCTATCAATGACACCCTGTCAATTTGACCAGCCAAAACCTTTGTTTCAAATTTAACTGCAGTTACGTTTGGTGATAGATTTCAAACAGAATTTTGTATTGTAGAACAACTTTCAAAGCCAGAAAAGCCATTTTAAATAAAAAATGAAGTTGTACCTCCCTGATCTAACACTTCATCTGCATTTTTTTCAAAATAAATTTCATTGAAAGTTTCGTTTCTCCACCAAAATACATAAGTTCAGCCAGATTAATATTTTTTGATAGAAAGCCAGTTCTAATTGTAAAGAATGTCCACAGTTTTCAATTGCAATGTTTGGGATTTTTTTCAATTTTTGAGAAGAATGAGCCATACAGTCATTCCCTCACCTGTTATTTTCTCTCTCGCACACACTCGCACACCCATAAAGATACACACGTGAATTCACTCGCTCCCATAGATCACAGACATCATCACCCCTTTTCCTCACCCATCCTGCCTCCATGCTGTTCTTGGAATCTCAGTTTTCTACCATGCCAATTTTATCCCTTTGCTTCATTCACTACTCTGAACAGTGGTTTTTTTCCACAGCAGTTTTAGTTCTTACCATAGGTCTGGTTATTGTCATCTTAGTCCTTATCTTAACATACCATTGGCCCCTTGTTTCCAGGTAACTTTATAACTCCACAGAACATTTTCATTTCACAGTGAATAAACTGAACACATGCAACAGCAGCTAGAAACCAGAAATAAATCCCACACAGATTAACCAGTCTGCTCTCTGCAGACCACCAACAAATTCTCTCTGAATTTGTGAATGTTCTGGATTTCGACTTTGTGAATTGCTGCCTAGACAACACGGAGTTTGTCGACTCTTCTGTTTATGTCCGGTAGGAAGCTTGACATTTACTCCAAATGAAACTAGACCTGGAACTGATAAAAATAATGTAATACAGCCAAGTTTTCAGAAAGGTAGAGCTTTTGAGGAAAAAGTTTGTGAGTGGTCGCTATTGGAGTCAGGGCTACTTTGGCACTGAGTCTCATCCAGTTTTGCCTTTCCTCCATTCTAAGTTGTTATGATAATCAGTATCTCCAAAAATAAATAAGACTCTTACTTCTTTCACCTTCCAGAAGTGCCCATTCTGGCTAACAAAGTGATGCAGAGCGGAAGGAAGTATTGGGTCCCTTACAGAAAGGCGTTTCCTAGAAGGCAATTTTTGCATTTAATTTCAAGATCCTTTGGCACAGACACTCATTTCCCCTTTTAAATCATGGGAAGAGAGAAGAAAATGTTTAAGCTTAGCAAATCAATGTTTCAATTTAAAATGTGGCAGTGCTAGTCTTCTTGTTTCCCAGGGGAGGATTAATTTGCTTCTTTTTATTCTTTGCTCTTTATTATTTCAATTGGAGGATATAAAAGTGCTATTGAGAGTTTTGAAGGATAAACACTATATGTGGTAACTGCTTAAAATAAGAATAAAATTTATTGAGAGTGTAGACATTTTTATCACATTAATGTGACCTATTAATTATAAAGGAAATTTCCTTCATCTAATGAGCTCTATGTTTATAAATGTAACAAGAGAGGATGTTTTAATTCTTACCATAAATCTAAGGAAGTTAAAATCTTAACCCCAAGGTACTTAATATATTTGATCCTGCATTTAAAGGGAATGTTGTTAACATTTATATTGTTTTTGTTACCTACAACATGGAGATCAGATATTTCAATACTCATTTCATTTTATAGATAAGGTTTTAACAGATATTTCAAAGAAACCTACATGTAATCAAAATGAGATAAAATCATACATGCTATAAAAAGAAAGGCTACAAATTTCTCTATTAACATGACATAAGTAATACATGGAATGACACATGATCGGAAAATCAGTCTTATAATCTGAACATATTAAAAAAAACAGATACAATTTATTTGACTGTATTAATTTAATAGAGGCAAATAAAGACAGGCTCAGCCATTCTCCCTTTCTGCCAATGCATTTTACTACATTTTTTAGTACCATATTCAGTATAGTTTTTTATCAAAGCTGATATGTTCACCAGAGTTGAAAAAGTGCCCACACTCCATATGGAAAGGGCAGAGTTTGAGAACTGGTGCTTGGAGGTTCAGTGTTGCCACTAGAGGCTGCCTTTCACACCTTATACTAGTCAAGAAGAACTTCCGCTATTGAGTATGTCTCAAAGTTTCCTTAAAATACTAATTATTATCCACTTTGCTACAATAAGAAAGTGCCCAAGGGCCCTGGTCATCTCTTACATGACCTAGACTGTGCCCAAGAGGTGAGGAAAGTGCAGACAGCCCCTTTCAAAGGTCCTGACATATTTTCATGTGCCTGTAAGGTCTTAAGGATGCACCCATGCATTTAGGGGATTTGGCTGGGCTGAAAAGTGCAGGATGAGGTGATGAGCAGATTTTCCAGCTAAAGTAAGGGGAACCTCATTAAAACAAGAGACTTTATGGCAGGAGAGACATCTGAGATATGACCAGGTACCCATTTCCCCTTTTCTAAGGTGACTCTCCATCATCTCAAGCCTTTAAATCATGTCTTCTGGTATTTTAAATCTGTGAATATCTGAAAAGTCTACCTTTGGCAAGTACTGAGCTGCGTGCTCCTAGAATTACTTTACTGGTTACCTTAACTAGAGTTTAAAGCCAGCTCCTGCATTGTTGTATGAGTGAAAGTTACATCTAAGCCTATAATGTCATCATGCCTTCCAGAAAACCCTCAGAAACTGAAGCATAAATTACTTCTGCCAAAAAGAACCACTTCATAGTCAGGAATCATGCCAGGTCACTGATGTTCTCTGGCCTTGATAAAGTCTACTAGGGAATAAGTAAAGCAAAGAATATGGAATTTTAAAAAATGTAATGTTATATCCCCTCGTCCAAAATCTCTTCCTCACTAGGGGACACAGGCCAGATTTTTAATATATTTCAAGATTCTCTCTCCACTTAAAAATGATAAGATTTCACACTTCTCCCTATGCCACTTCCTACACAGCGACCTTTTTTTCTCCAAGAGCCTGTCAGACTAAATGAATGATACATTTAACCATCCACAGCAATTAAAGTGCATGGCCTGAAACCAAAATTTTCTGTGTTTCAGATGCAAATATTTGTATAATTTAAAAGAAAAAAAAATTGCTTCGGAGTCAAAGTTTTATAAACAACTGGAAAAAATGATTGAAGAGAGTGTTTTATTTTTAATTCAA
The DNA here is from genome assembly GCA_013389945.1 of Fregata magnificens. Lineage (NCBI taxonomy): Eukaryota > Metazoa > Chordata > Aves > Suliformes > Fregatidae > Fregata > Fregata magnificens. Next base: position 4,237 of record WAAD01000433.1, on the reverse strand, counting down.
AGTCCAAATAAAGAATAAGTATACTTTACCTTTCTCTATATGTGTGTCTCAGCCATCTGTTAAAAAAAAAAATCAAGTTCAATAGTAATTGGCAGTACAAGAATCGCATTCCTTCTGCCCTTTGCTCAGGCACGATGCCACATAAGTTTGATGCCATAAAATTTAATTTTTTCATTTTGAATGATTTACAGTGGAGCAGAACCTATAAATCAGAACAGTAACAGGGGTTATGAATAGGGATGTATGTTTTTCCAAAATGTCTAAATGAAATATTTTGAAACATGGTAAAAGAACTGCACAGTTCTCCACCTGGCAGCCATAATTGAAGTTAATAACACTTGTTTAGACATAAGGAAACTCTTTGACACCTAGACCTTTTTTTTTTTTTTTTTTAATAAAATGATCAAACAATCATCATCTAGTCTTAAGAAATCAAAGCAGTTAGTTCTGGCAATATGTTATATGAAGGCAGTCTTGCTTTCAGCTATATTTCCAACTGTGTCTAATAATTTTGAAAATACACACCAATTCCTTAGCACAATCCCCTATTTTAATCATACACCATATTGTAAATCCTATTGCAGCACTTAGGAGCCATTACCATAATGCCAGTGACGGACAATATGAAACACATCGTATGAAGAGGCTTTGATAACCTCAATACATACTATTGATTTTGCAGCATTTCAGGTGCATGTTTAGACTTTCCAGTGTCTCTCTTGTGTACATCACAGCTGGCAGCTGATGAGATACAAGTGTTTATTTCCCCACAGCCAGTTACACCAAGCCTTGGAATATTACTGTTCTTGTCTGTGATGGCATTCAGGAACCATTACCCCATAACCGAACACAGTCCCTCTGTTCAAAGGACAACCTTTGTTAAAGAGAATGAAACCAAACTGGTAAAAGTTTTGCAATCCCCTAAGAAATGGCTGAACAGCAGAGCCCTGTAAAAGCCCTGAATCACTTTGTTCACTCACTAATTCATTCTGGGCCTGGGTTTCCAGTGTTCTTGATGAACCTAAGGACAAGGGTGCAGAAAGATGTTTCACTTGCTGTAACTGTTGTCTTGAATCTTCAACCCACCAGACTTGCTCACTCCTGGAAGCTGTGAAATACTTTGTCTTTACTCCTAACAACCTTCTGTGACCTCTGACTGAGTTCTGGGTAGGAGAACATCTAGGTCTTTTGTTAGCTGCCCTTTTATCTCTTGTTTCCCCGAGGACCAGGAGAGAAGCACATTTGCAGGCACTCCTGTGGTGGAGAGCTGCTTGCTTCCAACCACCTCTGTTTCCACAGTGCAAGGGAAAAATCTTCCAGACCACTGAAGCACTGCTGAATAAAATCTTGAGGAACAAACACCTCATGAATAAGGTTGATGTGGTAAAAGAAAGAATTATACTCATATTTGAAC